>QEPC01004358.1:5342433-5413544 GCA_003113815.1 Sphenodon punctatus | reverse complement strand
TGTCTTCTCCCCTGTCTCTCCCACTGTCCCCTCTCCCTGTCTCCCCCTTCTTGTCTTTTAGATTGTAAGCCACAGGCAGGGACCGCATCTATTTCTATGTTCTGTACAGCACCAGGTCACACTACTGGTGCTATATAAATGTTTATAATAATAATAATAATAATTAATAATAAACCATCCTACCTGGTGAGTAAGAACGTCGTTGTCACATTCATAAACACACCTTCCGTAGGGGCCATTGCGCAAGGCTTCCGTCACCGATTCTATATCATAGACACCATTACTGCACACAACGGACACTGGCCAACCAAAGTGACCCTACAAAAATTAGAGTAAATCTGCTTCAGTTAAGACACATTTCATTCTTTACTCTCTCTGATATGTTACCATGCTCATCTCATGGGTCAACTTCTCATTACTACATACTGAAAAAGCCAATTTAAAATTCTCAAAATTGGGGTAAGAAAAGCATTATCTCCTTTCCGTGCAGAGTAGATGTGCATATAGTTTAGGTTAGTGCTAAAACTTTGACCTTGGTTTTCCCCGGAAAACCCTGAGGATCAAGGTACTCGCTTTTCCAAGTCCTGAAGTTTTGAGGAATGACCCCCCCAAACTTTGGAACTCGGAAAATTCTTGCCCAACTACAGCTGGCTGGGGAGAGAATAAACCAATGAGGGCTAGGAAAGGGGGCAGGGGCCTAGTGGGGGCCAAGGGTTAGAGTATTCATCCTTCAGAGGGACTCTGGCGGCGCATGGCTTCCTCCGGACCGGGTAAGCTTAGGGAAAAAAGCTGGGCATCCTCAGAAGGACAGAATGGGCCCTTCTGAGGATGCTCAGACTTTTCCATGATGGCGCTGGCAGCATGCGAGTACCATCTTGGAAAGGCCTGAGCATGCTCGGAAGGGCCATTCAGCCCTTCTGAGAATGCCCAGCTTTTCCCCGCCAAAATTTACCAAGTCCAGAGGAAGCCACGTATTGCTGGAGCCCCTCTGGAGGATGAGTACCCCCTCAGCCCCTGCTAGGCCCCCACCCACTCTTCCCATGCCCATTTGCTCCCCCCCCAGCTCCCTCTGGCCCCCTCCTTGACCCCCACCCTCATAAACTACTCGTGAGTATTCACCAAGGGTCCTTGGACCAATCCGAACACTCAGGGCCGGTCCTCGGAACTCAGGTGAATACTCGCAAGTTTTTCACTACTCGATTCAGCCCTAGTTTTGGTGTATTTCCAGTTAATTTTGCTTCCTTCTGCAGCAACAGCTGTTGGCCATTGTACATACTTGAATGTGGCTTAGCACTTCTTACGTTGTAAGCTAGTCCGAAAATCACAAAACAAGCTTCTTTTACTTTAGCTCTGTACAAACTGTAAGACTGAAACATTTGACAAATTGGAACGGGTTCAGAGGAGAGTGACAGACATGGTCAGGGGTCTGGAATCCAAGTAATATGAGGAAAGGTTGAAGGAGTTGTGTATGTTTAGCCTGGAGAAGAGAAGATGAAGGGAAGACATGGTAGCCATCTTCAAATATCTGAAGGGCTGTCGCATAGAAGATGGAGCAGACTTGTTCTCTGTTGCTGCTGAGGGCAGGACTAGAACCAATGGGGTCAACTGACAAGAAAGCAGATTTCAACTAAACGTTAGGAAGAGCTTCCTAACGGCAAGAGCTGTTGGACAGTGGAACAGACTGCCTGGGGGGGCTCTCCTTTGCTGGAGGTTTTCAAAGAGGCTGGACGGCCATCTGTCATCGATGCTGTAGCTGTGGATTTCCTACTTTGAGCAGGGGGTTGGACTAGATGACCTCTGATGTACCTTCCAAAACTAAGATTCTATTATTTGCTACTGGCAATCAGTCAGGTACCCACCTTCTCTGCAAGCTCTAGATAAACCTTCTTAGCTGAATAGGGACAGGTCAGTTCAGCTGAACAGTCCAGGCAGCGACTGGCAGCTCCTTTCGGCTAAAACAAATTCACAGCAATTCAGTCTTCAGCTTTTGGCAAGTCTCACACATCAGTTTTCACCCACCGGAAAGATACACTTAGAAGAATGAAAAGAATTTAACACCCCCACCCCTACCTCTAAAAAACAACAAATAAAAAGTAAGCCTCCAATTAGAGCCTCTGTTCTTGTCTCCAAGAGTGCCTTTCCTTATAGTAACAGGGTCAGTTATGGTGGCTTGTGAATAGGGGTAACTGCACCATTAGACATTTCCATCCCATTAACCCCTGCTCACAAGCTGCATGACGCAGGGAGGCAGCACAGTCCTTTGAATATCACATGAGACTTTACTGCAGATGGATATGCTTTGCTGAAGTGGGCCAAAGGGTCTTTCAGAGTATGCCTATGAATTACACAAACCTTGTTCTCATGAGTAAAATGGGAGAGTCTGCCAAAAGAGGACACTTTTAAGCATCTGAAATAAAACAGACAACACTCTTCATAAACAAACCATGTCAGCAGCAGATGAAATTAAGAGGGGTGGGTGGGAAGGAATATTACAAAATAAAATAAAAAATGAGATATTGAAACTGAATCTCATGACCTTGCCAGGACAGCAAAACCCACTGTAGGGACCCATGTTTGCTGCATCTTCCCCATTGCCACCAGTGGGGAAAATATCATGCATGAATTGGTGGAGAGGTGCCAGGGACAACAAGAGAACAAACCTTTCCAACTGTTTCTTTCCCAAACCCAGCAGTGATCCCAAGCTATAGCCTTTGGTACTCATCCCAACTTCTATCCTAGTGCCCATATTTATACCTAGAGAAAACAATGCAAGAGAGATACTGGAAACCTTTTATCACCCATCCAATAATTAATGAGATCGATGTCATGGCAGGATTTAGCTAACAAGGAAAAAGTACTTTCTGCTTCATTCCTCCAGTTTCCTCGCACAAATGAGTGTGCAAAATGCCAGAATCCGACCTGTACCCACAGAAAAGAAACAGCAGTTACTGAAATTAAGGCATTCGTGTCCGCTTAGTGCTTTTTTAGACAGCCTCCTCTTTTCGCGGATTTATCAATCCGCTCGCAGCAGGGGGCAGTTTAGACGTGCCTCCCCGGAAGTTACACGACCGCCATTAGAAACAAGGGTGCGGGGTGGCTCATGCTTTCATTTTAAATCTGGACTTGTCAAACCCCGATATTGAGGTTTGAAACTGGTTTTAAAACCTGGTTTGAAACTGTTGGAACACTTTAAACAGGTTTTCAAACAGATACAAATCCCAAATCTGATGGATGGCTGGAAACTAACTTTGCGTTTCTAGGAGGCGCTGTAGTCATCCTGCATCCAAGCAAGGGGGTTAGACTAGATGACCCTCAAGATACCGTCCCACTCTAAGATTCTAGGAGAGAGATGGAGATCATACTTAGTACAAGGAACAGTTCTAGAATGAGACGCCCTGCTGCACGCAAACCTGTCATTGCGCTTCATGAGGGTGCCTCATTCCTGACCTGGATGGATTCCTAGGATGAATATTTTTGAGCAATTCATCCCTTGGCCTCTCCCACAGCTTGATCCTGGTAAGGGGGTGGAGGGTGGAGAGATGGGGCGTTTAACACCCTGTGCCACCCAGATTAGGGGAGCATTGAGGTAATCCAGCAGCCCCCACGTAGTCCAGAAATAAATCCCTTGCAGCCTCTACGCCCACCTTCTCTCAATTGAGTTGTAGGAGATTGTTCAAAGCTACCACTCTAGGAACAGTTGTGTGTGTCTAATATGGGCCTGTCCACAAGAAACCCAATTCACTGCTACTGCTAAATTAATTTCACATAGGCAGGGATCCATGTCAGCAATGGTGAAAACGCAGTGACTATGGGTCCCAGCACACAGGACAGCCAGTGACCTAGTGGATAAGACAGTGGGCTTGGACTTAGGAGACCAGGGTTTAAGTCTGACCTTAGCCATGAACTCATTGGGTCATTTTGGGTAAGTTACTATCTCTCAGCCCGAGTTCCCCATCTGCAAAATGGGACTAAGGATGGCCTACCTCACAGGATCTTGTGAGGGTGAACTAGGTGAGGATTGTAAAGTTCTTTGAATGCCAAAAGAGCTAGATAAATGGTAACATTAGGGATAGGCAAACAGAATGGAGTTCGGAAATTCGGTTTGGTTTGGTTTGAAATTCGAGTTCGGAAATTCGGTTCAGTTTGAAATTCGAGTTCGGTTTGGAAGTTCGGTTCAGTCGACCGAACAGACCAAGTTCGGTCAAATTTCGAACTTCCAAACCAAGTTCGGCCATTCAAACCCAGGTTTTTTGGGGTGTGTTGCCACTAGGGATGCGCGAACAGAACGGAGTTCGGAAATTCAGTTCGGTTCGGTTTGAAATTGAAGTTTGGTTTGGTCGACCGAACAGACCGAGTTCGGTCCGAACTCCGAACTTCCGAACCGCGTTCACCCATCCCTAGGTAACATCATCCAAGATAGATTTCGCCTAGAGGTAAAAAGGTTTTTTATTCACTACAGCCCACCCAAAAACAATTTATATACTGCATAGGAAAAAAATATTCCATAAAAGTACAAAGACTTTAGAGATCTCTGCTCCTGTACATAATGCAGACAGCCACATCCATGTGAGAAAGGGTGGAACAAAGTCTAGGATTGCCAAACAAAATGTGGCAAACCCCCATTTTGCTCCTCCCAAACAGATAAGGGGTTACAATCAGCAAGAAGTTTTTAAGCTGTACTTAATTTTGTTGAGGGAGAGGGTGCGTGACAAGGGTACAGATAATACATGCATGCACACTTACAGGCTCCAGATGCTGAATGTGGATGACATCTCCAATTGCTCCAGCATCTAGCAGCTCCTACACAGATAGACAACGAAGGAGTTTGCTCTATGCACCCTGGCATGTGGGGCATCTTGCCAATACCACAAAACTATTTGGCTTAGCCGACTCTCACCAAGATACGTTTGAATGGCCAAATTCATTGGCCATTTATAAATGGGCACATCTGGGGGGGTGGTACCATGTGCGCTGCATGGAGCAACCACGCATGTCCAGTGAGTGAGGGAAATCAAACAGGCCAGGGATAGGTGTGCACTCCTACCCACACATGGTTTGGTCTGCCCCCACACGGAGCATCCCAGCTTCCCCCCCCCCGATGCTCCATGCATGGGCGGTGTGTGGATCATGGGATTGCCCCCCCCGACCATCTTCAGATGGGCACTCCGATGGGTGGTGGATGGGTGGACTTGGGTGGACACGTCTCATTTAAAAACAACAATTTGTCTTAGTTTTTCTGGCAGAAGTTGGTTGTTGGCTGGTGGCCTTGGGAAGCCCATCAAGAACAGGACCACAGCAGTAAAGCCACCAGTAAACCCCTCTGTGCTGGGGTGAGTGGGTGGAGCGCTCACCACTAGCTGACATAGCCCACTAATGGGGAAAAAACAGGAGGAGACGATTGTTGCAGGGGATGGATGGATGGATTCAGTGCGTCTCCTGGTAGATCTCCATAGACATGGCTCCTATAAAGGCTTCCTGTCTTCTCCACCAGGAACCTCCCCAAGAGAAAAAAAATGCTATTATATCCACACCTGGTCCCTCTGGTACCAGCTGCTTTGTGTGCACAAATAGAAACCTGGCCTACTTTACGTTCCAGTAATCACAGTGTTTGTTATGGAGTTACTCCATCCTGAAGTTCACCCCTTCCCCCTGATGCAGCTTTGCCTCCCTTCGCTCAGACACACTGCAAGAGAGTGACACAGCGGGAGTGGCACGCCGTCGGCTGGAAATGTCATCGTCCCAAATTTAATAGCCCATTAAATATAAAAATGTGTATGTTTGTGTGTATGATAAATACAGAGTAAACGATTCCATGTTTAAAAAAGTATCTTAATTTTACATTTCTGTTTTCAGTTAATTCACAACCACCTTATATTCCCATGTAAAAAGGAGCTTTGTTATTTCCTTTACACCTTAAGTCCTAGTCTGAATTTTCTCCGATGACCCCTTCAATGCCAAGAGACGATTTCACATGTCTTTAGTTCTAGGATCCGAGAAATCAGTAATCGTGTGCAACAAGGGTGCAGCTATAATAGGCTGTGTGCAGCTACACCACGGCTCTCAAGCCTGGGGGCTCCATGCTCCCTGGTGCAGAAGGGCGGGAGGGGGGCATTCCAACCTACTGTATTTTTCCTCCTTTACTTTCCTTTTAAAAATAGTTTTTAAATGGATTTGTGTTTTAAATTATTTTTATATATTTTATTACATTTTTATGCCATGAAGTGCTTCGAGCCGTTTGGTAAGGGGGATGCTATAAAAATAAACTGATTAATTATTATTAACTGATGCACAATAAGCATGCGACACGCAGGAGTTTCCTGGCTGCAGTCATATGACCCATGTTCCAGGATTACAAAGGTTCATAAACGTACCTTGCAATTAAAATCAACACCACTTGACAACATTGGCTACAGGTACAGGTACAAACACACCTTTATCTTCATGAAGGTCGGATGGTAGCGCAGGACATGGCAAACTGCAAGCATGACTTTGTTAGCTTTACATGCAGAAACTATTTCTTTACAGTCTTCAGGGGTCACCTGATCAACCAGGGAAAAGAGTTCAGTCAGTAATTTTGACGCACACCATTCTCTACCATTACAATGTGCAGGATTTGCCAGCTGTGACAACGCTAGTGCTGCAGAAATGTGTTTTTATTACATATGCTTGTTCTGGTAACCAATATCTGCCACAGTACAAAAGTGAAACTTGCCAATACTAATTCCTGGGGTTGCAAACTTCTACACTGGAAATTTTCTCCTGGGTGTTAGCTTGAAACCAAAATGCTTCTCTGACGTTAAGGGTTGTGTTTTTCTTGGGGAGAGGAAGGGGGTGTTTTCTATTTTGTTAAATGTAAACAAACAGAGCCTAAAGCGTTGTTAGCAAGTAGAAGAGACCGCAAGGTAAAGTGATCGAGAATTTTAACCCACTAAGTAAAAATGTTCTACTCAACATTTAGTACATAAATCTTGGTGAACTTACAGCCATGGGCTTCTCTAACAAAATGTGGTAACCTTTGTTAGCAAAAGCAACTGCTGGATCCTGTGAGGGTGAAAGGGAAACAAAGGCCCACAAGTTAAAATAGATTCAGTGCTGCTGCTGCTCCCTCCCATTGCTCACTTCCGCATTTCACATCTTCTTTCATGCGACCCATTATGTGGAAGGGCCTGTGCTTCCCATATTCAGCTCAGAAAGGATAATCAAGATCATATATTCTGACATATAGCACAGGCCTTCGAACTTCTCATTACTGGAGCAATTCCAATCGCTTGTCTTTGGCAAAACTGTCATTTCTAGAAAGGTTATTAGTCTCAGCTTGAAGACAGCAAGTAATGGAGAACCCTGCCACCATTTCTATTGGGACTATTCTCCCGATCAACCTTCTTCATTTCCCCTCCTTTTCCTGCTTTCCCTACAAATTCCTGAGGCTCCACTTGTTCTGTGGAATTTTTCTTTCTTCCATTGTGTATTGTCCTGTGCTGCACTGCATTGTGTCTCAACAGCCCAATTCAAAGCTTCCATAGTTTTGAGAAGTCAATCATACCTTGTGCAGTCTGTCTGGCGTTGCTATAATAACAGCATCCGCAAGCTTCTCTCTCTCGCTGGCTGCTCTCCAGTCTAATGGGAAGAAGATTGGCAATGCATGCATTAAGGTAAAACATAAAACTTAGAAAGCACTAAAAGCAAATATGAAAAAAAGGAAATATATAATTCCATAGTAAATATAGTAGAAAAGGCAATTTGCTAAATAGCGCAGGTTCTTATGCCTCTTCTCAAGCGCAATGAGTTCTAGGGCAATTTCTAAGCAATCTGGTACAATAGAACTGATTTTACAAGACTCAAATGGTCTTTCCATTTTAAAACCGCAACCCTGCTTTCACTGAAGTCAGTGGGAATAGACTGAAGCCTATGGCCACAATCACGAAGCCACTTACTCTTAGTCATCCCCATTGATTTAAGTAGGGCTAATCATAAGCAAGTTGTTTGTGGCTGTAAAGTATGAAGCCGGCCCTTTTATAATAACGACCTACTGAGTAAAACAGTGAAAGACCAACATTACCATCAAATACATTGTTCCCATCAATGTTGTGAATCTCCTGAAGGTGTTTTCTAGCAAAAGCTCGAGGATCTGCAACTCCAATCACCTAAGAGAAGAAGAATACTGTCAGTGGTCACAATCGTAAAACCACATACTCTGGGGTAATCCTACAGAAAGCAACGGGAATAATTCTGGAGTACGTGGTTCAAGAACTGAAGCTAAGGTTTTGCAAACAGCTGCAGGGACTCAGTGTTCGTAGCCAAAGTCCTCTATGTAGCTGGTGACTATGTTCTGCACCTGGTGGAGAATGCATTCCCTTCGAAGGGTGTTTGTAAACAAGACGTGTCCACGTACCCCCCCACCATCCACACGTCTAACTGCTCATGTGACAGTGGTGCACGGGAGGCGTGCTCTCATGACCCATGCAGCGGCCACTCATGGCCACGCATGAAACACTCCTGAAAAATCTGGAATGCCCCGTGCAGGCCAAGGTGGCTGTCTCTGTGAATGGGGCAGCCATGCTGGGAGATGCTCATTTGAAGCACTCCCCACATACGCTGCGTGCATGGGTGCCCCACGACTGCACTCCTCAGTGGTCATGCCCCCCCCCCGCCCCCCATGGCACTAATTTAAAAACCACCTTCTTAAAGCCAAGACTGGAGCTGCCAGAGGCCAGCTTTTCCCTTTTGGAATATGCCAACGTTCCCTTTTGGCAATATTCCCTTTTGGAATATGCCATCGCAGTCATCCAGCCAGCAGCTGTAGTGCTAAGCAGCAGCATGGAAAAGCCAGAAGCAAGAGTAGATCTCAGGCTTGCTAGACTGCAAAGCACTTAGGCAAAAGGAGCCCACTGGGAAAGAAGTTTTAAATTGCCAGGGTGTGTTTGCGAGGCTGCCGACAGCCAAAGAATTTCTCAAGAAAGAGCATAGCTGTTTCTTTTGTAAACTTTGGCTATAACCTGCAGGTGCAAAAAAGAAAAACAAACAAACTAACAGAGGGATAATCCAAGTCTTGGGTTTATGACCGAACTGGCTATTCAGTTGGAAAAAGCTGAGTCAATCCAGGCACCTTATCCAGGGTCAGACCATGGCAGGGAACAATGCTACTAGCAGCTGGCTGTTCATTGAGCTGCATGAAGGTCTCTGCTCGTCACTGCCCCATGCTCCCCAAATAACAAGAGGGAGAAAGGGAACATGAGTGGTGTGGAACTTGTAAACAGGGAATGGTTATTTACCCTCTCAACTAGTACTAAAACTAGGGGACACTCCATGAAACTCACAGGTGGCAGAGTAAAAACAGACAAAAGAAAGTATTTTTTCACTCAGCGTACAATTAGGTTGTGGAATTTACTGCCAGGGAAGGTGGTCAAGGCCAGCAGTATAGCTGAGTTTAAAAGAGGTTTGGACAAGTTTCTGGAAGATAGACCCATTAGCAGCTATTAGCCAGATAGGATTGGGGAACAAAACCCTTTACTGTCGGGAGCCTGGGGATGACCCACAGGGAATGGATAGCATGGTGACCTGTTGGGTGTTTCTCCCAGGCCCCTGTGACTGGCCACTGTTGGAAGCAGGATGCTGGGCTCGATGGACCATTGGTCTGACCCAGTATGGCACTTCTTATGTTCTTACGTAACTTCTTATGGATATCCTGTGGCAGGGTTGTTGCTTCACTGCAACTCGTAGAAGCCAGCACTAACCAGAAGGGAGGACAGGGGGCCAGCAGCACAGCAGGAAATCCCACACATACAGATTGATCGGGGAGCTATTTGTTGGTAGGCTTTGGAGAACAATGTTTGGTGCATTGCCAGAGTTAAAATGCAACAGAACTTATGGAATTAAACTAGAGAAGGAGAAGAGGACACAGGTGCTGTGTACCTAGGGAGGGGAAATTACACTGCTCTTTCTGGCTGTCCCTCCCTATCAGGGCCTCTGTTACCAGAGGGACCTGGAAAAGATTCCACCACAGCTGGTTCAGGCACAAGTGCTCAGCTCACAAATGCACTGACCGAACCCCACACATAAAGAACATGCATTATACTGCAATAGTGGGTGTTTTCAGAAATTACGCGGCTCCGATTCACCACAGTGGATTCCCAGCAGTGGTGAACCGATCAACCACCCCCCGTGGTCAATAAAAGCCCCGAACAGACATGACGGGAGCAGGACCACGGCGGGGAATCGGGCCACCAGATCACGGTCCGGGATGGCGCAACAGATGTGATGCCGATTCCCGGCCGTGGTCAAAACACCCAGAGGGCACTGGGGAGGGGCGGGATACAGACATGGTTGGCCAAGGGCAAACGAAGCTGAAAGCGCCTAAAGGGAACGCCCACACAAGGGAAATGGGAAGGGAGGGGGGAGAGGGAGAAGAGCTGCCGAGGTACCGCACACAACAGGCACAGAGACAACGAGGGCACAGTGGAACACACAACACACACACACGCCTGGGCGCACACACACACACATGGGAAAGGAAGGGAAGGGAAGGGAAGGGTGGACACAGTGGGACAGACAACACATGGCACAACGGACACGGGGGGTGGTGAGGAGGGGGGCACTGGACAGGGAAGAGGGGGCGAAACGGCCCAGGGGCAGGGCAGGACACAGGCAACGGCAGGCAGAACCCCAACAACAGCACAGTCCACATGGGCAACCCCCCAGCAACACAGGCAGTCCCGGAATGGGGAGTAGCCGGAAGGTCGGGGCACAGGCACTGCGGGAGGCCACACGGAACAGGCAGTGGTCCGGGAATGGTCCAGGAGGCACGCACGCACGCACGCCGAGCACCGGTGAGGGTGCCTTGGAGGGCAGGCAGGAGAGATGGGGCCATGCAGCCGGTCCAATGGCACAAGCCCCTCCCCCTCCTCCTCGGAAGCCGGGAGATGCAGTTCGGGGACCCCAGAACCCCGAGGTCACACAGGCACCCACGGGGGGGGGGCGCGGGAGGGAGCGCAGGCATCCAAGGATGGTCAGCAGCACCCAGGGGAGCAGGGGGGCTGTTCGGAGAGCCGGACACAGACACCAGAGATGGCAGCCACGGAGGGGAGCACCGGTTGCAGGGGCAGGCAGGGGGGGCCCCCGGAGCGGGCCCGGAGTCACAGGCAGGGGCAACGGTACCCCGGGAAGCAGGCAGCACAGCAGCACGGCCGGGACATCAAGGAGGGAACAGGCAGTGGACCAAGGCACCAGGGTGGAGGCAGGAGGATCCTGCATGAAGAGCCCCAACTGCACATCGGGACGGGACCACTCACCCGACAGCGCCGCAAGCTCCGCTGCAGAGGGCTCAGACAAGCAGGAGTCAGCAGCCAGGGACCCACAGAAGGTGACCCAGCTCCAACAGCCGGTGATATGCCGCCCCACGAGAGCGCTGGTACCCACGGGCCCTGTGAACGCAGCCAAAGTAGGACATGGCCAGGGCAGGGCCCCCCTCCGCCAGACAGACCATGTAGGCGGCCAGGCTGCACACAGGCAGAGCAGACACGGTCTCCGCCGCAGACCAGGCCACATACGAGCACCTCATCTCCGGAATGCGTCCATCTTGAAAGGGAAGCAGCCCCAGCGTCTCAGCATGCAACCGGCAATCCCGGTCGCTCGCCTCATAGCCAAAGTAACGAAGGCCAGAGCTCAGCCTCGCATAGGCACCCGACAGGCTGTCCAGGCAGCTTAGGAGCAATTGCACGGCCGGGGTATGCCACAGGTCACACAGGGCCATGGTCTCTCTGAAGGTCCATGTATGGGGGGCCCCATGGGGGCCCGGAGCAGGGAGCCCAGTGGAAGCACAGCCAGCCATGGTCTAGCACACCAGGGAGAATAACACCGTGGACAGGGGGGCCCACATTCCCTGGACGGGCAGGAGAGGGCTCGGGGNTCCAGCGTGCCAGGGAAAATAATACCATGGACAGGGGGGCCCACATTCCCTGCACGGGCGGGAGGGGGCTCGGGGGGGGCACCAAGGCCGGGCGAGAAAGCCACAGGCCGCAACAATGTATGGCAACAGAGCGAGGCGTGGGGTGCGGACTCAGCACAGCTGCAGGAACCGAGCACACAGACAGGACTGCCGACACACTAATCAGGTCGGCAAGGACACGATGTTGCCAACAGGGAGTGGTGGGAGGTGATGACAGGAGGCATGCAGCTGCAGCCTGCACGCCCGGGCGCGCCGGGTTCTGCGCACGGCTCCATGCCGGGACAGCAGGTGCACTCCATAGCATGCCCCTGCTGCCCCAGGCCACCTACCCTGCAGCCAGCCGGGGGCGGGGCACCACCCATCCCAGCCTATACCTGGGATGCCTGCGCCCCCCTGGGGCGCACCGCACCATGGAGTGGGACAGGTTGGGCACCTGCGTGATGCACCTAGTGTTCTGTGCCGAGTGGTACTGCCCCCACACCGATCAGCTGCGCATCCTGACCGCTGAGGTGCACCTGGGCACCCGCCTGTGGGTTACCATGGCCCGGAGTGCTGCAGGGCCCCGCAGGGGCCACCATGGCTGCCGGCGCGCCCTAGCCCAGCTCAGGGCGCAGCGGGTGTCCAGGGCGGACCGGCAAGCCGTGAGCCGCGCCTGGACCAGGGCTGCGGCGATCTGCGAGGTGGCCGGGCGCCTCCACTGGAGGAGGGAGACCATGCGCCGGGCCGCCCTGCTCGCTATGCCCATTGCCCGGTGGGTATGTGTCACAGAGCGGGCACAGGGGTGGTGGTCCTGGGCACTGGCTCAGTGGGACAAGGCCGACTGGAGGGTGCACTTCCGAATGGACAAGCTCACCCTACTGTGGCTCGCGGAGCTGCTCACGCCCTGGCTGGAGCGGCAGCATACCCCCATGCGGACCCCCATCCCCATGGTTCAGCGGGTGGCCATCGGGGTCTGGGCCCTGGCAACGCACAACTCCTGCCGGTGCGTCTCCCAGTACTTGGGTGTCGGGGTGGGCACCGTTGCCTGTATCCTGCGGGATGTCTGTGAGACTGTGGAGGGCGTTCTCCTGGACAGAGCGATCCAGCTGGTGGATCAGGTGGCCATGATGGCCGGCTTCACAGCTGCAGGGTTCCCCAACTGCATGGGCACCATGGATGGCACCCACATAGAGATCCTCCGCCCCTCTGCGGGGGAGGCTGCGGAGTATGTCAACAGGCATGGGTACCACTCCCTGCAGTGTAGGCGGTTGTGGACCACCAGGGGCGGTTCATTGACATCTTCACGGGCAACTCTTGGCGCAGCCACGATGCCCGGATCATGACCATCTCCCCCTTCTATGCCTGGATGTACCACGGGGACTTTGCAGACATGGGGATGGCCTGGATCAAGGGGGTGCTGATGCCCCCCTGTATTCTGGGGGACCCAGCCTACCCCCTCACCCGGTGGCTGATGAAGGTGTGCCCAGTTGCCCGGAACCCGGTGGAGGCACTGTACAATTCCCGCCTGTGTTACAGCTGGACAGTGGTCGAGTGGGTGTTCGGGGCCCTCAAGCAGTGCTGGAGGAGCCTCGCCGGCCGGCTGGACAACACAATGGAGACCTCGGCCCTGGGGATCGATGCATGCTGCGTGCTCCACAATGTGTGCGAGACCGATGGGGCTGCCCCCGAATACCCCATGCCTACCTGCCCTCCCGGCCCCGTGCCTCTGTACATGAATGTGGACAACCCGAGGGAGTACCGTTACACCAAGCACATCCGTGCCGCCCTAGCCAGGCACATCAGCCGTGAGGCCGAGCCGTGAGGGCGGCCACTGCCCGGCCCATCCCGCCACGTCCCCCTGCTGCTGTGTGCCCTTTAAATCTCCCTCCACGGCCTGTGTTGTTGCTGGTTGCCTGGCAGCGACGTTGCGTGCTTTGACCGCAGCTGGGAATCATTTTGTTTGATTCCGGCCAGTGATTGCTGTCAAGACATTCCTTTTTTTTGTTTCCCGTCAGGAATCTCTTTGACCACGCTTTTGGAGATGGTCCAGTCCGGAGGTTCGGAAGCATGGTTGATTTTGACCCCATGTGAGTATTGACTGTGGTGAACATCTGGCGGCCGCCGAACAGACGTTCAGGGCTGTTTGGCCCCGCTGCGGGATTGACTGTGGTTCACTGTGGTTGACTGTGATCTCGTAACGTCTGAAAATACCCAGGGACAGTAGTAAAAAAAAAAATAATCTACTCAGGTCAGTCATTATAGTGCTTGCTTTGTACTTCGCTCAGTTAAAAACAAAACAACAACAACCAGGGCCACAAGTCAATTACTTCAGTCAATTACTCATTGACTAATGAGACAACTATGGAGCAACTGATTTGTGGATTGCAGTCAAGGTGCAATGGTCACCCTGACCAAGGTGCAGTCAACAGTGCAATGGTCAGCACTGCTGTATATTTTGACATTAAAAATGGGCCTAAATCATCAGAGGTGAGTGCATTTGCAATGCATTTAGCAGGAACAGTGCTCTTTAAACCTAACCAGCAGTAGTAAAATACTCACAACTAGTCCAGCATTTTTGAAAGGAAACACATTTGTTCCTTTAAAATCAAAATCATTCAAAGTTAGCAAAAGAAGAACTCCTCCCTGAGAACAATCCACTTAGGGTTGCCATATATGCACATTTTTAGAGAACACTTGTGAGAAATACAGGTTGCAGGGCTTCATTGGCTCCAATGTAGCCCTGCAACCTGTATTTCTCATAATAAGTGCCCTCTAAAAATTGGCATATATGGCAACCCTACCTCTACCTCTGCTATGTGTGAAACAGACAACCTCTGCTGTTTTGAGATATACAAGCCCAAAAGAAGATGGTAACAATTCTGTTTTCTTACAACTTTTATCAACAGTTCACTGGTTTACACTACCTCTGCGGTGGGGAACCTCAGGCCCGGGGGCCAAACATAGCCTACAGCTAGTTTTTATTTGTCCCCCTTCCAGTTTCTGGATCTAGCCCCTGGACCCATCTCCTACCCTCAAGCACTGAAAGGCTGAGCTGAGGGCAAGGGAGCAGAGAGGAGGGCAGGCACACAAGGAGAGGAGACAGACAGACGTATGGTACAGATCCATGACCTGGACTCTTGTTTTTGTGAGCACACCCTTTAAGCACCTCAACTCCCAACTTCCAAGCGGCCCTCAGAGATTGTACTCATTTTTGAAGTGGCCCCTGGGAGAGAAAAGATTCCTCATCCCTGCACTATACACCTCCACAACGCAATTGCAGAAATTCAAGAAGATCCGTATGTGAAGCAACACCACTTTAACCATGTTTTAAGGTACAACCAGCAAAATGTGAGGCATCTTCTTTACCTTCATGCGGCTGGCAAAATGCACAGCAAAAGAAGAGTAGTTCTTTCCTCGGTTCCCAGCCCCAATGATTAGAACAGTTACACAGGGAGGCATTGGAACATCACTTTCTACCAGGATCTAGAAACAAAACAATGTATCAAAATAATATAAAATAAGGGTTGGGAACCTCTGCCTCCTGGGCCAAATGTTTTTCATTTGGCTCCTTTTCATTTGCTACATCTTGCCCATGGATCCTGGCCTCAAGCACTAAAAGAAAGGACATGCACACTCAAGGATCGGGGAATGGATTCATGGCATAGATCTACGGTTTGGATTCACTCCTTCCTTCCCCTAGCCTGAGCACATTCATTAAGCACTCTCTTGCTTCCAGCCCACAACTCCCAGCCAGCACGCAGAGCCTGTACTAACTTTCAAAGCGACTTTCAGGAAGGAAAAGGTTCCCCACCCCTGACCTAAAATATTTAAAAATCAGCATTAGGGAGTTTCTACACTTTTCTTTATTATTGCCCCTGTACGTATATATATATATATATATATATATTCAAACACAAGTGCGCTGAAGCTTTGTCAACTTGAGCAGTTTTTAATTGAAACTATTTGATTTTATTTATTTTATTTTATTTTAGTATTTCTGTATCTACTGTGTGATAAATGTGCTTGTTTTTTTAAATTTCTTATCGATTTTGTCATAACCTATGACAATAAAAAATTCTTTGAGACAATAAAAATTTCTTCTATTATTATTGTGGGTTGAGAAAGGAATGTTTATCTTATTCTCTGTAAAGCACCAGGCACATCGCTGGTGCTATATAAATGCTTATAATAAAATAAAATAAAATAAAATAAAATAATAATAAATTCTGGGGGCAGAGCATCATGGTGAGTACTGAACACATAGCATGGGGGGAGGAGAGGGGGTGTCCCAGGATCTCCGAATGAGGTCACACAGGCAAAAACCTTTGGGAACTGCTGGTCTAGATCGTTAACTAGCGGATAATTCAGTGATCTGTGTCCTAAAGAAGATCACAGGGATCCCTTCTCTTCTGACTTAAAATCTGTTTTCTAGGAACATCATAGCAAAGGACAGTATGAAGGAGAGATTTGGGAATGTTGCAGAGAGCATCCCTATGTACAAGGGGCAGATGACAGGCAAAACAATGCATGATTCCACATTCTTTCTGCACCCCCCGCCCTTTCTCCTGGACAAGCTGTCCACAGTGTGCCGCTGCTGCTGCTCTGGATATTTCCCTCAAAGCAGTCCCTGATGAAGAAGGGCAGATCGAGACAAATAGGCAGGTGCACACACGCTGGAGGCAAGGGGAGGGGAAGGCGGACACACGGGGGCGGGCGGGCAGGAGAGCAGAGACAACAGACAGACAAACAAAAGGGCCAAGGACAAAGAGAGAGAGACACAATCAGACTCACTGTAGGGGCGAGAGACAGAGGAATGGCACACACTGAAACTGGACGAACACACACACACACAGCGGAAAGACACACACGCTGGAATCCAAGAACTGGGAGGAGAACCGGACAAACAGCAGACTGGGGGGAGGGAGAAGGTGGAAGAAAACCAGACGCATTCCGCCGCTGCCTCGGAGGGAGGGCTCGCAAGTACCTACCCAGCGGAGAAACCACTACCGAGGCTGCTGACAGGCCACGGGTTAGTGCGGCTTGTCCAAGACCGGGCTGCCCAGCTCGAAGTCCTTCTCCCTGGCTGCTGCTTCAGAGCTCCTCCTAGGACAGGAAAGCCCCTCTGTGACAGGCAATCTCAGTACCCAGTCAGCGAGCCGCGGGGACTAACACACAGAGAGGTGATCCCATTGGTAGAAGGTTATGTTTGGCGCAGAGTCCCCTCTTGAGAGGTGAGGGTTCGAGTCTTACCAACTGCGGGCTCTGAGTTCTCCCTGAGCCCCCAAAACAGCAGGGTAATATTCATTCCAGGCTATGTGAGGTGCCGATCAGATACTTCAGTAGCAGGAGGGATGTCTAGCTAGCGAATTCAGTACCACCAACCCCAATATACACCTCCCTGGTGCTTTTCTTCCACCCCCAAGACTAGCGTCCCTGTCTCCCACACAGAGTTTGCAGTCCCAGGACTGCCAAGCTGAGACAGATTCTGAAGGAAGGCAAAGATGTACCCCCCCCCCCCACAATGTAGGAGTAATTGTAGGGGGGATGCATGCCTTGCTGCAGATCTCCTAACCCTGCAATTCTAGAGACGTGGGTCCCCTGCAACTTTAGCCCAAAGTTACTCCCATGCCCACTGCCATGGACGGGACAAATAAGAAGCTGTGTTTGAGGTGCTATTACGGGGCAAAATCCCTTTCGGGTCCCCCCCAGTCCACATATTTATGTCGAGGGACTTTCTTCTCTCCACCCCTAAAGAGCCTAGACAGACCCCTGCCTGACCCAGAGCCCGGTCTCTGTATACCAGCCTGGCATCGCACTGCCTCCCCGCACCCCCCGATCTGCATCCACATACATGGCCCTGAATAAGGAACTGGGTTTAGGCTGGGATTACAGGGCAAAATTCTTTGGTTCACCTCAGTCCACACGTATAGTAAATATACATTTTTGATGTAATTTCTGTTGGAAATACATTACTTTGGTTGCATCCCCCCATTCATTAATTACAACCTTTCTTGGTGTAAATTTTAACTTTGAAAAGGGGATTAAGAACTGGGAATAAGGAAATTATGTGGGTGAAGGGAATCCAGCATCCCACACACCTTTTAACCCAACCATTGCCAGATGTTCCCTTTTTTTAAAGGAAACAACCCTTATTCCAGAGCCCTACAGCTCCATGGAACAATAGGGACATCTTCCACTTCAGTATTCCTCTTAATTTTTGAAATTTTGATCTGGCAACCCTTGCACCACACTACAGGTGTTGTGGGGGAGGGGCTTGGGGAAGGCACATGCCCCCACCCCCAATTTTCAAAATTCCCCAATAACTTCTTTCCCTATTTTCAATTAACTGGCGCAGCAAAAGGAGCATGAGGCAGACATGCAGCCGCTCATCCACCTCACGGAACCCCTGCCTCAGTCTCATATCTGTGTCCCCGCTGCTTTCAATACTCTATCCCCATGCCTATGCCACACACAATAGTCCCTAGCCCAGGGGTGACCAGACTTATTATGCACACGACAACCACCTCAGGTCATCGGCCGTATATCTCCGACTCCGACCTTGCCACCATTATCCATGCATTCATCACCTCGCGGCGAGACTACTGCAATGAACGCACTCTACGTGGGGTTACCCTTGGTGATGACCCAGAGGCTGAGGCTAGTGCTGAATGCAGCGGCTCGGCGCCTTGCAGGGATGAGCCATTGGGAGCACATTACACCGGTGCTCTGTTCTCTGCACTGGCTGCCTATAGTCTTCTGGGACCAATTCAAGGCATTGGTTATAACATTTAAAGCCCTATATGACTTGGGCCCCACTTACCTGCAGGATCACCTCATCCCTCATGTCCTGGATCAGCCCCTGTGGTAGGCCGGGGATGCCCGCCCGGAGGTCCTTCAGGTTTCCCAGGTGGCGAATTTCAGGCGGGCGTTCTCAGTGGCCACGCCGCGGCTTTGGAACTCGCTTCCAGCAGAGATTCGCCTCTCTCCAGATCTCCCCTCCTTCTGTAGACACTGGGTGTTTTTACACACACATTTCTCCTGCATGTTTGCTGTTACATCCTGAACTTTCCGTGTGTCTAAAGCACTCACCCAGATCTTAAACATCTGGCTCTTTGAACTTCTGCATAGAAGAACTTTCTCCCAGAACGTTTGTGTGTAAAACATTCTCCTGGTAAACTGCTTTGCTCCAGGCAGCTGTGGTCGTTTGGTTTCCATGGCAGCCCCTCACGTCTACAGCTGTGGCTATTTTAGGCTGCATCAGGGCAGTGTGTGTGTGAAGAATGCATCCAGGACTTACTTGTGGACTTGTAAACCCAGAAGATTGAAAGACCAGCACTTTAAGGTGTGTGTAAAAATGCCCATTGTAAGACCTGGCTGTTTTGGCAGCCGTTTGGTGAGGGGGATGAGATGGGTGGGTTTAAATTAGGGGTTTTTAAAGGATTTGTTGGGGCCTCTTGTTCATTTTTATTATATAATTTGATTATATTGTATTTTATTTTTATTGTGTTGTGTTCACCTCCACGAGTTGCCATTTGGCAGGAGGGGGAAGTATAAAAATGATGAAAGAAATACATTTGCATGTTGGCCTCTCCTGTTGGCTGTGGCCCTCCAGGCCTGGGCTCCTCCTGCAGGCTCCGAGCTCTAGGCCACCTCAGCAACTGCTCTCCTCTCTGGAGACACTCCTTGGGGAGTTGGTTCCCCTCTTCACGCAGAGAGTTACTGGAGACTAGCTTGAGTGTCTTTAGGAGGCAGTTTTGTTTACAAGGGAGTTTGGCAGTGGGGGCTGGGGGAGTTGTGGGGGATAGGGGTATGCTAGGGGGCTGGGAACTAAGGTGGAGAGAGGGTTGGGGGGTATTTATGATTATGTAGTTTTATACTGATTATGTTTTATACTTGGTATTTTTAATATTGTCAGCTGCTCTGAGCTCTCTTTGGTGGGAAGGGGGGGGATAAAAGATTAAAATAATTAATAAATGAATAATAATTAATCCACCAGTGAATCACAATATCCCTCTTGGCCACCCCTGCCCAATACACAATGCCCCTGCTTCCTCCTCCTTCTCCTCCTCCAGGCCACCCTATCACCCGGTGTTTTTTTACTTATCCAAATGAAGACTCCAACCCTTCTTGTCTCATTTGCTTTTATTAGTTTAATGTCTCACTGTTTATGCTCCTTTCTGGTGACCCCCCCCCTTCACCATCTGCCACCACCCTAGCACCACCAGCCCACAGCGCTGTAGCAAAGCTGTAGGCAGTAGGGGGGCCTTGCACATCACGCGCTCAGCACCAGTGGCTGTTGTTCCTCGGCCAGGTCTTCGCTTGGTGGGATCTCATAAATGACACAGAGGGATGAGAAGAGGCAGCCGATGAAGGAAACGAAGCTGGCAAAGTACATCACACCGTTGGCACTGCCCACCATGGAAGTCAAAGGCCCCATCACTATGGAGACAAGGATCTGAGCCAGGAAATACTGGCAGCTCAGGAGGGAGATATCCACGCCCATCCCTCTCTTGGTGCCATCGATATTCGACCCAGCAAACTGTTCAAATGAAGAGAAACTCCTTGTGAGAAAGACAGAGCCACTCAGTACCACAAGCACAACATGCAAGTTTGATCCAACAGGGTCAAACATATAAAAGGAAGCACTTCAGGGAGAGATTGTCAATGGATACAGGTTTTCCTTAGCCAGGACCGCAGGTAATTATTTGTTTATATCGCCTGCAATATGTGCCTGGCACTGAACAGTTGTGATAAGAGAGAAGTCCCTGCCCTGAGGGGCTTACAATCTAGGAAGAACAAGGCAGAGGAAATAAGAGTAATTACTGTATATTCCCAAAGGTGCTAAAGCTACCCTGGATTTACATCAGTGGGATTTCTTTGAAAGAAACCATACCCTACTCAGTACTTAATCATGCTAGGGCACATCAAAATCTCTGCTTTCCTCCAGTTTCCTTATATTACCTTCACACTGTAACACAGAAGCAACAAGACAGAAAACAGCACTTGAAGAGAGAGAAAAACAATGTTTAACAGAAGAAAAACAACCTGTGGCAGTCTCTGCCAGTTGTTAGTCTGGGAAGGATTACCCTAGCTTGGGAAAAGCAGGCCAGGTTACCTAAATCATTCCAGGTAGCTAAGGGAACCACACGTGAAGCTTGGGGTTGGGGTCAAGGAAGTGTTTGTGGCTTGCCAGATAGCCTGGTGGGACCTTAGCTGGGCATGGCCAGTGCAAGACGTCTGAATAGCCCTGAGGCCTGGCCTGCAGGGTCACGTCTGCGAGTATCTAGATGAGAAAGGGGTTTATCTACGTTAAAGATGTGCACCAGGGACCCATGTCATTTTTCATTTTTGTTTTTCATTTTCGTTATTTCAATATTTTGTTTTTTTCCCCATAAATATCAAAACAAAATTCCCGGTAGGCCTGGTTAGCTTGCTCCCTAGCTTTCCTACAGTCCTGATCGAACCATATTTGATGTTTACACCTATCAATGCCAGATTTGGAGGAAGGTGGTGACAGAGTCGCAACATGCTGCCTTAGAAGGACGCTAAAAGAATTGAAAGTGTCCAGGATCACCTGATCCTCCTTCCTCCCTATAATAACCTCTTTAAGGTCCATACACGGCTTTGTATTTAATACAAGATCTAGAGACTGAGCCAGCTGTGCATTCCGTTTGACAGAGCAGTGTCGCTCTAAATTGGTGAGGTTATTGGATGGCAACGCTGAAGGGATCTGATCCCTCAAAGGGAGCTCTAGCAACAGGGCCAATGGCAGATGATCACTCACTGAATGAGGGTCAACTGAAAAATTCCTAAGATGTATCAAAACATTAGAAGAAACAATCACAAAATCCACGACACTTGCACCTTGGGGACCCGCAAAATTAAACTCCCCCATCTTATCACTAAATCCCCAGCCATTGATGATATGTAAGTTTAGCCCAGCAAGATTTGCAAAACTAATTCCCGAGGTGTTAATTATCTTGTCCTTCGAGACCCTGGGATTAAGTTTATCAGAGGGGCGAAGGCAGCAAAATCACAATATTTAACAAGGGACATATCAGATTCCAGCCTGGGCTCCTTCATTGTTTAATTTATTTATCAATGATGTCATTTCCATGCTGGCACAATCGACTTTTTTCCCTCCAAAAGTGACTTTGAGAGTTGTTGGTGGCCTGCTCTATGCGGATGATTCAGCAGTGCTCTCACAAATGCGTATAGGGCTACTCAGGCAGCTAAGGGCTTTAGCTAACTATTGTGCTTGTAATAAATTGTTTATCGACTATGATAAATCAAAAATCATAGTTTTCTCAAAAATCATAGTTCTAAGATCTACAACTGGTCCATTGAAGGTCAGCAACTTCAACAGATTAAAAGTTTTAAGCATCTGGGGATTTACTTTCATGCGTCTGGCAATAGGGATGACCATTATAAGAAATCACTTTTGGCTGCGAGAGGGGCAGCACAAACTATCCTGAAGTATTTTTCAGGCTTGGGAAGGAAGAGAATAGATTTAGCTGTTAAAGTTTTTAACAGTAAGGTCAAAGCGAGCTTCCTATATGGGCCGGAGCTGTGGGCTCCCTTTATCAGTCAAAAGCACAATCTAAATATCAATGCAGTGCAGTCAAGTTTCCTTCAAAACCTGCCCTTTGGCAGCTGTTAGGCTGGAATTTGGCTTGGGGAGCTGGTCAAGAGCAGCCTGGGAGTCCTCTCTCAAGCTTTGGCTCAAGATTGTTACTAACTCTAATGGTTTGGGGCTTATTAACCTCATTTTGGAAGACTCTCATAAGGATAAATGGGTTACAGATTGGGGTTCTCACCAAATTATTTTGATAATAAAACATATGATGACGCTAGGTTTAAGATTCTTGAAAGAACCAGGGATAAGGAGAGACAGGAGGATGTTACAAAAATAGAAAGCTCTCAGCATATGTCAGGTTATATACTCTGGGCTCCATAAGGGAAAATGGCTAATTACCTCTTATCAGCCTCTTCCTTCCGGGCAAAACATCTATTCTTATGTGCCTGCTTTAACACTCTGCCCACTAAAGTGTTGGAGGGACGTTTTTGCGGCATCCCATGTGGAAATAGTTTATGTCCATTTGATATGGAAACCACAGAATCCTCTCAACATATTTTATTTCAGTGTCATTTGTATGATAAACCACGTGAGGACCTTCTATCTTTTATCTTAGAGAAATTCCCAGAAAGGACGGATATCGGTCTTTTGGCGATAGCATTAAGTGACACCTCCTCTGTAATAATGCATGCAATGATGAAATTTTTGATGCTGTCCTGAGAACATTATTTTTACAATCTAAGTTACCAACAAACGCCTGAGACACGGGGTCATGGTACTAATGGATAAACAGCATTGGTAGATGTAGGAGATAGGTAGATGTAGTGTAAAATTATTTCTTAGTTTTATTTTTTATGATTATTTCCTTTGTATGTACTTGTTCTTGTTTGTTGGTATGCAATGGCCTATGGTCATGCAAAATAAACTATTAATTAATATTATTATAAATATCAAAACTTCATTTTTGTTTTTGCTTTCCATTGGTTTCAATGGAAAACACATTTCTGGCTGTAACCTTTTTGTTTTCCATTATATATGGATGTAACATGGAGGGAATGTACCTCCAATGGAAGGCATTAAGTTTACCAAATTTCAGAAAGACTGGATAAAGGAATCCGATTTTATAAGCAGTTGAGTTATGTTATTTTGCAAAAATCTGCATATACATTTCTGGCTGTAACTTCTTTGTCTTCAATCTAATGTGGATGAAACCTATNAGCAATTCACTTATAAATGTATGTCTGACTGTAACAACTTCGTAGTCCAACCAGTGTACATGAATTCAGCAGGGCTGTATCTCACACTTTCAGGATCACCTCTGCCAAATATCAGAAATATGTGATAAAAGGGTCCCAATTTTATATGCCTGCACAGCATATGCAGAGAATGAGCCTATATCAGGGATTATCTTACGTGTCACTGGTATAAGATGTTTGTGATGCCAAATGGCCATCAGAAAGGTCAACCAAATATCCTCATTCTGTGCTGTGACCACCCCAATTTCTCTCCCCCACTCGTTACTGGGAAGTCGGAAGCATCTGTTTAGGAAAGAGCCAATAGAGATTCTCTGATGTCCTCTGTCACAGTGCTGCAGGATGTGATTGTGATTATAATTGGCCAGCATGGATGTGTAAACCATGTCTCTTGATTGCTGGGATACTATCCCCAAAGTCCCAGTTATGTCACTTCTGTGCCCGCCTCAGTGTCACCCTCTATGCCCACCTCGAAGTCACCACCAATTGGTCCTGTAAAGCTGGAAGCATGCAGTAATTGGCCAGTGAATGTGTCTGTCAGTCTGTTGGGTTGCTCCCCATCCTACAGCCTCCCTGCCTCCCCCCTGCCATGTCAACTGCCTGTCTCTGACTGGAACTGCATGTACTGCTATTCATCTGAATAATGGTTTTCAAGGGGACAACTTCAATTGCTTATAAAATTGGGGACCTTTATCAAATTGTCCTGTAGTTTGGCAGAGATGACAGAGAAGGTGTGGGATACATTCCTGCTAAATGTCTTGTACACAGGATGGAATATAAAAGTGTTGCAGTCAGAAATGCATTTTCAAGTTAATGGCTTATAACATCACGACATTTTATCCAATCTTTCTAAAATTTGGCAGTATTGGTAAACGTGGGGAGGGACATAATCCTGCCAGGGTTCATGTAAATTGGATCGAAGATAAAGAAGTCATAGCCAGGAATGGCTATGGAGCTTTTTTTAAACAATCACAATATTCAATTACTTCTACAATCGGTTTCCTTTAAGCAATCTTTTTGAAATCTGGTACACTTAGTACCCTCCATTGGGGGTACAATCTTCCCAAGTTTCATCAGAATTGAATAAGAAACAAAAAAGGTATAGCTTGAAATACATTTTTCAGTTTTTCCCATTATTTCAAAAAGAAAAAATATTTTTTGCTTTTGTTTTCATCATTATTTGTAGTTTTCATTTTTACAACAACAAAAAAGAATATCAACATTTCAATTTTTGTTATTACGATAATGAAAAACAAATTGCCCACCCTTAATATACGTGGCCAGGAAGATTACTTGTGTGGAACTCTAGGAAACTGAGTACAGGGACTGAAAATGGAAGGATCCTCTAAGGTACTGAAGGGAATGGGAGGATCAGCCTGGAGCATGTTACAAGTTAATAAACCGTTCTATGAAAGGGAATATGCTGAGCTTGGCTCATCAAGTGACACTTAATGGGGCACAAAAGGGGTATGAGCCTGCCCTGTAGAGACTGAGCTGCCTGAATAACCCTTTTTTGAATATTTGAAATGGAAATGATCACCTGAAGGTTCTATTCTCCCTTCAATATGAGCATTTCAGCAATACCAGGGCCACCAAACATTTTGTATACAGTCTGCATATAAAGTGGAGAATAGAGTCAGTCTTTCCATTGGGAAAGCAGTTGTGTCACAGACACAACAGGACTAATCCTGCCATCCTGGAATTATTAGCAGAAGTCCCACTAATGTCAGACAAAGCAAAATTAAAAATTCTGAGCAACACCTATCTTCTTTTGGGACTTAGGGGGAAAGGAAGAGCAGTAAAAAAGGAAATGATCCAGTCACCTTCTCCCCCATTACTGTGCAGGCAGTGACAGGAGACACATACTTCCCCAAAGTCCCTATTCAGAAGGAACAGTCCCTCTTTGGGGGTTGAATCCCGCTGTCCCTCTTTCAGGATAGAGACAAAAATATTGGAATTCAGGTCTCAGGCTTTTCTTTCCCAGCTGCCTCTCAAGGAAAAGCATTTTGGAGGACAATGGGGAAACGATGGAATGACAAGAAACTAGTGGAATGAGACGCAGGGGTTTCTGGCCCTCCTTACACACTTGGAATGTTGGGAGGTGTTGCAAATGTGTGAGGGGTGGAGCTTATTCACTGAGAGGCAGGGATTATTGGCCAATGGGGTGGGGCTTGTCCCGTTTTGGCCGTGTTGGGAGGTATGAGGAGATCTTTGAACAATGTAACTTATTCTGTGCCTAGCAGAAAAATGAACAGGAGCAAAAAAAATAATCAAATGAATAAATCCTTCTTGGCTCTGAGGAAAGTATGATGTCTTAGCTGTAGTCTAAAGGCTATGGTAGAGTAGAAAATATTGCTACTTTAGTGTTTCAAATTGTATTGCGTGTCACGAAACGTACCTTTTTACTCTGGTAGTAATCACACAATAGAGAGTAGGGGAGTGTGCAGAGTGTTGAAAATAAAATACCGTACGTTATGCATAGTGATAAAACCACATAGATATTCCTGGACAGTGTAGCTAGACCCGTGCCAAGTCCAAAAGCAAGATATGCTATGAAATACAGGGTGCGGATACTGAAATATTCCTCCAGCTTTTCTAGTATGGCTGTAAAACAGAATTAGAAAGAGGGAAAGAGAATTGCACAGAAAGGTATCAGCAGAGGCAGGTCATTTTGGAATTGATAGATCAAGAAAAGGAATCACACTCTGGTCTATGGGAAACGTAGATGTGAAAAGGCAGAATTTGATAACACTTGACATTAGAGATTTTTTATATTCACTAAATGCTGTAGAAATATTAGCTAACCCATACTAGAGTGTGGTCGCCGTGTTGTTCCCAAGTGGCAGTCAGGTTGTGAAGATTCCATTTTATGAGGCAAATTTCAATATCTTCCATTGCAAGTATTTCTACCGGCTATGCTACGTGCCTGAGGAAGGGCCCTGTGTGGCCTGAAAGCTTGCTTATTTCCACCAACAAGTTGGTCCAATAAAAGATATTCAAACCACTTTGTCTGTCTAACCCATACTGTAAGGAATAAGGACAACTATCCCATTAATCCCCATAGCAATCACGTGATCAGGTTTCCACTAGATAAGCCATCTCTTGCCTATCCCTTGGGGGATAAACTACCTCCGGCGCTAACTCCTCATGGGAGAATTTACACCAAGGGTGATAACAGACATGACAGGGGCCCGCAATGGGCTGCCTGGGACAGAGACTCACCATTGTGTCTATTACCGGGCCGCCATATGTGGGCCCGCTGGGTGGCTGGCCCAGATGTTCCCCGGAAGATACTGGGCATATAACCCAGGCCAAGGGCTGCCCAGGCAGGCCAACGCTGGCCATAGCAGGCCTGTGCATCTATTTGTGGCCCCATCCCCCATTGGGGTCTGTCATGTTAGGCAGCCATGACTGCCCGTCATGGCGGGTGGGCGGGGCGCTTGGGGCACACTGGGGGCAGGGCTGCCTGGCCACACGTTTGTTCGGTTCCCCCGCTGGTGGGGCGTGGAAGGCTTGCCAGCCAGCTTGGCCAGGCGCAAATTTGACCCCGCCAAGGATGCCCACCCTCCCAGAGCAAGGCACCGGTGCTGCACCTTTATTTTCACCCAAAGTTACACAGAAAGAAATTATCAATTGTGGTAAGGAACAGCAATCTCAAGCGGGCCTGGAGGTGGCTATCACAGGAAAAAGCTTTCCCCTAGCTTTTTGTACAATAGCTTACACATAACCCCAGGAGAGAAGAGAAATTCCCCAGGGGTGTGGAATTTATTTTGTGGCTACAAGCCCTTGCATTGATTCCTCTTTCAGCAGGATGTGGGAGAGCTCTGCTTCGTACCTGAGTAGAACGCAGCACTGAATGCATAGATACACATCCCCCAGCAGCCCATGGTGACCCCAGCATTATATTTTTGATATTCTTCTGAATTGTGGGGGGCTTTGGGGTTTCCTTGAAAAACTACTTCTCCCATGAAGTCTGTGTAGAACAGCAACATCCCCTCGAATGACAGCCAACCTAGGAGAAACCACAAGAAGCATTTATTTATTTCTGTCTATAAAAGCCGCTGCCGATTTCCCCTCCCAAGGTATGGGTGCTTTTACACTGCTCGGAATTTCCTGCAGCAAGCAAACTACGTGCAAGACTGCGTCCCCTTCTTGCTGTGGTTTGTTACCCACATCACTGCATTTCCTTTTGTGCCATACAATTACATTGTATTTTAAAATATTATATTGTAAACTGCCCCGAGCAGCCGTTAGCGGGAAGGGCAGGGTAAAAAATTAAAATATAATAATGTTGGAACCCGAATTAAAACCATTTAGGTTTAGCTGTAAAGTATAAAAGGTAGCACCTGGAATCCCAGCCCCAAGCAGAAAGTAGAGCTGTCAGCGCACTGACCTGACTGACAAAATATGAGCAGGTTGTAGCATCTGGGAGTAGCTACAGTTTTCGAGCAGACTCTTTAAACAGCATGCAGAGCAAGGGGTTAGTTTCAAGGTGACAAAGGCATGTGTGACAGCCATAATCTTGTATGACACAAGATCTGCTGCCCTCGGGAACTCCAGAGCTAAAAGCATAAACCTCTATAGCTTGAGCTAAAGTGTCTGCCTCCTTGCTGGCAGGCTCACATGTCTCCTGTGGGATGGCATGGAGAAAGAAACCTAGCCCATACTAACCAATGGGAAATCCACATGGATAAGCATAGCAGGTAGAGTTACCCATCTCTTGACCCTGACACTCTTGTATGTCAAAATGGGGGTGTTGGTGTCAAAGCCATTGGGGGGGGGGGGTAAAAGAACTACAGGTGTCATATCAGCAACAGGTAGGAAAAGCTGCTGCTCACGTGGTCGGGGGAGTGGGGGAGGCATGAGGGCAATTGCTTAGGGCCCCAGATAGGTTGCCACTTTTTGCAGTTTGACTTCGAGACTCCCATTTTAGTCTATGGGAGTCTCGAGGTCAAACCGCAAGAGGTGGCAACCCTAGCCCCAGATGGTCCCCACACCCCAAGTGGGCCCAATGGTAAATGGAAAGATTTCAGATTTTCCTGGATTAAGTAGGTGGTATTTCATAGGAACATAAAGCAAAGGTTAGAGGCCTCAAACCAGACCTTTTAACGTGGTACCCAAAAGTTAAACCCGCCCCCTGTGGCTGCTGCCTGGCCCTCTAGGCAGAGTGCTATAAAACCAATAGTGTTTCAAACTTGTTTCACAAATAGTGGCTCTGCTCTCCCCATCAAGAACACCGCTGGGATATTCTGTGCTTTAAACTTCTTTGGCCAAACTACAAATATTAACTCAGTCTCCTTTGGATTGAACCACAGTTAGTTCTCCTGCTACAGGTCAGGCACAAGGCACTGCATTAGAAGGATCAATAGAGCTAAAAAGGCAAGGCTCATGCTCATCAGAATGGAGAAAGTCTCACCCCTTCTTTAGAGCCTCTTATCACACTGAGCGGGGATAGGGACAAAACTGAACCTTGCATTGACTCACAAGAGAGACTCAAAGCCACTACTGCTGCTCAGTGCGGCCTCTCTCAGCAGATTTAGAACAGTTCAGCATCAGAGGATGATCTCAAAGGAACCAGGTTTGTAGGACAGGGATTCCCAAATTGTGATCCGCAGACCAGGTCATAGTAAATGGTCCACAGATAGTCTGTGAAATCATATTAAAAAATAGTAAAATGTATGATTCATTGAAGGAGGGGCAGAGCAGATGGGGCTGTTTGCTGTGCTGTGCTGACTGCAGCTAGAGCAAAATGGACTTCAGATCTGCCAGTGCCACTAGCATTACCACCTCTTGTGGTTTTGACCCTGAAATTCCCATTTTGGCCTATGGGAGCATCAGGGTTAAAACAATAAGAGGCGGCAACCCTTAGTGCTACTGCCGTATCCTTGGGGAGGCGAAGTTGTGAAAGACCGTAATATACATGCCCTGGCCACAGGAAATTTGGGAACTGCTGCTATAGAAATGTGAAGTAAACAGACATTTAAGGAGCTCCTTGAGTCAGACCAATGGTTCTGGAATGCTCTGGGGGAGTTTCCCCTGGACCTTGATACCCACTCTGTTGATGATCTCGTAGCCTTCTGGAACACCTTGTTGGCCGAGACCATTGACAGAGTGGCTCCCAGGCGTCCGCTGCCCTCCCGAGTCTCCCATAGGTCTCCTTGGTTTACTGAGGGCCTGCGGTGCTTGAAGCGGGAGAGCAGGCAGTTAGAGCGATGGTGTTGCCGGACTCGTGACGAGTATGATCGATTGCAGCATAAGAACAGTTTAAAGGCCTATGCTGTGGTGGTGCAGGCAGCAAAGAAGCGGTTCTTTGCTGCCTTCATTGCATCTGTAAAATCACGTCCAGCAGAGCTTTTCCAGATGGTGAAAGGCTTGGTCAGTCCTGCCTGCTTCCACCTGGACCTGGAACAATCCAGTGACCGGTTTATTGAGTACTTTGTAGATAAGATCGCTTGCATCCGCCACGGTTTTGGTACCACAGCTTTTGCAGATGATCATCTTGGGGCTATGGATGCCCCCGTCCTGTCCTGTTCTATGGGATCGGTTTCAGATGGTGTCGCCTGCCAATGTGGAGTCCTTGTTGGGATCTGTTCATGCCACTACTTGTGAACAAGATCCATGCCCATCCTGGTTGGTGAAAGCCAGCCAGGAGATGTTATGGCCATTACTGGCTGGGGTGGTCAGTGCCTCCCTTCGGGAGGGCAGGGTGCCTGATTGCCTGAAAGAGGCTGTGGTTAGGCCTCTGCTCAAGAAACCATCTCCTGATGCTGATGCTCCTGTCAGTTATTGGCCGGTCTCTAACCTCCCCCTTTCAGGGAACTTTATTGAATGGGCTATTACATGGCAGCTCCAGGAACATCTGGAATACACCCATTTCCTTGACCCTTCTCTGTCTGGTTTTCGGCCTGGTTATGGTATGGAGACTACGTTGGTGGCCTTGGTCAACCATCTCCATCTGGCACTGGACCAGGGTCGTCAGACCCTGTTGGTCCTGCTAGACCTTTCAGCTGCATTCGACACTGTCGACCATGAGGTGCTGGTGACCCACCTGCGGGACTGTGCCAGGATTGGCGGGATGGTCTTGGACTGGTTTCGTTCATTCCTGGCTGGGAGAACTCATCAGGTGGTCATGGAGGAGTGTACATCTTCCCCCCGGGACCTCATGTGTGGAGTCCCACAGGGTGCCATTCTGTCCCCCCTCTTGTTTAATATCTATATGCAGCCGTTAGGGGAGATCGTGAGAGGGTTTCAGGGCATGCAGTGTTATCAGTATGCTGATGACACTCAGCTCTACCTCTCTTTTTCTACCAACCCAGGTCACACAGTCTCCTTATTTTCCCAGTGCCTGTCAGCTGTGGGGCTTGGATGAGGTTGAGCCATCTGCAATTGAATCCTGACACGATGGAGGTGATGTTGGTGGGCGAGGGCTTGGGAGGTCTGGGGGTGGTTGAATCTCCTCTTGTTGGGGTGGTTTGCCCTCCCATGGTTCTGTGTTGTAGCAACATATGCTGAAACTAATCAGTGGCAGGTTTCCCTAATGACGACTCCAACCTGGCATCAGCCTTGATAAAAGGAAAAAGATATTTGATACTTTACTCTTCAGTACTAACAGCAACTGAGCCAGTGTACCTTAATGGATAAGGATCTGGACTTGGACTTGGGAGATCAGGGTTCAAAAACAATCTTAATCAGGGACTTACTATGGATGGCCCATTACTGTCTCAGCCTCAGTTCCCCATCTGTAAAATGGGAATAGAAATGACCTACCTCACAGGGTTGTTGTGAGGGTGGCCTAGTAAAACACTATGGACACTGAAAAGTGCTATGTAAATAATAGACAAAGAGTAGACAGCTTTCTTGGGCTTGGAATTCAGAAGAGAAAATTGAATCCCAGTTATTGTTATTATTAATAAATATTTATATAGCAGAAGCAATGTACCTGGTGCTTTATAACTGTTAAAAATAGACAGGGTCCCTGACCCGGGGAAGCTTACAATCTAATAAACACAAGGGAGGGGAGACAAGAGGTGTGGGCAACAGAAGGAGAGATGAGGAGCGAGGTTGCAGGTACACGTGCTTAGCTCAGTTACATCGGGGAACTATCTGTTACAGTTACATCTGTCTTTGGTCAGGGAGCATCATTATGGTCTGAGAACTTTCAGGCATGAATCTAAGTGAATTCTCACACCTTTTTCTTTTCTGGCGGTGAAAGACAAGGAGATGAGACACAGCTTTACCTAGAAAGTGGTTGACACAGAGGTTACGCAGAGCCTTGGGCATGTGGCAGATGGTGGAACAAAGAAGTTTCATGGAAAGCGGCCGCTCAGACATCTCACGCGATCCATTCAGTTCACTCTCATACTTCGCACCATTCAGCAAAATATTAGCCACCTGCACCATAAAGAACTCCAGGTCAGCAAATAACATTGAAACACCTGCTAACAAAGTCCTGTCACATTCTATTTCTGTCTTGTTTTGGAGAGGATAAACTGTGCTGCCATAAAAGATAAATCTCATAAGGCTGTATTTAGTGGCAAGGGCATGCAGCTGTCCCTGGGACCATAACCGGGGGTGGGGGTGGGGTGGGGGTGCACAATCCCTGGTGCAGCTGCACCCTTTGCTGCTGGGAGGGAACAGAGGGAGCCTATTTCATCTTCTGCATGAGGGCCCGTTCTAACCTAGCTACACCTTTGTTTAGTGGTAATGTAAACAGAGATGTACGTGCATCTTAAAACATGTGTAAGTGCCAAGGGAGAGGTCCTTACCCTGATTTGGCTTTCAGTGGATGTGAGCCACTTGTGATTGGCTGGCCTACCATGCTGTCACAGAATGTTCAGAATCATTCCAAGCTCTCTGTGCTTGCGGTGCACCTGCAATCCACTCACAGGCCCCCACAGGGCTGGTGAGTGGGCCGCAGGTGCACAGTCAGGGTGTTGCGAGGACAAATAATGAACTCAGACCCTGCAGTGGTGGGGGCCAGATCAGTAACTTAAATGGGACTGTGTGTAGTGACTTCTGTGAAGGGGTTGGTCATGTGGGGCATGCTTCCCACAGAGCCTCTACATGCAGGCATGAGTGCGGAAGAGTGAGAGTCAAGCCCTAGCTTTTAATGAAAGTGCTGTTTTCACTCTGGCTATTCTCATATGTATAATGAAACTTTTCGGGTCAGTATTAGCCACTGCCTCCTGCTTCCACCTCTTGTCTATCAGGTAGAATGGCCAGATATGAGGACACTTGTGAGAAATACAGGTTGCAGGGCTGCACTGGGGGTTCCAATGCAGCCCTGTAACCTGTATTTCTCGTAAGTGTCCTCCACAGTTTGCATATCTGGCCACCCTACTATCAGGGGTGGAGAACCTCAGGCCTGGAGGCCAAATGCAGCTAGTTTTTATTTGGTTTCTTTCTAGTGCCTAGACCTGATCCCTAGACCCAGTTCCTACCCTCAAGCACTGAAAGGCTGAGCTCAAGGTACGGGCATGCACACAAGGATACGGCACAGATCCTCTTCCTGTGTGCACCTCTTAAGCACCCTCTCCCCCAACTTTTATGTGACCCTCAGAGTTTGTACTAATTTTCAAAGTGGCCCCCACGAGAGAGAAGATTCCCCACCCCTGTCTTAGGGGACATGCCCACATTGTTCTTAGAGTGCTGGACCTTGCACAGGCTGCCTGGTAAAGACTTTTCCATCATAAATCACTTTCTACAAGCCCTTAGCTCACTTTCACTGCCTAAGTTCAATCGTTCTTTCCATTTGTCTTGTGGGTCTATACGTTGTGTTCTCCCAAGAGTCTTTGTTCTCTTAATCACAGCCTGTATATGCCAACAATAAAAGTGTCTGTTCAGATCAAATCCCCTTTCAAAAGATAAGGCTGTCTAAAGAAGCAAATTGACTTCCCCAATTACACAATCATCATGCAATCATTTCAGCAGACACTATCTCCTTCATTTCCTCCTTTTACCTGCTGGCTGAAGGTTACGTTCCTTCTTCTGCTGCTTTCGGGCAAACTTCCGGTTACAATATCTGGGATAGCCAAAGTCTGGGGTCTTTTCAGAATCCCAGATGATTGTGGTTTTATTGCATCCAGAGAACCCACCCGTAGACCATCTCCATCTGGCCTGGGAGTTAGGGAATTCTCTCCTGGATTCCAGGTTCCATTTTCTTGACAGTAAAAGCCATCTGGAACCCTGGGGAAGCTGACGCTGATCGCCTGCCTGGGCAAGCTAGCTGGGATTGCCAAGTAACCATCGTGTCCTCCCGTGAAGCAGTCTATAAGCACGCTGTCAATATTGGAAGTCCCAAATGACGATGCAAACTCATTAAGCCCCGTCAAGGAGTTGTCCCTGCTGATGAAACTGCCATATTTGGGTGTGAGTGGACTGAGAGGGGAGATCGGGCTTGTGAAACTTGCATATAAATGAGCTGAGTTGTTATGAGAACTGAGGTTTTCGTTGACACATTCCTCAAACAAGAGAGGCGGGGATGGAGGGAGGGGGAGACTTGGACTCTTCATCACTTTCTTCTTCTTGCTGAAAGACTGCAGAGGTCTTTCTGGAATACTGACCAGAGTCAAGACAGTGGTTAGAGTCAATGTTATCGAGGTGAAGACATAGATTACACGAAGCTGCCCCCCTACTGCTCTTCCAAAACTGGTTCGATCCCAATTAATTCCGCCAATGACATAACCAAAGCCACCTCCAAGACCTGGTGGGAGAAAAGAAAAGTTGAGGTTACTCCCTCGAATGGGAGCACCCAGCCACTGGAATCACAAACCATGGGCTGGCCTTACCACAGGGTGACCTGGGGCGGCCGCCTCAGGCCCCGGTCTTTCTGAGGGCCCCACAGTGGACCCTATTTTCACCAGGAGAGGTTGTGGGGGCACCACTCCTTCACAGTGGGGCACAGTGGAGGCACTTCAGGGCACCACAGAGGTTGCCCCCAAGGGGGAGGGGCCACCAGGCCCCCCACATTTTATCTTTGCTTTGGGCCCCAAAAATCCTAAGGCCGGCCGTGCAAAAACTCTGGGCCACATCCCTAGCTTCTACTTTCAAATTCCATGCTGCATCTGCAGGGCTTATAGACGAGGCTAAAATTAAGGACAGGAATGGCTCCCTGCAGCTCATATTTAGGAAAGGATGTGTCCGCTTCATCCCCCGTTATTACACCCATGCTGACTGATAAATATTGTGTTATATTTATCATACAGAGCTACCTCCACAGCCCAAATCTTCATGGATCATTATTCAAATCAAAGTCCCCCATTTTACACACCCACCCACCCACCCCTGTGCTATACCAGGGCATGTCAGCTCATGGCTATAGGACTATACACCAGACATGGAATAACCAAGGGGTCTACCTGCTAGCAGCGCATGAATGTTAAGCCCCCGGTCCTGATCCACTGGGCTGCACACATCCATCATGTAGGCGTGACTGGGGTTGTCAGCGGAATCTGCGCTGAAGTCCATGAGGACAACCCCACAGACAGTGAGAACAATTCCCCATTTGTGGTTATTCACAGTGTCAGCCAAGGCAACGCCGATATCCCTGCCATTCAGCATAAGGGAGAGCCCCAATAATGCTCCTGTGGACAAGGGAACCAAAATCAGATGGGTTAGTCAGGAGGGGAAATGATAACCTCTCCCCCAGCCACATCCACCCCTGTCACCCTCCAGCAGGTTAGCTAGGGCAGAGTTTCAAATTTCTGGTCTCCCTTTCTGAGCTGAATGAACCCTGTTCTTTTCTTAGCCCTAGCACCCGAATGCCTGGGATTTCACAGCGAGCCTTTCCCTCTGAGTTTTCCTGAGCTGCTCACAGAACCTTAGTCTATTCTTGAGTAGCTGGGATCATCATGAGTGGACTCCCATCTGCCCATGGTAGGGGAAAGGGGAGAAAGTCATGGCTCAGGGTAGTGCATTCGCAGGGATGGGCAAGAAAGGGATTAAAGAGGAGAAGACAGCCCTGAATGGAGGGGAAAAGGCTTTTGACACGGGGTCTGAGGGGCAGGTCAGAGAGAAGAAGGAAGGCTCTTGACTCAGAGCCCTGCCTGGGTTGATGTGGGAAGCCTCTTTCACAGTTTTTACTGTGTTGTCAGAGAAGGCTTTTTGTTCTCTGTATATATATAAAAAAGCACCTATTGCTAGGACCAGGATGAAGGGCCGTCTCCTGCCAAAGCGTGATGTGCATCTGTCACTCCAGGCCCCCAACAAAGGCTGCAACAGGAAACCTGAAATGAGAGCAACTCCAGAGTAACAGGAGCATCTGTTAATTCCGAAATATAAAGCTGGGCAACCAAACTCTAGAAGCCCATTCACTGGAAAACAAACAATAAGTCAGAGACGAGATCAAATAATCCATTCCAGACTCCTATTAGAAACCAGAGTTCCTATAGGATTAGGTCAACATCTCTTCTTAGACAACAAACCTTGTGTAACCCAAGGCCCTGGAATGGGTTGTTAACCTTTGGGAATGAAGCTGATTACTTTAGGCTTCATAGGTTATCCCATTTTCACTGAAGCTCTGAAACAAATGTTTTTGTTTTGGTTCAAAACAAACATCTGGCACAAAACGGCAGGATTTTCAGATTTTTTAATTTTGTCATTTTAAGGTTTGGGTTACACTTTACATGAAGGTAGAAGTTCCCCAAGTAAGGATGAGGACCACAGGTGGTGTCACACCATTTGTGGATGGGTGCACAATCCCAATTAATATCTGACATACTTGTATGTCTTTATTACTCTCTAGGGTCATGGAATTATTCTTAACTCTCAAAATAAGGTCACAGGGGAAAAACTCAAAATAAGGTCACATGGGGGAAAACGTGGGAATCGCTGCAGTATAGTTTCATTGTATGAAAGTTTTATGAATAGCTAATAAGTTATTTATAAATTGTAAGCACATGACAAACATGCATAACGGGTATCCTAAAAGGTTACGAGCACCATCAGTAGACTGTGTTAAAGAGGGCTATAAGTAATCTGTTGTCCTGACGTGCTCTATAGCAATTTATAACAATTGGTAAACCATATAGTAACAACATCTATTAATCATTTATTAATCCTTCATAGACGATTAATAAATGGAACCTTAACTTAAAGTGTAGCCAAAATCTTTGCAGGCAAGTATAAAAAAAAAATATTGGAGAGAAAAAAAGTAAAAAGGTTCTAATAGAAAATAAATAAATAATTCAGTTCATATAGTGCATCAGTACTATGGGGAAAAAGGTTTCATTGAAAATTTCCAGCCCTATCTCCAAGTCCCACATTTTCGGGACACATTTTATAGCTAGGTAAGTAGCAAAGAAAAATGAAGAGAGACTCCAGCGAGGCAAATTCATTCCATATGGAGTGGCAAAGTGGAAATGTAACAAGTAGTTCTGTGCAACAAACACCTGGATTAATGATACCTGGTTTCCTAGGGATTTATGTTTTACAACTGTTTGACTTCTTAAGTGAACTATGCAAAGATGCTCTTTTATTTGTGACTTGTAAATATTAAATGAAATGCCATAAAAATGTGTTGGATTTCAAATTAAATCAGATTTTATTCCTGGTCCTGAACAGATTTTTAAGAAACTGGTTGTTATAAATTTTGAGGCCTTGATTATCTTTGAACCCTCTTCTTCTATGCCAAATTTGGTTGACATCGGCATGAGGGATGTAAAGTTATTAAGGCAGGACAAGGTTCAATGTAAGTCAATGGGACTTTTTGACTATAAAAAGGGGCAAGATCTCCTTTCCCAGGTGCAACTACTGTTACAAAATTTGGCAACCTTACTTACTTTGGGATGTCTTCTCCTCTACTGAATTTGGATGACATTGGCCTGAGGGATCAAAAGTCATTAAGGAGAAACACATACACATGGAGTAATGGCATAAATCTTCTCTCAATAGGAAACCAGGCTAAAAATGCTAATTTTAACAGTGATTACCTAGAATGGGACTGATAAACCACACCATCCCATAAAGCTGATCCGGCAACCCCATCTGAAGCAGTACTGGGGTCACGTAGGCTGTCTCCATGGCATAGCTGAACTCAATCCCAAAGAGGATACACCCGTTAAAGAGCAGTTCCAGGAACGACCTCTGGGGGTGAAGATCCCCAAAGTCAATCAGATCGATAGGGCATGGTGTGTTTGGGGGTGGCGGAGGGGAAGGACGGATGTGTTTTCTCCTCTTCGGGTGCCTTTTAAAGTTGTTGGCCCGATGGCTGATATGGCGGGTGACAGATCCAGAGTAGCCGGACACCTGCGTCCTCCAGAATTCCTGAGAAGCCAGGCTGGGGAAGAGTGCGTCGCTGGGAGGCGTCGCCGAAGTGGGAGGGATCATTGTGGGGATTCCTGTGAGGAAAAGAGACAAGGTACATTATCTGCAGGTGTCTGTGCTACTGTGGTTCTAGTCCTGGTTCAGTGCATATAGCTGCTAGAACTATGCAAGGTTTCCAGGAAGGAAATGAAGCCAGATAAACCCCGATATTAGGCCAATACTAGACTCTAACATCCCAGGACACACGCTGACCCCTAGCAGCCTTTCCTTTCCTTTTTCATGTGGTTTGGCCCTTTGCAAAACATCATCATACAGCATTATTTAATTACTCCAGAGGCTTTTTCAGTACTTTGTTTCCTCTTTGGCTTTACTAGGAAGGACCCCTATGAAGCCTGTACACAGTGCCGCTATTGTTAGGGATATCTTTGTTTTCAGAGACAAGTGGGTTAACATGCTGCTCTGAAAGCTTGTGTATGTGATTGTGCTGATATGCAGCTAAGGTCACAGCCTGTTTTTGCATCCTGTCTGCTGAATCGTCATCACAGGGAATCTGCCACCTTTCCCGGGACTTGCAAACAGTTTTCAAGGTGAATTATTTTCACAGTAGGATGCCTTACTTATCTGATATGATATAATGCCAAGTGTCTATTCCCCCCCCCCCACCCCCTCTCAGAACAGGTTATGAAAGCAAATTCTATTGCTATTTCTGGTTCATATTAGTGCACGCAAGAAATAGCAGTTCCCATTCTGGCTGGAAAAACATGACATGCTAGCAGCAGGCTTTCAGAATCATCGATACAGTGGACACGCTGTACTTTCCTTTAGCTGCCTTGTTAACCTGTTTCACATTGTTTTTCTTAACAATGTAGCTTGGGTGAATCAGTCTGAGAAAACACGGTAAATTGTTCAATGTAAGGTGCTCTACCTAGCCTCCATTAACGGAGTTTCTGAGTGCCTCACAATAATTAATGTATGTGACCAACTTGTCTCCTGTGTGGTAGACAAGCAATACTGTTAGAGACACACACAGGCCACACAGATGTCTCTGTCTCACAATCCCAGGTTAATACCCTAGTGACTGGGAACGTATGCAAGTGCATTCTGTACTATAGGTTCAGGCTTGCACTAGCCGGAATATTTGTGTCAAAGATCAAACTTGACAAATTTTGCAAGCCCAGAAGTGCCAATAGCGAATATCTGTGCATATTGTGCCTCTTTTGCATACAAAATTTGCATGCAGTTTTGTTGGTTATTCAGCCTTTGTAATTCAGCAGTCAACATTAATAATTTAGTATACATTTTTCAGAATTTGGTAATTCAGTATTAAATCAATGCAACAGAAACAGATCATTAGATTTTGATCTAAGCTAATAAAAAAAAAAGTAACCAAAGTCAAATTAATCAAACCAGCTGAAGTCAGAAGCACTGAGGTTGAAGTAATCGAACATGAACTGAAGATGATTTACTTAAAAAGGTGCAAATTCAAATCAGAGTACTCGTTAAAGAAAACACATACTTGAACTGAACTTGGGAATGTTAAAAGCACCATTTATTACTGCTCTGGTTAGTGAGACCTTTTATCACCTTGCTGTTAGCTTATTTTATTTTATTAAGTATAAAGTTCTTTATTTCTCTGTTATGTTCACAATTGCAAATGAACACGGGTGTACCACCTAGAAATCAACCCATATATAAACAGAAGCAAAATTAACCGGGATACAGAAGCAGAATGTACATATTGTCCTGAACTGTTCCAGGATGTACCGTCAGATGCAGCTCTCTGGGTGAAAGTGCCTCACCTTTCCACCTGCACAGGTGTCGACTAGGGACTTCAGAAGGCGGCTAAATTTCAGACTGTTGGCACAAAGTGCACAGTGCCCCTTTGTCAGACGTTGCCGCCGTCTGCCCCCCCCCCCCCAGGTCCCTTGCGGCAGGGTTCCGGTGGGCGGGGCCCTGCTGCCTTGGCATAGGATGGGGCTTCCTTGTCTCTGGCCACGCCCCCCACAGCCCCGCGGCCGGTTGCCCGGACAACACAGCGTAACGTGGCACCGGCAGCAGAACCCTCCCTCTCCCAGCGTGAGAGGCAGCCCCGCCCTCCGGAGCGCCGCTCTGCACGCCTACAGGCATGCCGGCACTTCCTGGATGGTGGCACTGGTAATCAGAGCATGAGAAGCTGGCCGCCTGGAAAAGCTAAGTGTGGATTTGTGTGCCTTTTGATCTAGAGTAATAGGATTGTCTTGTTGTTTCCTCTGTGTGTCCCTGAATTATTGTTAGCCCGTTAACCCTTCCCGTCCCGGATCTCCTTGTCTTGTGTGTTGGTTGTGCGTACGTGTGGGGTGTCTGACAGCAGGGAATCTAGGAGTACTGTGGAACTGACTCCCTTCCCCCCTGGAGAGCGTGGTTCTGGAGCATAAGCACCCGTTCCTGGCTCCCTTCATTCCCTTCCCCCGTGACGTGTGAAAGCCCCTCTGATCCTCTTCCTTTCTTAACCCCTGGTTCCTTTCTCCCCTGTTGTACCACCTCACCTTGTTCCCAGTCCCCCCTCCTGGGTGCGGGGGTGAGTGCGTGTGTCTTGCCACCTTATCAGAGCTCTGAGCCCAATGATGATAGAGGCCGCTATCCCCAATCCGGATATAGGGCCACCATTCTATCCTGACGGGCATTTTCCCCCAGGGCCTTCATTGCAGAGCGTGCGAGTGTTCCTCGTGAGTGAGTGGAAGGGGTTTCCCTATCATCCCAATTCCCCTACCCCACTGACAGAATTACCAGCACCCCAACTCCAGCTCCACTCACTGCCGTTAGGTTCTTGTAGTATGGATGTGGCCCAGGAAATAGGGAACCTGGTTCAAGCAGTGCAGGCACTGGTCATGGACATAAAAGACCTCTAAATGCAGCACACTGGGCTAGCAACCTCAGTAGCCCAATTACAGGCTAATGCAGCCCCTGCTACAGCCCCCGTACCAGCAGCCGCTCCTGTGGCCCCCCAGGCCACCCCTCCATCTGTCGGGGCAGCGGTGGCCATGACTCCCTGGAAGCCCCGGGGGCCTTGCATTGATAAATTTTGGGGAGACCGTAGGGCCTTTCGAGGATTCTTGGCCTTGTGCAAGCTCACATTTAAGGTACAGCCCACCACCTACGCCATGGATGAGCTTAAGGTAGCTTTTATAGTAGGCAACCTAGGGGGAGTAGCCCTAGAGTGGGCCACAAATTTACTGAACAGCGACAGCCCCCTGCTTACAAAATACCCGGATTTCATCCGGGAATTTACCTTTCTTTTTGATCACCCCCATCGAGTACGAGATGCGCAGACTTTGATCCTCTCCCTTAAACAAGGGCGGGGAACACTTTTGGAGTACATCACCCAGTTCCAACAGCTCGCCCTGGAACTTCAATGGCCTGAAGATGTCCTACAAGTGATGTTCCGACGAGGCATAGCAGAGGAACTGAAAGATCAGCTGGCCTATACCGTGCTCCTCAAATCTTGGGCAGAATTAGCCACTCTGACCCTAGAAATTGATGATCGGCTGGTGGAGCGGCGGCGGGAGCGAAAGCAGGAAGCCCGACTCCCCCCAGCTCGGCCAACCACCCTAAGCCTCTCGCCTAACGACTTACATAAGCCCTTGGATCCTGAGCTTATGCAATTAGCAGCTGCCCGGGGACCCCTTACACCAGATGAACGAGAATGTCGACGTCGCTCCAGAGCATGTTTCTATTGTGGGGATCCGACTCATTTCATCCAGGACTGCCCTGCTTTACCTCTTAACCGTCGGCAGTCGGGAAACGTGCGGAGTTGGGACGGGCAGGGGCCGTCTCGACCCTAGACCAGAAGTCCTCTGTCTCTGGGGCTAAGCAACCCCACCTGCAGGTACCCCTCACTATTACTAGTGAACCCCGAAGATCGTTTGTCGTTTGGGCCCTGATTGATTCAGGTGCTTCTAGCAACTTCATTGACGCTCGTCTAACCAGGGCCCGGGCCCTCCAGACGTGTCCAAAGGACCATCCCAAACCAGTCCAAACCATACACGGTTCCCCAATAGTCTCTGGCCCCATAACCTTGCAAACATGCCCCCTACCATGTGCCATTGGAGCACATCAGGAACAATTGATTTTTGATGTTGTCTGTACACCTTTATTTTTTGTGGTATTAGGGCTACCCTGGTTGGCACAGCACGAACCCCAAATAACCTGGGGGCCTTGGCAAGTCAGGTTTGAATCCCCATATTGCTTTCAACACTGTCTGATGCCCACACCCCTGCCCGGCCAGGCTATGACCCTAGCTGGAAGCCAGCAACCTGAAACACTGGAGCTACCCCTCCAGTACCAGGACTATGCTGATGTCTTTAGCAAGCAACAAGAGGCCGAATTACCTCCTCACCACCCCTATGATTGTCCTATTTACCTTATAGCCGGCCAGGAACCGCCATTTGGGCGGATCTATGCCCTCTCCGCACCCGAGTTGGAGGTACTCCGCACCTACATTGAAGAAAGCCTGCGCAACAGATTCATTCGTCATTCTAACTCCCCTGCGGGGGCCCCTATCTTTTTTGTCCCGCCAAAAGATGGTGGTCTGAGACCCTGCATAGACTACCGGGACTTAAATAAGATGACCATAAAAAAATCGGTATCCACTCCCCCTAATTCCGGAGCTGCTGGATAGACTCCAAGGGGCATGCATCATTACTAAGTTAGATCTTCGTGGGGCCTACAACCTAGTGAGAGTTCGGCAAGGGGATGAGTGGAAAACGGTGTTTCGTACCCGGTACAAACATTTTGAGTACCTAGTAATGCCATTTGGTCTGGCCAATGCTCCGGTCACCTTCCAGCATTTTATCAACACCTTCGTCATCGTCTACTTAGACGATATCCTCATTTACTCTACCTCCTGGGAGCAGCACATCCAACATGTTCATCAGGTGCTCCAACGACTGAGGCAACACAAACTTTATTGTAAATGCGAAACGTGTGCCTTTCATATCCATACAGTGGACTTCCTTGGATTTGTCATTTCTCCTGCAGGCATTGAAATGGACAAGCGTAAGGTCAACGCCATTCATCTGTGGCCTCCACCTCAGGCTGTCAAGCCGCTCCAAAGATTTCTTGGTAGCATTAACTACTACCGACATTATGTCCCCAACTATGCCAAGATTACTTCCCCATTAACCCAACTTCTTAAGAAGAATCACCCCTATGTCTGGGGCCTGGCCCAGCAACATAGTTTCTCTTACTTGAAAAAAAGCCTTCATTACGGCTCCGATACTACAACATCCGAATTTCTATAAACCCTTTTTTGTAGAAGCAGATGCCTCCAGCATTGCCATTGGGGCGGTCCTGCTCCAACAAACAAAGGGGGAACAACGGCCGTTACCATGTGCATATTATTCCCAACAACTCACGCCAGCTGAACTAAACTACACTATTTTCGATTGAGAGCTACTGGCCATTAAGGTAGCCTGTGAGACGTGGTGACACTATCTGGAAGGAGCCAAACACCCCGTTACCATCATCACCGATCATAAAAACCTGACCTTCCTGCAGTTCGCCCAGATTACGAACGCGCTATGGGCTCTCTTCTTCGCACGCTTCAATTTTAGCATACTGTATCGCCTGGGCACACAGAACATCTTGGCTGATGCTCTATCTCGCTACAATGAAGGGTGAGATCTCGACCAGCCCTTACAAGGCCCTATCTTGGATCACAAGGTGTTCGCGGCCACCTACCTTTCCCTGGACCAACTTCGACAAGCCACGGCTAGAGAGCTTCCCAGTGGGAAAGACCCTACATGGATATTCGAGGACGGTCTAATCAAGAGGCATCACCAAATTGTGGCATCCCCATCTTGCTGCCCCCATATTTTGTGGGCCCACCATGATGCCCCATTGGCAGGTCATCCTGGCATAGACCGCACCCAAAAACGTATACAGCGGACTTTCTGGTGGCCCACCATCACCTCCAATGTCCAACAGTAACAAATGCCTCACGTGCGCTCATACTAAAGTTCCTCGCAGGATACCCATAGGCCTCCTACAGCTGCGACCTATGCCACAGGGACCCTGGTGGCGAGTGGGCCTTGATTTAATTGTTGAACTGCCCCCCTCTAGGGGGGTATAACACGATCTTCGTTATAGTAGACCATTTCACTAAACTGGCACACTTCGTGGCATGCAAGGGTCTTCCCTCAGCACAGCAAACAGCCCTGCTTTTCCTTCGACATGTAGTGAAGTTACATGGCTGACCGTCCGAAATTGTCAGCGACCGAGGAACACAATTTACCTCTCATTTCTGGACAGCCCTGTTTAAAGCACTCCGAGTCAATCTGCGACCAACTACAGCATACCACCCACAAGCAAATGGTCAAGTAGAGTGAGTTAACCAAAACCTTGAACAATACCTACGTTGCTATACCAGTTATTTGCAGGATGATTGGTACTTCTGGCTACCCATGGCAGAATTTGCATATAACAATGCCCTTAACGCCTCCATAGGGGACTCCCCATTTTTTGTGACTTATGGCTACCACCCTCAAATGGGCTCCCATGAACTGCCCCCACTCCAAGTCCCTGTGGCCAGAGCACTAGTAAAGCAAATTCTACAAACACGTGCCCTGGAGAAGACAACCTTGGAGAAGGCGTGACAATGCTACAGGGCGACAGCAGATTCAATCGCCATCAGGGCCCTTCATTGCAGCCAGGCGACCTTGCATGGGTAGATCGCAGACACTGCATCAGCACACCCTTCTGCAAAACTTGACAACAGGTATTTCGGACCTTTCCCAATTTGCAGGCAGATGAATGACATTACACCTACACGGTTCAGCTGCCAAGGGGTTGTCGCATTCACCCAACCTTCCATGTCTCCCTCTTGAAGAGGTCCCTAGCCCCTCTTCCATCTACATCCCCCGCATCAGTGGGATCTACCCCCTCTGAAAACCTTGGGCCAGACTTTGAAGTCCAGGCCATTTTGAATGTGAAGCTCCAGTGGGGAAGGTTATATTATCTCATTGACTGGTGTGGGTTTGGCCCAGAGGAGAGATCCTGGAAAAGCCTGCTTCCAGGGTCTCAGTCCCCCACCTTGTTCAACTCTTTCATCTCCAGCACCCAAGGAAGCTGGGTCCCATTGGACACTTTAGCCAGGGCCCTCAAGGGGGCAGATATTGTCAGCCATCACTGGCCCCCCAAGGTCCCTTGTGGTGGGGTTCCAGTGGGTGGGGCCCCACTGCCTCAGCACAGGATGGGGTTTCCTCATCTCCATCCACACACCCCACAGCCAGTTGCCCACACAACACAGCGCAGGCAGCAGAACCCTCCTTCTCCCAGCATGAGAGGCAGCCCTTGTCAGGACTGGGCCTAGAACCCATGGCCCTTGGGGTGCTGGAGAGCCTGTCCAGTGCCCTGCGCCACCTGGTGGGCTTGTGAAAGTGTTGGGTTGTCCCCCTTCTGTCTCCTTTGTGTGCTTGCTCCCTGTGTGTCATGCCCCTTCCCAGCTGTAGTCAGTTACCTTAGTCCTGCCTCCCAGCTTCCTGATTGGCCACAGGAAGTATTTAAGCCTGATTGGCCACAGGAAGCTGGTGGAGCAATGTCTCTTACACCCCATCCTATCCCTGTCTGTGGTGATTGAGGAGTACTTGTGTTCTATGTTGTGTGTGTCCCCTTTGCATGTGGTAAGACTGTGTCTTGTTCCCCCTTGTCCTGTGCGTGCCCCAGGCTTGCTTGCCCCCCTTGTCTTGTGCGTGCCCCAGGCTTGCCTGTTTTCCCTTGTCTTGTGTGAGCTTATGCTTTGTTCCTCCCCCCCGCTCTGTGTGAGCCTGTGCTTTGTTCCTCCCCCTTGCTCTGAGTGGGCCTATGCCTTAGTTCCTTCCCCTTGCTCTGAGTGGGCCTATGCCTTAGTTCCTTCCCCTTGCTCTGAGTGGGCCTATGCCTTAGTTCCTTCCCCTTGCTCTGGGTGAGCTTATGCTTAGTTTTCCCCTGGCTTCCAGGGTACTGGTTAACCCGCCAACGTCCCTGCGGTGGGTTCCTCCCCTGGCTTTGGACCCTGACCTCGATGATGAGTCGCGTACCTTCTTAGACCAGCGTGCCTGGTAGCGATGCTGAGTACATAATCTCTCGGGTATGAGAGAGCGACTGAGAGGCTTCGGAGGGTCGCCTTGGAGCCCCCCTTTTCCTCCCTGTGCCTAGGCATTGATTCTTTCTACCTTGCTTCCCTCTCCCTGGCTCCGTCCTTTGGAGTCTGATAGCCCTTGCCTTCCTTCTCCCTCCTTGTGTCCCCCACAGCTCCATACCCCGCAGCCTGACTGATCCCTGGCCTTCCTTCTCCCTCCTTGTGTCCCCCACAGCTCCGTATCCCGGAGCCTGACAGATTGCTCCACCCCTAACTACACCTTTGTGTCCCCTCATAACTCCCGTGCTCCCCCAACTCCCCTATTTGTGGTGCTAAAATGAATGTCTGTTGGGCTTTGCATTCCAAGGCACCAGCCCCCTGGAAATGGTCGGCATATCATGATGTTGAAGCCTTTCTTGATAAACGACCAGGAACGCTTGACCCCTCTCCCATGATGTGGGACGCCCACCACCAGGTGAAGGCTCATTTGAAAAAGGTGAATGGTAACCCTCAAGAAAGGACTGTAGTTGCCGCCTGCCGGTCAAAACCTAGAAATACAGCTAGGCGATCAGCCCCATTTACGTCTCAGCCCTGGGAAATGGTCCAATGGTCAGACTTGGAGGAAGGAGACTGGGAAGAGTGCAGTGAGGAAGAAGAGGACTGTCCAAGCGAGGAGATTCAAGCACCCTCACATATGACTACTGTGACTTCTTTGGTGCCAGTGAAGGAAAAGAATACACCCTCGCCAGCGTTCATAGGCACTACGATACAAGGTGTGGGCATAAAACATGGGACGTTTCCTTCTGCCTCCCCTATGTCCCCTTCTCCTCTGCAGGGGTTGATGATGAGGAACCAAGTGCGGTCCCCTCCTCCAGCAGTTCCATCTTTTCAGAGTGCAGTTCCGGGTGAAGAAAAGGGGTCTGCAGAGTTCAGGAAAGAAGCAGATTTCAAGGCTCTAGAAAAAAAGTTACAGGTTAAAGAGAACGAGAACCTGACATTGAAGCGTGAGAACCATCTTTTGGAACAAGAAGCGGCGCAGCTCATAGCTGAAATTGCCAGGCTCCATTCTTTGTGCAATGAAGAAAGACACCTTCGGCAGGCTGCAGTGGAAGAATGCACACAGATGCAAGCCATTCTCCAGCAAAAAGAACTCGAAATTCAACTAGTCCACGAGAAGCTATGCACGCTAGTCACCTCCTTGCAGAACTTACAACAGAAGATAGGTGAACCGGGAGATGGTTTTCCACCAACCTCTAACCTTGTAAAAGCTCTGTTCCCTCTTGTTACGATGCTTATCTAACCAGAAACAAGTATGCAATCGCCAATGCCGGCCCAGGATCTGCATCTACCAGTCCACTTTGAACAGACTGAGCCTACTGTACAGCTGGAATTTGATCCCGCTGTCCGGCTTCTGCCGGTAGCCCCCCAACCAGTATTGGATTTGGCTGCCAGGCCCTTGCCGGCAGCCCCTCAGTGGGAACCTGAGGTTGCAGCGAGGCCGGCACGGACAGACTTCCAGTCAACACCAGAGCTTGTAACCTGGTCACCGCTGGCAGATCCTCAGCTGGCACATCAGGCCCCAATGCAACCATGGCCGGAGGTCCTCCAGCAAGTACCTGGGTCCGCTGCTTGGCTGTCACCAACAACCCCCCTGCCAGAACCTGAGGCTGTTGCCAAATCATCGTCGGCAGTCGCTCGGCTGGAATCCGACACTGTGGCCAGGCCTGCATTGGCAGACTTCCCGCCTGCGTCGGCTACCCGGTCATCACGGACAATCTCACAGCTGGAGCCTGAGGCCGCTAAGCAGCCATCACTGGAGGCTTTCCACCAGGCAGCTGCATCCGCTACCTGGCTGCCACCGGTAGCCTCCCAGCCAGGACCAGCTAAGCCATTGCTAGCAGTCTCCCATTCAGAACCTGTGGCTCGGCTGCAACTCGAGACTCCCCAGTCAGAGCCTGGGGTTGCTGTTCAGCGGAGGCCAGCATCACCCCAGTCAGAGCGTGGAGCCACTAGCCAGTCATCACCAACAGCTCACCTGCCAGGGACTGAGCTGGCTACCAACTTTCGACAGGCAACCACTTTGCATCGCTTATCAGCATTCCAGGGCCCAAGCGCCACTCAACGTGTACCAACAGCCCTTCAACCTACTATGCCATAGCAGCGAACTGCTCCTCAATCAAACCCCTACTTCCAAAGGACAATGTCTGAGGGTATAGCCCCAGTGCCACTTGGAAGAACTGAGACCCAACATTGGCGAAATGCTCTTGACACCATGTATGGGCTTCCGTCTCAAGGTTGGTCCCACCAACTTAGCCATCAACGACCCTGCCCTTTCCCTTGTTTTCCCTCCTCCCCTCCTGTCCTAGGGGGAGAGGTCCCGGGACCCCACACTTCATGTCCTTGGTACCTTCTGTTCCCCGCTATGTCTACCCCAGAGCACCTGGAATCACATACAGGCTGTCAACCCTTCTTCAAGCTATTTTACACCCTCCCCAAACTGTCCCTCCTTTCTACTTGTAAATTGGGGTAACTGTAAATCACCATAGTATAGGGTACCCCTTCCTTTGTCCCCCAAGCCCACGCCCAGTCCTTTTGTGGCCAAAAGTGCTGCCCCTTTCCCTGGGGGGGGGGGCACTGTCAGGGCTGGGCCTTGAACCCATGGCCCTTGGGGTGCTGGAGAGCCTGTCCAGTGCCCTGCGCCACCTGGTGAACCTGTGAGAGCGTTAGGTTGTCCCCCTTCTGTCTCCTTTGTGTGCTTGCTCCCTGTGTGTCATGCCCCTTCCCAGCTGTAGCCAGTTACCTTAGTCCTGCCTCCCAGCTTCCTGATTGGCCACAGGAAGTATTTAAGCCTTGGTGTGGCCACAGGAAGCTGGTGGAGCAACGTCTCTTACCCCCATCCCATTCCTGTCTGTTGTGATTGAGGAGTACTTGTGTTCTATGTTGTGTGTGTGATTCCTGTGTGTGTCCCCTCTGCATGTGGTAAGACTGTGTCTTGTTCCCCCTAGTCTTGTGCGTGCCCCAGGCTTGCTTGTTCCCCCCCACCCTTGTCTTGTGCATGCCCCAGGCTTGCTTGTTCCCCCCCACCCTTGTCTTGTGCGTGCCCCAGGCTTGCTTGTTCCCCCCCTTGTCTTGGGCGTACCCCATGCTTGCTCGTTCCCCTTGCTCTGTGTGAGCTTATGCTCTGTTCCTTCCCCCCGGCTCCGAGTGAACCTATGCTTAGTTTTCCCCTGGCTTCCAGGGTACTGGTTAACCCGCCAACTTCCCTGCGGTGGGTTCCTCCCCTGGCTTTGGACCCTGACCTCGATGATGAGTCGCGTACCTTCTTAGACCAGCGTGCCTGGTAGCGATGCTGAGTACATAATCTCTCGGGTACGAGAGAGCGACTGAGAGGCTTCGGAGGGTCGCCTTGGAGCCCCCCTTTTCCTCCCTGTGCCTAGGCCTTGATTCTTGCCACCTTGCTTCCCTCTCCCTGGCTCCGTCCCTTGGAGTCTGATAGCCCTTGCCTTCCTTCTCCCTCCTTGTGTCCCCCACAGCTCCATACCCCGCAGCCTGACAGATCCCTGGCCTTCCTTCTCCCTCCTTGTGTCCCCCACAGCTCCGTATTCCGGAGCCTGACCGCCCCGCCCTCCGGAGCGCCGCTCTGCAGGCACGCAGGGCTTGAACTTGAAAATGCTGGCACTTCCTGGATGGCGGTGCCGGTAATCAGAGCATGAAAAGCTGGCTGCCTGGAAAAGCTAAGTGTGGATTTGTGTGCCTTTTGATCTAGAGTAATAGGATTGTCTTGTTGTTTCCTCTGTGTGTCCCTGCATTATTGTTAGCCCGTTAACCCTTCCCGTCCCGGATCTCCTTGTCTTGTGTGTTGCTTGTGCGTATGTGTGGGGTGTCTGACAGCAGGGAATCTAGGAGTACTGTGGAACCAACCCCCTTCCCCCCCTGGAGAGGGTGGTTCTGGAGCATAAGCACCCGTTCCTGGCTCCCTTCATTCCCTTCCCCCGTGACATGTGAAAGCCCCTCTGACCCTCTTCCTTTCCTAGTCCCTGGTTCCCTTCTCCCCTGTTGCACCACCTCATCACCTTCTTCCCAGTCCACCCTCCTGGGTGTGTGGGTGAGTGCGTGTGTCTTGCCACCTTATCAGAGCTCTGCGTCCAATGATGATAGAGGCCGCTATCCCAATCCGGATATAGGGCCACCATTCTATCCTGACTGGCATTTACCCCCAGGGCCTTCATTGCAGAGCGTGCGAGTGTTCCTCGTGAGTGAGTGGAAGGGGTTTCCCTATCATCCCAATTCCCCTACCCCACTGACACCCTTACACTACTCCTGTTGCCCGTTACAGTGGTGAGGATGGTAGGGAAGAAAGTCTGATATACCCAATCTCTCCCCTCTTCACCAGGTGGCACTGCCATGCACTGTTCCTGCTAGCATGCATGACTGCACCAGCACACACATGTTTTGGCAGGCCCGCACACAGATTAGTTATCCCCGTAGCCACACAACGTCTGTAGTCTTGGAAAATGTTGTCCAAGCAGAGGCTTTGAATCTCACTTCCACACTGACTGTGCTTCCTAGATATTTCACTCTCATCCTCTGTTCTTACAAGCAATACCCTGCTCTACAAAACAAGGAGCTAGGAATGCTACTTCATTTTACAAATAAGCTAACAGCAAGAGATTATGGTACACCCTCTCTATGGAAAGGATAGCGGAGGGGCTACACAACACCCTGGAGGACTTTTATACAAAATGGAACCCCTGCTCAACACTCCTAACAGGGCACATCAATATGGACTCACAAAAGCACCTGATAAATCTATAATCAATTTGATACCCACCGGAGGCACTTTCACCCAGACAGCTACACCATACTCCTGGATCCAACACAACAAAGGCCTGGTTACCACCCAGTGTCTTGATGAGGTGTCTGAACAAGCAGAAGCCAATGGGCTATGCCTTCATGCTAAAGACTTGGGTAGAGCCAGGCCTTACACCATTAGAAAGCTCTAGGCAATTGTGAACATAATAGAGAAATAAAGAACTTTATACTTAATAAAATAAAATAAGCTAACAGCAAGGTGATAAAAGATCTCACTAAAGAATAGAACTCAGAATACTTGCACAGTAACCCCAAAGTGTAGCTACCCAGCCACACTGCTAATGCTACTGCAATAGCCTAATAAACTGCTGTTTAATAGTCTAGGTAATGCCCAGATTGTAAGCGCTCTGGGGCAGGGATCTGTCTCTAATTAATGACTGTTCAATGCCAGCAGGAGCATAGCCAGGTTGGAATGGGCCCCACTGAAGCACATAGCAAGTCTTCAGTAGGTGCTAATCACCCATTTGTCTATGCACACATTCCACATTGGCCCCTTCCACGGCGCTTGAGCCCCAGTGTAGCTGCACCACCTGCACCTATTGTAGCTATTCCCTTGAGTACAAAGCCCATTCCTGCCATTATATAAATACTTAATGAATAAATAATAATAAGGACCGGCTTTCCAGAGACATAGAATGCAAAAGCTATGAAAAGCTGTAGGGGAATTAAAAATACATAAGAAAGGGAATAAATATGGAGTCAAACCACTAAAAGATTTCAGATTTTTAAAAAAACAAAAATCCTTAAGACTGCTTTTCTCCCCTAGCAAGCAGACCAGACAGAATTTCAGGAGGAGTTGGGAGAACCATACTCCTGGATCCAACACTACAAAGGCCTGGTTACCACCCAGTGTCTTGATGAGGTGTCTGAACAAGCAGAAGTCAATGGGCTATGCCTTCATGCTAAAGACTTGGGTAGAGCCAGGCCTTAAACCATTAGAAAGCTCTAAAAATCCACAAGGCTGCTTTGAGGGGGGCAGGGGTGGGGAGAGAATCAATCAATGCTCAGCTTTACAGGCAGCCAATTTCCAGAATGTTGGATGCGAGTAATGTGATCAAGGTGCTTTAAGCCAATGTACCAACATGCCATGCTCTCTGAAAAATCTGCCAGCAGCTGCAGAGAAACCCAGCTAGAAGGGAGATGTTCTGTTCTAACTTTTCAAACCTCCTTAAGTGCTGATATGCAACCCAAGGCCTATTTCTCAACTAGAAGAAGGCAAAGGTCAGTGAATTATGGACCTATAACAACAGAGGAGGCCAGCGAATGTAAGGCTGATGTCGCTTTTCTGAACCCCCATCCTGCAGCAATTTAACCCGTATCAAAAACAATGTCGGATAGGTCTCTAGCTGTTATCACAACTGTTTGAGAGCATCCTCATTCACACTCTAGTGCTGGGCATTTCTTCATTATGAACTGCTCTGTGAATAAGAAGGAAAAAAATAATTCCCTTCAAACCCATCTCAGCTTAAAAAAAACAACCCCAAACAACAACCACCACCATTTATGTGGCTGACAACTGGTTTAAATCAGTTCCACAGAAACTGAGGCCACTTTCACGTTACAGGGGAGGCAGGGAAACTTCCATGAATACAATCACGGCTCTAACCTCATGGGAATGAACACACGTGGGAATGCACTATTCTGATTTTATCCCATGAGAACACTCGTCCATGACCGGGTCCCCCAATGTAGCTTTTACAATGACCGGTGTTATCGCAGGATAAAAATGGAATAGCACATTCCCACATGTGCTAATTCCCATGAGAACAGTGCCGTGATTACATTCACAGACGTTTTCCTGTCTCCCCAGCAATGTGCGAAATGAGCGGGCCTCTCTCTTTTTCCTTGCGTGAATGACAGCTGATCCTATTCCATTTGGTATTACAGGGATTTTCGCAGAGCATGATGTACTGGACCACATAATGAAGTATCTCTCCAGCCTCTAAAGAAAGGAAGCTGGTAATCTTGTAATAACGATAGAGCTTTTGATGGCTGTGAGTAGCTGGCTCCACTTGCCTACTTCAGGGACACCATTACTGAGTAATTTCTCCACCCTTGATGTTTCTTTAAACCAAGGCTACATCAATGGCCTTCTTTTAAATGGGCCATGGCTGGGGGGTGGGGGTGGTTACACCGCTGTGGTGGAGGCGTGTGTGGGGGCGCAGATGGGTGCACACCCATCCCCCATGCATCCCCATGCACGGAACAACCTGCATTTTTGCTGGTTAGCCCATGCGGGGGTGATGGGTGGAGGTTAGGGCTGCCACCTGTGGTGGCTTTTTACCTGACACTCCCATAGACCAAAATGGAAATGTCAGGTAAAAAAACCAACCAAAGGTAGCAACCCCAGTGGAGGAGGGTGGAGGTGCATGTTTCATGGGAGCGCGCCCCCCTCCCCCCACCTGCCGCCACTTTCACACGAGATGCACCTACCCATGTCCACTGTGTGGGCATGAGTGGGTGTGTCTTGCTTTAAAAAGGGTCAATGTCTACGCGACTCCTAACCAGAAGAAACCCAGAGAAGCCACACTAAACACAATGGGACCAATTCTTCTCTCTCTTGCTCCATGGAGTTCCTGATGTGGAGACAGCTGTGAAATTAGAATCAAGACCTGTGCCTCTCAGAGGTGAGGTTCCATGAGACAAGCATCTGACGAGCAGAACACTGGCGATGAAGATGTTTGCTGAGGGACCATATAAGATTTAGGCCAGGTGATCTCAGCCTGAGAACTGGCTCCTTGTGGGGTCATTAGCAAGCCTTGGAGAAGAAGGGAAGCCATTTCCTTCCTTCCTCGTTCATTAAAAAAGCAGGTTCTTTGCCCATAATGGGATAAGCTGAAAATGGGGCCTGCATATCAACCGATGCACTGATGCGTGGTGAAATCCGCTGGCCACCTAGAACACCGGCTCTGGGAGGTGTGGACTGCCCCATTCATCTCAGTCCCTGTGGGCTTCGATTCTGTGGCCATGGAAACTGGCATTTTTTCCATGAGGCCACAAAATGAGTTCTCAGCCTGCAGGCCACCGCTCACAGAAGGATTGCAACCAAGGCCACAAAGTGACCCCTCATTGCAAAACGGAACGGAGGACCTAGAGAGAGGGAGGCCCGGCATAGAAGAGGAAGAAAGGTAAGACTGGAGGAGAACCTTTTGAGGGCTGGCAATGGACAGGGGCACGTTTTCCCACTCTCAGCTTGAACCCAACCCCAGGCTGTAGGTAACCAAAAGTAGTTAGCAGCTTGTTTTCCTCTTTACTATTTGATGGTCATATTCCTGGCAGGAAGGTGCACGCACCAGAAACCACCATTAACCCTGGCCCTTTTTACAAGAGACGAACCCAGCCAGGCCCATGTGGTGGACATGAGTGGGGGTGTCCCATTTGAAAGCAGCGGCAGGTGTGTGGGTGAGTGTGTGTGCACGCTCCCATGTAACACGCACTTCCACCCATCGACCCCACATGGAGCGACCGGCAAAAACGCAGGCTCCTCTGTGCGGGGGCATGCGGTGGGGATGGGGTATGCAGGCCACAGCTCTCCACGTGCACCCGCCCGCCCCCCCAGCCGCAGCCCGTTTGAAAAGGGCCATTGTCAGAAAGTCCAGGCACTGAGCGTGCTTCCAAGTCCTAGCAATGGTCCCTCCAGCAGGAGTTATTACTCGTGCTTGGCCAAAGCACACTTAACTGCAGCGAGTGAAACAGCAAAATAGGTTCATCCCAGTGTCAGGCCTGACAGATCTGCTGTATTAACCAACTGAGTGCAATTCCTTGCTGCCAGAAGCACAACCAGCAGAGAAGCACAATCTAAGCTGGTTGTCTCTGCACTGCCTTCCCTCTGGCTGCGGATGCTCATTCCAGTGGTGAGGTCTGAGCAACAGGTGAACCTGGGAACCTTTTTCAGGGGTAAATAAAATGTGAATCAGCATCACATTAAGCCAAACAACTCTCATGCTTGCTTGTGGGGAAAGAGCCATCCAGCCCGAATTCTACCTCGGCTGCAGAGACCCCACTTCATCCCTTACTTCAGGAGTGGGGAACCTCAGGCCTGGGGGGCCAAATGCGGCCTGCAGCAAGTATTTATGTGGCCCCTTTCCAGTTCCAGGATCTGGCCCTTGGATCCAGTTCCAACCTCCAACCACTGAAACATGGAGCTCAGGGAGGGAGCCGAGATGAGGGCATGCGCACAAAGGTAGGGGACAGATTCACGGCCCAAATCTGTGGGCTGGGCCCTCCTTTTCTTAAGTCCACCCATTAAGCACCAATATGACCCCACACTTCCATGTGGCCCTCGGAGCTTGCGCTGGTTTTGATAGTGGCCCCCCAGGAGCCCAAACCTAAGGCCAAGCCATCCCACCCCAAGCTGAGCTACCATTCCACCCAAGTAGGAAGATAACAGGGTAAATCCTCCCCTGCCAACGTACTGATGCTGCAGCAAGCAGGTAAACTACATGCATGTGACACAAAAGCAAAATCCCAGTACCTTCTTCTGCAAAGCCCCAAATCTGCAGCAGCCCTCATGAGTGGATTCAGCAGAGTCTCAGCATTGGGTGCAATCCAGACACCACTTACAAGTAATCTCTTTTTAGCCCATGGGGCTCTTTGCGAGTAAGCAGCTTCAAAATAGCTGCCTACGTCTGAGTTTCCTTTACTTATGCGAGCTTGGAGGAGGAGAGCCATTATTGAAAACTCCCTAAGTCTGACTTGCTTCATGCCAGACTTCCATCTCACTCGTGCTTTCAAAAGACAGAGCCCATTTCCCACACCACTAATGGATACAAACTCCTGTAAGATAACCAGACTCCTGGAGACATGGGAAGACCTAGCTATTTTGCTGCCCCGGACAAATTTTTACCACTTGTGCCCCTATCCACATGCACTCACTCCAGTCACTGAAGCACCCCCTGTCCCACCTTCCCCCATCCTCACAGACCCCACCCCCAGTGCCCAGCCATAAAGTGATGCCTGGCAGCTAGCCACCTCATGGAAAGCTTTCGTTCCGGACAAGGTTTGCACTCTGGACCGGCTGTGCTTGATTTTATCTACCTGGAAAGGAAACACTTTCCAAAGATCTGAATTTCTCTTCCCGCCTCAAAAGCAAGACTTTCCTGTGCTACATTCCACCTTTTAATTATTTTCAATTTCTCCTTGGCACGCCTTGCAGATTCAAAGAGCATGAATGATCAGTAGGATGTATGCCTCATGAATGATCAGTAGGATGCATGCCCATCTCCTGCACATTATCTTTTTCCCTGGCATCTTTCCCAGCCCCCTCATGGAGTCCCAAAGAGGTCTGGCTTAAGCTGTAAAAAGAATATTTCCTGGGAGGGGGGCAGAGGCTGAGAGTTTGGGAGACAAATTTTCCAAGCAAAGACCACACAACCAACATTTAATGCCCCATACAAATATCAGACTGTAGGCTTCTAGTTCCAGCTGAGAGTATACCCTAGAACTGGAAATGCTAGGAAATTTTCACTGTAGCTGCTGTAGCAGGGCTGAGGAAGAACAGGCAGATGGACTAAGGGTCAGATAGGACTAGGGCTGCCACCTATGCAAATGTTTAAGGAACACTTATGAAAAATACATGTTGCAGGGCCTGCATTGAGGTCAAAATAAAAAATGTGCATAGGTGGCAACCCTATATGATAGGACTCATTATTTGGCATTCATTTATTTTCATGTCCATGGCGTGAGGCAAGCTTTGAATGACAAATCAAAAGCATGAAATAGTGCCCATTAAAATAGGCAGGGTTCCTTAGTGCTTTAACGGAATGATCTGAAACAGAAAGTCTGCCAAACAAAATAATAATAATAATAATAATATAATTAATATGCAAATTAATACACAGTTTGCTAGTACATCCATTCTGCTTCCCTCTCAATTGCCAGGAAGGCCATGTGGAGCCCGGGTGACCCATTCATTCCCCCCAACAAGAAGCATAAGTTGAAGAAAACAGCCCCTAAAAATTAAAACTTGGCCGAGATACCCAAGCAGGACCAGATTAAGCATTACACTTACTACTGCACCCCAGTCTAGGCTCCGTCAGTTTGTTCATGCACCTGCCTAGCCTAAATATTGCTATAAAGCATGAGATTTAATTGCAAAAAGCAATAAGGGCATTCATAGACAAGCCACCCACATCCCTTGTGTACACAGGCTCCTGCAGATGAATAGGTATGCTAGTGGCGGAGGGGGGGTGGTGACAGGCAAAGATGCTTTAGTGTGGGCCCCTCAGCTCTGGGCCCCACCGGCTGTCTCCATAAATAACAATCTCACCCCTAGAGAAAGCCTCACAGTTCTGGCCCCAATCCCAGTGCCCCACACATAGTCGGTGGCTTTTGCTTTCATCGAATGCCAGCCAGGACATTCTGCCGGCTCTGCAGGGACCGCTTTGAGCACTAACTGCAGGAATGACTGAGGCAGCCAAAAAGCAAACCTCTCTCTTATTCCTCCTCTGAAACCTCACCACCTTGCATTTGCTGCCCAAGGCAGGCCCTGGTGGAAACTCCCAGAGCGGATGGCTCGGTGCAAGGTTTCCAGCGAGCCGCCTGCATGTGTTCAGTAGGAAAGGGCGTTACCTGGAATCACAGCTGGAGGAGCATCCTTTCTCTAATGCTTATTTCTGCCGGGATCGTCTGAGGCAGGAGGGGGTTGAGGTTCCTGCTTAGACTGCTGCTCCCGAATCCTCTCTCCCAGCTCAAGGAACCTGCGTTCTTCTGGCTGGGGAGGCTGGTGATGTCATCACTGCTCTTGCCCTCCCCAGCTCTGCGGAGAGAGCATCCGATCCGCTCTTCCCTCTCCCTCCGCTATTGTCCCTTAAAGCGGTAGCCTGCACCGTAGAACAAGTGGGCAGGCACTAGCAGCCGAGGGGAGAAATTACCTGCCTTCCCTTGATGGGCTGAGAGGAGTGGTGCCACAGCCCTGCTCTCAGGTAGGTTTTGCTTGGGGAAGAGGTTGGCTGCTGAGATGACTTATCTTTAAATGGCTATTTCTCTGTGTCGCTCCAGTATAACAGAAACAGGTGCCTTTTTGTCTGTTTGATAAGAAATGCATACAGAGACAGGCGTGATGGTCCAGGAGTCAAGGTGCTAGCACAAAAACCTGGACGGATGCCTTGCTCTGCCACAGGTTCCCTGTGTGACCGTGGGCAAGTCACTTCGGGTAGTGGTTCTCAAACTGGGGTGTGGAGGGGTGCAGGACTCCCTGCAGGCAAACAGCTAGCTCCTCTTTGACTGAGCTAGAGGGGGATCTCCAAAATAATGAGGTAGCAAGGAGGAAGGAAAGTCGAAGAACAAGGGGAAGAGAGGGGGAAGCAACAGGTGGGTGAGAAGGGGGAGAGAAAAAGAGGGGGGAAAGGTCGTGGTGAGGAAAAGCCCTCAACTACCACAAACGAATGGAAGGGGATATGGTTCAAAAAAGCTGAGACTGATTTAGGGTGTAATCCTCAACCCCTTGAAGTCAGTCAGTATCCAAATTCTCCTTAAGGTCAGTGGTGAAGGGTTGCTCCCTGTGTCTTCCTGTCTGTGCCTCAGTTCCCCAACTGTAAAATGGGGATAGGTATAGCCGTGCTCTACATCACAGTGTCATGGGGAAGATCAATACTCTTATAACAGCAGAGGCCATGGATTTCCTTAGGTAGATAGATAAATAGGGTGGCCAGATCTGCACATTTTAGAGGACACTTATGAGAAATACAGGTTGCAGGGCTGCAGTGGCTCCAATGCAGCCCTGCAACCTGTATTTCTCATAAGTGTCCTCTAAAATGTGCAGATCTGGGCACCCTATAAATAAATGATAATTCAGTGTTTTAGCAATAGGGCCTTTGTCCCAAGATGTTTCATTTCAAATTTCCTCTTGTCTCAGAGATGCTGACAAACTAGCTTTTCAGTACCCTAAAATACTTGGGCAGTTTTTGTTCAGGCAGGGCAGGGGCCCAGTTCCCTGAGGAGCTGTAGCAAGCTCAGCTCACAGTAACTGAGAGGAGCATGGTCCCCCCCCATTCTGAAATCTGAGACATAAAATGGGCAGGAATTGAGTTCTGAAAAAATCTGGCTGTCTAAGGTCACCTGTGCCTTTGTCTGGGGAGGCAGGGGGAGGAAGTAGCCAGAGGGAGAGTCAGGGTGTTTTTAAATGAGACGTGTCCATGCATGGCCCCCACCATCCTTGTGTCCAACTGCTCATGGGATGGTGGTGTGTGGGGAGGCGCGCTCCTGTGACGCATGCACTGCAGCAGTCTGGCCACTCATGGCCCATGGCACTCCCGGAGGGAGCGCTTGTGAAGAATCCGGAGTGCCCCGTGCAGGGCCAGCCATGCTGAGAGCCACTCATTCGAAGCACCCCCCACTGGTGTTGTGTGCATGGGTGCCCTGCAGCTGTCTGTGCCACTTAGTGGCCATGGGCCCTCCTGTCCTGTGGCGCAAATTTAAAAACAACCTCACTTTCAGCCCCAGTAACCTCTTAATTTCACATTTCACTCATTATATTTTTATTATTATTACAGTATAGTCATAGTCTAGAAGCCCAGGACATGGAACAGGATCCCATTTCACTCACATCTGTAAAAACAAAGGAAAAACCAGCCCCTGCCCCAAGGAGCTTACAATCTAAGAATGAGACAAGAGGCGGATTTGATACTTTTCACTTTTGTATTCCTTTGCTTGCACCAACCAAAGACTATTTATTTATTTATTTTTATATTTTATCCTTCCCTATCCCCTAAGGTGCAGGGCAGCTTAAATCATCAAAAAAAGATCAAATACAAAGTAAACTCCATAAAATACTTCTACTACTACCCCAGGATTCTACCCCTGTCCATTAAATGCCTGGCCAAATAAATAGGATAAATATTTTGCTTGCTTGGCACCTCTTTTCTTTTATAGGGAGACACTCACCCCAGAATGTTTAAATTTATCTCTAACTTTCGGCCATCCGATCACACGGAAGCCCATGTTCTTTGAGACCTCAATATCCCTCAATTTATTTAGATGCCAAAGCACCTGTCAGTACTTTGCCCAGCAAAGCACTGCGTATCCTGAAGATAATCACAAGCCATATTATAGCCACTTTACAAAAGAGTTGTTTTTAAGTGTCTCCTGAAATAAAATAAGTGCCTTGCTGTGTAGCCAGGACCTAGATAAGAATGATCCTCTATAGAGAGGAACAACTCTCATTTGCCCTCTAGATGGTGCAGGAGTAGCACACAGAGGTGAGTTTTCTGTTACAATAAGTGGCTCAGCGGTGGTGGCAAATTTCATTCAGGCTGCCTGGTTCATTTGTAATCCTAGACATATGTCTGAGAGAGTCTGTATAATCCATCCTGCACAGAAGACCACAAGGAGCCTTTGAGGATTCCTGATACAAGGGGCTTCCCTGAAACTCAGTTTCAACGTATTGTTCCTTAGCTAAATGGTAGGAAAACAGCTCAGCGTCTCAGCCAAATTCTCAGGGTCCTTAAAGTGTTTGTCTTTGGGGTCACAGACTCCCAACGCCATGTTTCTGGCAGGAGAGTTTGTTCGCTTACAGAGTATGGGTTACCATAAGCTAGAAACGTGATTCAAATGAAACCCTGATTTACCTTTCTGAGAACCATTTCCCTGAGCATTCACCAGAGGCAGGTTTTCCAATGAGGGGCATTGTCTCCTGACCCTCATGGAAGAGTATTCAGATTGGCTGGCAGCCAACAGGCCTTAATGCAGCTCTGAGCCTCACCAGTGGGACCAGCTGCTTCTCCTCTAGTCCAGCAGGCTCCGGAACTGGACTAACACGAAGGCAGCTCTAGAAGGAGGTGGCTGCTCCTTCTCTGCATTAAATCCACTCCTGCCATCAAGTGACATAATCCTGCTTGTCTGTGGGTGGTGCTGGTGCACATCGCTGTCCCTGAACCATACAACGTATGCTTTATTATAGTCTTCGAGGCCAGAAGGGACCCTTCCCTGGCGAACATTGGCTGTGGAATTCATCGCCCCTGACTGGATTGATTCCGACCTATCTGCTAGAAGGTTGTCCAATCGCATCTGAAAGTCCTTGTGAGTCTGTCACGACCTGGCTCTGATTTTGTCGCTGCCACATAACCCCGGGAGCTCTTGGCACATGCCTGGTCATACCTCTGTTTAAACCAGTGTTCAATTGAACACTTTGTTCAAAAGCAAGGCTGAAGTGGGCCTTGTGCCTCTGAACTAAAGCCAGGACATAGAGATTCCCCTCAGCCAGCCTCCCTCTCAAGCAGTCAGTCCCACTGTGGGAAGTCTGAGGTGGAGCAAGGTGCAGGCAGGCAGACTTGATGGGGCTGTCTAACTTCCCATTTGTATGTTTCCAAGCCTATATATTTTCCCACCAAATCTCCCTTCTGCTCAGAGGGTGGCGCTGACACCCGCCTTGCCAATCTGAAGTGCACCGACAGGGTCAAGAAGCAACCATTTCAAATAGTCTCCTTGATTCTCCTGCATTTCCCAAGAGTTGTCTCTTCCCGCAGGACTGGTCATGAGCCCCGCTCTTTCTGGGGTCCTGCAGCAAGCCCTGTTTTGGCCAGGGCAGGGTGTAAGGGCCCAAACATGATCACCTTTAGGGCCCTGCGGAGGGTGACCTGAAGAAGGTGGCAGCCACTAAGGGTCTCACATTTTATCTTCACCCTGGGCCCCACAAATTCTGGTCCTGCCTTCCAGCCCCAGAAGGCTGCCTCCCTGTCCCACATACACTCTGGTTTGGAAATGGGATGTTCTTGGAAAGAGGAACATTAAATACAAAGAAGAAATGGTCACTGACTGAAATGAAGCTTCACTAGCACAAGGTGCAGAAATTCTGGCTTTGTGCCCTGTGGGAGGAGATTTCTCTGATAGGGGGAATTTCTCATCTCACGAGAAAGGAAAGGAAACCCTTCCCACAGGCTGCACTAGTTTTTTGGGTGTAGTCCAGTCTCCTCTCAAGTTGCCAGACTCCTGCACATCCTTGTTCTCCTCCTTAATACTGACCCCCTCTGGCAGCACCCAGAAGATTGGAAGATGGGGAAAGGAGCCAGCAAGCTGCATCATGAAGGCAGCAAAAAGAGAGGACAAAGCCATTCAGCTTCTTCAGAGACACCAGTGGCAAAGAGGGAACCGGTACCAGAGGTTGGTTAGTTGTGTGTCTGTCTGTCTGGGGCGGGAGGGGCAGGGACACCAAAAATGGGCAGACAGTTCTGAATGGTACCCTGCTCCCTCTGCCTACTCATAGAAGCTCTTCAGCCCCCTCAGGGAGGAGGTAGGGTGAGATCCCTCAGAATGAGGGGGAGAGTTGTGAAAGTGTATTTAAGGGGTGGAAGTGTATGGAGGATCGCCACCTTCCACCCAGTGTTGGAAGGAAATGGGTTTATGGATTCCCTGTTTTTACACCCATGGGGTTGCTCTGTCTAAGGGGGATGTAGTGGTTGCACTTCAGGTGTTATGGCAATGTGTGTGTGTGTGTGTGTGTGTGTGTGTTGAGGCATTGTATGGCTATGCTGGCGGGGGGTGGGTGCGGGTTGCAGTCTACAAGTTTGGAAACTAAATTACTGAACTGAATAGAATACAATCCACCCCTCCACTAGGGGACTTGCAGGACATGATCCTATCTCTGACACCCAGAGGAGAAGGGAGAGGGATATATCTGACTCCTCATGAGAAGGGGTGGGGTAAGATTTGTGTGTGTCTCTGGCACTCACCCCAGGAGATGGAAGGGGTTGATAAGGGAAAGGGGCACTGATACACACAGGGAGGAGAGGGCTATGTGTGTCACACACCCATTCAAAAAAATTTCCCCTGCAAAAATGAGAAACCAAATATTCCATTCACACAGGTTAGAATATCAAATTATCCAAATATGATGTTGCTCTCCCAATGATGCAATAACACCAGGTTCATAAGTAGGTCAGCTGAGATCATTTCCTGCCTAACTCAGGCTATTGAATTATCTTCCCGTTAACACTACATCAACCCTGCTCAATTGTGTTCTGGCTGAGACATGTCTTGTGAGAGGGCCTGTCATGGAGGAACATAGGGTCACACACGTGTTACATGGGACTACATGTACACTACAAGTCTGGTGAATGTGTAATGTCAAAGGTTCCACATGTTTGTAATGTTGAAATTGAGAACTGCACAACTCAAAATAGGGCTTTGACATGTCACCAGCCTACAGGAAATACAAAGAGATAACAAGATGTGTTTTGGGGACACTTGACAGACAGCCTGTTGATATGTAGATTGACTTCCATGTTTACCTGGGTTGACTAAATGACCTGACACAGGATTCCCCAAAAGCGGGAAATCCGAGACAAAGGAAGCTAAAGACTATTTAAATGAGCCAGTAAGGCACAAAAGGAGATTCTTGCAAAGCTGCTTCCAGAGAACATCTGCATACGAAAGACCAGCCACCAGCTAGGCTGGACAGCATGAACTGAGAGGAGGATTTTGCTCTCTAAGCCAGTGCCCAGTCATTCGCCTTTATGACTGAGAAACCAGAACTTCTGGACCTTGCTAGGGTAAGATGCATAATTTAGGAACTCAACCAGTATAAGTTAGGAATGCGTTATGTTTACCTTTTATTTCTAGTTACCACTCTGTATCAACTATCTTGTTTATGTAATCAATAAACTTACTTCTTAACTTTATGAAGAAGTGGCGGTGTCTAATATTGGAACACAAGCGAGCTACAAGAGCCCCCAAGCTCTTACGAACCCAGAGAGTAAAGAGTCTGTAAACGGGAAGGATCGGGCCCTTGTGTAACAAATGAGTTTCTTTGTGGCATACTTGAATTAGCCAGAGAGAGAACTGATTCAAGAGAACTGTGCGCAAGGGAAACTGAGTCACTCAAACCCGGTAAAGTGGGGGTGTGGACCCCCAAACCTGTGACAGGGCCCTTTAGTCTTGTCTAATCTCGCTGGGTTTGGAAGATTGCATATGATGGAGGATCCACTTCCTCTTGGGGTAGACTGTTCCTCTGGTTACCAACCATCCTTGTTAAAGAAAATTGTGCCACTTTCCGCACTTGAATTTGGTCAACCTTCACTTCTCAGCCACTAGTTCTTATTCTGCCTCTGTCTGCTAGATTAAAAATTCCCTGCTAGTTTCCCTGGAAGTTTTCAAGAAAAGACTGGGTGAGTGGGCAGGCATTTGTCAGGGATGCTTTAGGTTTTTTAAGAGGGATGGTCTGTGAGAAGGTATCCGGTGCAAACCATGGTAGGTATGGAGGTCCTTCACCTTGTGTTTGATTTGGCGGGGGACAGTTTAGGGGTGCTGCTTGTATACCATGCACCTACCTGTACAACTGCCTCTCTGCATGCTCTGATGGAGGTGGTGTTGGGGATGGTTTTGCGGTCCCCGAACACATTAGTCTTGGGGGACTTCAACATTCACGCTGACGCCACCCTTGGGGGCATGGAAAATGAGTTCATGGCCGCCATGGCAACCATGGGCCTGTCCCAGGTGGTTAGTGGCCCAACACATCGGGGGGGGGGGCATACTCTGGATCTCATGTTTTGCACTGACCTTGAGGCAGGTGTTCCGTTATTGGGGAAGATTGTCATGGACGGACCATTACCTCCTGCAGACCTCTCTTCTGGCGCATGTCTGCCCCCGGATGGATGCGGGACCAATTTGTATGGTTCGCCCCCGGAGATTGATGGAACCAGAGTGGTTCCGGAGGGAGATACCCTCTGATTTTGACGACTGGCTCATTGATGACCTCGTGGCTTTTTGGAACACTGTGCTAAGTGAGGCGATTGATCGGACGGCTCCTATATGTTCACTTCCCAGGCGACAGCACCCCAGGCCTCCTTGGTATTTGGAGGACCTGTGGGTGCTGAAGCGGAATGGGCGGCGGTTGGAGCAACAGTGGTGCCACTCTTGCACTGAAGCTGACAGACTGCAGCATAGAGCTAGTTTACGAGCCTATGCTGTGGCTATGAGGACAGCAAAAAAAGAGTTTCTTGCTGCCCTCATAGCATTCGCTAAGTCCCGTCCAGCGGGTGGTGAGTCCAGCCTCCCTCCACCTAGGAGTGGAGTCATCTATGGCTTGCTGTGACATGTTTGTGGACTATTTTGTGGATAAAATCACTTGTATTCACCATGACTTTGATGCTGCACTTATTACATTAAGAGAGCCGGAGGTTATGGAAGCCCCATCTTGTCCAGTTTTGTGATCAATTCTAGTCAGTGGTGCCCACCAATGTGGTCGGGGTCCTTGGGGCGGTTAGGGCCACTTCTTGTGAGTTAGACCCGTGTCTGTCCTGGTTAGTGAAATCTTGCAGGGAGACAATGGGGCCGTTGCTGGTGGGGGTGGTCAATGCCTTCGGGAGGGCAGAGTGCCAGGCTGCGTCAAGGAGGTGGTGGTGTGACTTCTGCTCAAGAAACCATGGCTTGATGTTGGCTCCCTTGCCAGCTATCGGCCTGTCTCTAACCTTCCCTTTTTAGGGAAGGTTATTGAATGGGTAGTGGCCCAGCAGTTGCAGGGGCATCCAGATCGCATCGGTTTTCTTGATCCGTCCCAGTCAGGATTTCTTCTGGCACATGGCACTGAGACTGCGCTTGTGGCCTTGGTGGATGACCTGCGCCGAGAGTTAGACCGGGGTTGGTTGACCCTATTGGTGGTGTTAGATCTTTCGTCTGTGTTTGATACCGTTGACCATGAGATGTTGGTGACGCGCCTGCGGGACTGTGCAGGAGTGGGCGGGACTGCTCTTGAATGGTTCCGCTCATTCCTAGCAGGAAGAACTCAGCGAGTGGTACTCGGAGAATGTTTTTCATCGTACCGAGACCTCTCGTGTGGTGTCCCACAAGGTTCTGTCTTGTCCCCTCTCCTGTTCAATGTGTATATTCAGCCACTTGGTGAGGTGATTAGGAGGTTCAGCGTGTGGTGTCATCAATATGCAAATGACACCCAGCTGTACCTCTCTTTTACAACAGACCCAGGCCCTGCAGTCTCGGTGCTTACCCGGTGTCTGATGGCTGTGGGGGACTGGATGAGGGCCAAGAATCCTGGCAAGAATCCTGACAAGACGGAGGTGATGCTGGTGGGTAAGGTGATGGGGGTAATGGCCCCTGTTGTGCATGGGGTCTGTCCCGCGTTGGTTCCCCAGGTGCAGAGTCTGGGGGGTGCTCCTCGATGCGTAGCTCCGCCTGGATGCCCAGGTGGAGGCTGTGGTGAGGAGCGCCTTTAGCCAATTACACCTGGTGTGGCGACTTCGGCCGTATGTTTCAGACTCTGACCTGACCACCCTCATCCATGATTTCATCACCTCTAGACTAGACTATGGTAACACGCTTTACATGGGGCTACCCATGACAATGGCTCGGAGGCTGCAGCTAGTGCAGAATGCGGCGGCCTGTCTCTTGGTGGGATTGGGCTACTGGGAGCACATAACACCGGTGCTCGGTGCTCTGCACTGGCTGCCGATAGCGTTCCGGGTCCGCTTCAAGGTGTTGGTTTTGACCTATAAAGCCCTAATTGGTCTAGGTCCTGCTTGCGGGACTGCCTCACCCCCCTGGGTGCTGGATCGACCCCTGTGCCCTGCTTGAGGTCCCCCGAGTCTTCCGGGGGGGCCACGCAGGAAAGGGCATTCTCGGTGGCCGCACTGCAGCTGTGGAACTCCCTTCTGGTGAGGGTGTGGCTGACCCCGGATCTCCTCTCTTTTCAGAAAAGTTGTAAGACCTGGCTGTTCTGCCAGGCATTTGGTGGGGGAGAGAGGCGAAAGGGGGGAGGGGGTGGTGTGGTGGTGGTGGTGTTAAATGTTGTCCTCGTCCTCCTTTAAGCAGTTTTTAAAATGTTTTATATTGGATTTTATTTGTGTTTTTATCTTGTAAGCAGCCCTGGGCTGCCTGATGGCAGGAGGAGTAGGGTATTAAATTGAAAAACAAATAAATAAATTAAATAAAGAAAAGTTAACCATTCTGTTAACTATAACGCTGCACGGAAGCCCTAGCCTATGAGAGCTCTGACTGTGTCCAAAGCTCCTTCTTCTTCTGCCACTACTACCCCCTGGGAATGGGGCCCCCGGTGCAGCTACTATCCCCAGAGCCCCTATCTCTGGCTGCTGGCACTGAGACCGCCCCAAAGGTCCAGTAGCAAGGAGCAGAATGGTGCTCCTCTTTCGGCGGTGGAAAGAGTGGACAATCTCGACAGCAGGGTGGGAATCAAGAGTGGCATGATGAGCGAGAGGATGGGGCAGGAGCTGACAGGGGAACAGAGCAAGTTGGAGGAGAGGCCAGGCTGGTGCTGAGGGAAGAGTGGAAAACATAGCTGACTGGATCTAGTGAGGGAACACAGCACAGCAGGGTGGGGAGGGGAATAGAGTAGTTGGGTCAGGGGTGAGCAAGACTGAGTGAGGTGTGTGTGTGTGGCCAAGAGTGGGGTTCTCATCCTTTAATCCAGTCCTGGATGTAATCTTAGCTGCTTTGCCTCTTGTCTTTTGTGTGAGGATATGGACAGTGTAGTCCCACAAGGTTGCATGTGATTACCCTCCTTCGTGCACACCCCGTTACTCAACCTGTGCTAGAAAAACAGTGCACATACTCCCCACTCTCTATTTATAAACACTTTTGATTGCTTTGAAACACTGTCTCATTTCTGTTTCCAGAAAGAAGAGGAGATTGAGTTGCCTCCCCTTGTAACTGTGCTGATCATTGGGGCCGGGGGCCGGGGCAAGACCTACTCTTATTTTGCTGTGCATTTTCCTGAGCGCATGAAGGTAAAGATGCCGTGTGCTTAATTCATTTCAAGGGCTTGTGTCCACCTTAAAAACAATATTTTGGCTCCATGCTCAAGCTCCTTGCTCCAGGGTAATCCCACTGAGTTCATTGAGACTTGAGGATCACAAGCTACGGGTATTAATTCAAACAGGAATCTTCTTTAACTGAAGCAATTGCAATGTGAAATGGGATGCAATTGGAGAATTACATTTGTGAGAAAACAAAATCTTTCCCATTATTTATTTATTTATATTTATTTATTTTTGGCTCTGTCGGCTCAGAGCAGCAGAAATGTTCCGTTTCACATCAGGCAGATGGGTTACTCTCAAAGAGTTTTTGCTTTGATGAATTTGGATGATGTTGGCTTTAGCCAAACGGGTGTATTTCCTTCTGAACGTACTGGGCAGATTATGTGCACATCGCTGCTGCGGGTGAGGTTTAAAGTAGCATTCAGGAACCAAAGAAAGATCATGGACAAGATCCGAGCCCTTGGGGAGCGGGGCGAGTCTCCAAGTCAGGTTAATGGATTGTAAGCCACAGGCAGGGACCGCGTCTACTTCTATGTTCTGTACAGCGCCAGGTACATGACCGGCGCTATATAAATGTTTATAATAATAATAATAATAATATTCCCAGGGCTTTCCGTGTACCAGGACTCGGTCCCAGTAGCTATTTTCACGCTCATGTGCAGCCTTATCACCTTTTCCAGACACAATAATCACTCACCACCAGTGGCTGTTCTTGTGGTTGTTGATTAAATGGGCACTGCCTAGACATGTGCTGTCTGGTGTGTACCTACCCATGGGTCCCTCCTGCATGTGGGGAGTGCCGTGCGGGCTAATCCTGGCTAATGTGTGGTTAAATCACGCACATGTGTTGGCCGGTCATTTGTTGGGGGGCCGGAGTGGCTGTCAGCCCAATCGGCGGTGGCTTTGAAAGTGCCAGGGGCCGGCACTGCTGTTGGATCATCATCAGCTAGCAGGGCAGCCTCCAGAGCGGCGATGGCCTGGGAAGCAGCAGGAGCTGCGGGAGGAGCCACTACAGCGGCAGCCATACTGAGGCAAGGAACCTGGAGGGGTCAGGGCAGCGGGAGGTTATAGATGCCCCCTCAGCCCTGCGACACACTCGCAACTCAAATCTGCGGGTGCCAGGTCATTTGTTTTTACCCGTAGTCACTTAGGGTGCTTTGCAAGATCCCACCCACAGAGGGATGCAGAAGCACCCGCCTCAGCTCCAGCCCCTCCACTGACAGGGTTGCGGCTGGTCAGCAGTGCAAAAAGCTGATCGGAAGCTGCAGGGCCAGCCCCTAGTCCTGGCCCCACCAAATGTATTTATTACATTTCTATCCTGCCCTTCTCCAAGGACTCAGGGCAGCTAACAACATAGGAAATATAAAATACAATCAAATACATTTTAAATTCCTTAAAACCCACATCATCCCAACTACCCACCTCACCCTGTATCCCCACCTGCCACCCAACAATCTTCCTCCACAAACTCCTCTACCCAAGTCCACCTTATTCCTGCCCGCCAGACACCTGGCCAAACAGAAAGGTCTTTCAAGAACTTCAACTGGCCCTGAACAAGGGCTGGCAAAGCAGGGGACAGAAGAGTGGCTGGTGGGGTTGGGGGGGGTCCTGGCAAAGCAGCTTGACCAAGAGATGAGACTTCAGACCGTCACTCTCCTCATCTCCAGCTTGACAGTAAAACTTTCTTAAATTGGATTAAATGGCAGCATTCTGGCATGCTGCAGAATGGCATTCTGCACACACCCAGGTGGGCATCACACATGCACATGCACTTCCACACACACAGCTTTGGAGGATGCTCTGCAATTGCTCTTCTAGAGGTGTGGCATGGGTGGATCACTAATTACTCTGAGAGCTAAAGTGGGAGAGGAAGGACCACAGGACTAGTTTCAGCTGCTGTGAGACATTTTCTCCACTTCTTCATTTATTGTGTTTACTTTTGAACTGGGCAGAGTCCAAAGAAGCAGGAAGGAAGCATGAGGGGATTTAGTGTAAGACACAACAAACCCTGCCTATGGCTACAGGATAGAATAAGTGCCTTGGACATGGAGCTTGGTCAGCAGATTTATGAGCACGCTCTGAAATAACCAGCTGTGCTGGAATCATCCCTAAACCCTACTGTGGTAGCAGCAGAGACCATGTCAGGAACAGCCAGGAGCAATTGCCTGATCCTAGCTCCACAGACACAAAACAGGGGCCCACCACTCTTCGCCGTCTCTTCTCCAGCACCCCACAGCTTATTCTCGTAAATTTAACCAGACGAACTTACGGGTGTGGGGTTTCTTGCCTGCTTTCCAACGTTACCTGGGAGGGGCGGGAACTTTCGCAGTTGCCACCACGGCTCTCTAATTGCGAAGATTAGCACCCATCAGAATGCACTAATCCCCTTTTAGGGCATGAGGATACTCATGCATGACCAGGTCCCCAAATGTAACCTTTACAAGGATGGGTGTTCTCGTGTGCTAAAGGGGAATTAGTGCATTCGGACGGGTGCTAATGCTCACAATTAAAGAGCTGCGGGGACGACTGTGAAAGTTGCCGCCCCTCCCAGGTAACATCGGCAAGCAGCTTCACAGTCCTCACATCTGGTTGGTGCTCTGCTCACGTTATTGAGCGGAGCAACAACCTCACAGGACCCCATGTGTTGTAAGGCCTCAGCTATCACTGATTTCCCTTGCTCTGTAGTGATGGGGTCAACGTATTTGGCAGGCCAGTGTTGCAGCTATTTTATTATTATTATTATTATTATTTTATTAGCATTGAAATAGCACCAGCGATGTACCTGGCACATTACAAAAAATAAGATAGACACGGTCCATGCCTGAGAGCTTACAATCTAAAGACAGGGGGAGGGGAGACAGGGAAGGGGTAACAGAGGGAGAGACTAGGGATGCGACATTCATGAGGATGCGAGAACTCAGGTACACGTTCTTGGCTTGGTTACAGTAAATTGGGAGTTTACAGATAACAGGTGTGGGATAATCCCGGATGGGGATGGTTAGCAGGAGTTTGGAAGGGCGGAGCAGAAGAGGTGGGTTTTGAGGAGGGACTTGAAGGTGTGGAAGGTGGGGGCAAGGTGGACGAGGGCAGGGAGGGAGTTCCAGGCATGCGGGGCAGCGAGGGAGATGGGACGAAGGCGGTTGGGGGAGTAGGGGAGGTGTGGGAGGGTGAGGGAGGGGATGGAAGAGGAGCGGAGTGCTCGAACAGGGGTTCGGAGGGAGATCAGGGCAGAGAGGTAGTGGGGAGCGAGGTTGTGAAGGGCTCTGTAAGTGAGGACAAGGAGCTTGTGCAGAATACACTCAGGAAGGGGGAGCCAGCGGAGAGAGGAGAGGCTGCACATGGTCAAAGCAACGGACAAGGTGGATGATCCTGGCAGCAGAGTTTTGAACAGAGATGAGGGAAGAAAGGTGAG
>QEPC01004358.1:5326512-5342107 GCA_003113815.1 Sphenodon punctatus | reverse complement strand
TTGAACAGAGGGGGAGAGGGAAGGAGTGGAGAGATAGAGTTGAGTGTCATCAGCGTATAGGTGGTATTGGAAACTGTGGGAGGCAATGAGTTTGCCTAGGGATTGGGTGTAGCTAGAGAAGAGGAGAGGGCCAAGGACAGAGCCTTGGGGAACCCCGACTGAGAGGGGTAGGGAGGAGGAGGGGGAGGAGTTAGGAAGAGAGACATTGAAGGAGCGGTCAGAAAGGTAGGAGGAGAACCAGTCGAGGACAGAGTCCTGGAATCCAAGGGAGTGAAGCGATTCAAGCAGGAGCGAGTGGTCAACAGTGTCGAAGGCAGCAGAGAGATCAAGGAGGACAAGAATAGAGTAAAGACAGTTGGATTTAGCTATAAGAAGATCGTTGGTGATTTTAACAAGAGCAGTTTCAGTGGAGTAAAGGGGGTGGAAGCCAGATTGGTGGGGGTCAAGGGAGGAGTTGACAGAGAGGAGGTCAAGCTACATAGACAACCCATTTGAGGAGTTTGGAAGCAAAAGGGAGGAGACAGGGTATCAAGACAGGGTATCAAAAAACCCTGCTGGAATCAATACGTGGGTAAAAATGGGTAGCTCTGAACACAAATCCCCTACAGCAGTAGGCCCCCAACATTTTGCCTGTGCAACCCCACTTTGGGAGCTAAATAATATAATCTTGTGACCTCAGACAGCAACGGCAACATGCTAGACACGTCCAATATCATTCCAGATCATGGCCCCTTCTACAGATAGCATGACCCTGCTTGGAAACCTGTACCCTACAGCTTCTTTACAGAACATTGATGGTGCCACTGTTTCCCTTCTTTTAGGTTGTTGGAGTTGTAGATCCTCGTGCTTTTCCTCGAAAGGACCTTCAGGAGATCCACAGTCTTGATGAGAGCAATGTGTTTGATGGTAATGTTTCCCTCTCCCTGTTTTTGCTCTATGGGCTGCATTATAAGAGGCTTAACGCATATGTATGAATACGTACTTCCATGCAGCTCCTTACTATGCACAAGTCTGATAGATAGAAATATAGGGAGTCTGTATGAAGAGTGTATTCTTATTCTTTCATTTAAGTATAAACATTCCACACCGGTGAATCCCCGTTCATGGCTCTGAGATTCCTTGACACAAAGCATTCCAGTTCCACCACTTCACAAGAGTAATCCCCCCCCCCCCCCAGTTAGAAAGACAATCTAAAGATATAAAAATAAACAGTTCAGGCCTAGCGATGGCAAATTTGATAATAAATTTAGACTTGTTTATACTAAATGGCTCTTCTGAAAGAGATAGGGAAGGGGAATTTACGTTTCTCTCACATATTGGAGCAAGTGTAGTTAGTAGACTATATGATTGTGACCTGTGACCTCTTGCATTTGGCAGATAGCTTTCAGGTGGGGGGTTGCCTCCTGAGTGACCATTTACCATTGGTGACCCACCCCAGTGATGATGAAAAACTGGTGGTCTATTCTAACAGTGGGCCTGGCAATCTTTACTCGACCCCCAAACTCTGTCTCCGAAAGAATATTTGGAATGAGGAAATAGCTAATGAGGTGAGGGTCCTTTGCCAGTCGAGCCCTTGGTTGCAGCTGGTTCAAGGGGGGGGCTGGTAAGGACTTCTTAGCCCCGTTTGAGGATCTGATAGATGGATGTGCTGATTCCCTCACTAAGGAATGTACTCCTGGGGATAATTCCAGCAAACCATCTAGTCACAGATGGTTCGATAAGGAGTGTAAAACAGCAAAAATTAATTTAAGGAAGATGTACTTTAGGTATAGAGAAGGGAAGATACCTGATTTTTTTGAGACTTACCCTAAGCAGAAAAAGGAATACAAATAAATGATTAGAGAAAAGAAGAGGAAGTATGAGGATGAGCAGGATTGGTCATTGTATCAGGCTGCTTTGAAGGAAGATTCTCGGGGCTTCTGGAAAATTTTGAATAGATCATTGGGCGGTAGAAAGGTATTTACTAGAGCTGTAATTCCTAAAGAAACATGGGAGTCCTTTTTTACGTTGAAGTTTGCCTATCATCAGGATATTCCATTTAGCATTCACGATACTCCTAGTTGGCCGGCAGTAGACCCAGGTGAAGTAAAGGAAATGAGAGAAAATCTGTCACCGGGCAAAGTCCCGGGGCCTGATTATATCCCCATCAACTTTTTGAAAACCGAGAAAGACTGGTGGGCCCCCTTTTTGGCAGTGATATTTACAAGGATTAATGAGGAGGGCGTTATACCCAACAACTGGCGGACTGCTATAGTAGTGCCAATATATAAAAAAGGCGACAAAACTGATGTGGCAAATTATAGGCCAATCAGCCTATTATCAGTTATAGGGAAACTATATGGAAAATATCTGGCAAAACGATTCGAAGCCTGGTTACAAAAGGAGAGGATTCTAGCTATTGAACAGGCAGAGTTTCAAGGGGGGCGTTCAGCGGTTGACCAGGTACTGGCACTGACACACCTTGTGGAGAAGTACGTCAGACGGAATGGTAAATTGTTTGCAGCATTTATAGATATAAAGGCTGCGTTCAATTCAGTTAACCGTAATAGCCTTTGGGAAAAAATGGAAGCATCTACGATGGACAGAAGACTGTATTATTTGATCAGGGCTCTCCATACTAATAACTCATTAAAGATTAAATTTGACCCCTTAACTAGTGAACTAACATTCGAAATACCCGTGCGTGTCGGGGTAAGGCAGAGATGTACGTTTGCCCCCAGCCTATTTAACTACTACCTAAATGTTTTGGTCTCCATAGTCTCCTCCAACGACTTTATTCCCCCTCGGCTGGCAACTAGGGCAATTGGAGCCCTGTTGTACGCCAATGATGTGGTGTTACTAGCCCAGACGAGAGTAGGATTGGCGAAGCAGCTTAGAGCTGCTGCAAACTTTTGCTCCAAAAGTGACCTTCAGATCAATTATAGCAAAACCAAAATAATGGTCTTCGGGAAGAGCAGGAAACAATACACGTGGTCAATAGGTCAGCAAAAGATGGAGCAAGTAGGCAATTTTCAATATTTGGGAATCATGCTAGATAAAGGAAGTAATTGGGCTCTGCAGGCCAAACTGGCAATGAATAAGGCTAGGGGCACAGGACAGGCAATACTGAGCTATTTCCAATGGAAAGGGACAGGGAGAGAAATAATGGCTCTGAAAGTGCTAGAAGCCAAAGTCACCTCCCAATTACTTTACGGTGCAGCAGTTTGGGCCACGATTTGACCTGTCAATCTCAACAGGCTACAGTCTACACTCTTGCGCAAACATTTGCCTGCCGGGTCTCCCTCGGTGGCCATTAGGTGTGAGACCGGAACGAGTTGGGAAACGAAAATCTCGAAGTACGCCTTTTCTTTGTGGATTCGAGTTGAGCTGGCTCCCCAGACAGAACTGTTCCTTTTTCTTGTAAAGGACAGTTTTCAATCTGTCTGGAGAGGTAAGATGAAGGAGAGAATTGCCCATTTGGGCTTCTCAGCTGAGTATTTTGCCTCAAAAGGTGGTGGGGTGGTTAAAACCAAACTTCTTGTAAGAACAAATGATGTAGTACGGCAGGAAGACATTGCTCAGATCAGGAAATTACATTCCTTGGGTAATTATTTGGAGCTATTACCTGCTGAGGGGGGTATGGTTCACTATTGGAATTTAGATTTCCCCTCTGTTCTTGGACGGAGCCTATTTATGGCACGTCTACATGTTTTTCCATCTAACGTTTTTGCGGGGCGTATGGATAAAACACCCATGGAAGAATGTCTCTGTCCGTTTGACCATGAGCAGATTGAGACGCTGACCCACATTATGTTTGAATGCAACTTGTATGCTAATTTAAGACATCAACTGCTACAACCTTATTTAGATAAATATCCAGGACGAGTTAACTCGGAGTTGCTTCAGATTTTTATGTCAACTAAGGACCGGGTTTTTTTTGAGAACATAGCGCAATTTTTGTGTAAAGCCGTTAGGATGCGTGTTGCTTTTCTGGACTTCCAAAGTACATCTCCACCCATTGAATAATAGGTAACATGAATATATTACCCATGTAGTTCTTGGGAATTGATTCAGAATAGACTTTGCCTTGTGACACTGAGAGTCTATGTTACTGCTGTTGTGATATTTTATTTATTTTTACTTCATGATTTAATTATTTTTTAGCTTCTAAGCATATTTACTGTTAAAACAAGCTAGTTATGGTGTTTGCTTAGTTTTATATTTTGAATTGAGGCAATGGCTGTTGCCATGCCTGGTCTGTTTAATCTTAATTTTGACCAATAAAATCAATCAATCAATCAATCAATCAAGAGAAATTACTGTATTTCTTTGATTAAAAGCCACAATGCTTATTTTTAAAAGGCCAGTCTCAAATGCAGCAACTAATTAAGGGTGGCTAGCATTCAATTCTGGGGTTTATTCATACAGGGGGCTGGTCTCAGTTGCCGCTGGGTTGAAACTGCCAAAGGTGTTCATCAAAACAGAAGAATACCACTAAAAGGTCTCGAAACTTTGCTTTTTGGCTGACAGCCTTGGAGCTCATCGATCAAAAGAGGAATAGATCAGCTGCTAGAGATTTCACTGTCAATGAAAAGCACGTTGGGGAATGGAGAATGAACACACACAGCAGTTAAGAGGGGATCTACCACACTTCTTTAAATAAAAGCCATGGTGTTTATTATGGGGCAGTGTCTATTGGCAATGCAGCAGCGGTCTGTGGCCATTACTTAAGGGTGGCTGCAATTTCAAGGCAATGCTTGATCAAAGATATTTGACATAAATCTCTGTGCATCTGAAAGAAGGGTTAGACCATTAAAATATAGAGATCCTATCAAACTTAATTACAGCACCAGTTTAGAGTTGCCATATATGCAAATCTTTAGAGCACACTTATGAAAAATGCAGGTTGCAGGGCTGCACTAGACCCAGTGCAGCCCTGCAACCTGTATTTCTCATGTGCCCTCTAAAAATTGCATATATGGCCACCTTACAGTTTCACTATCTCAGCCTCCTTTCAATTCCACCTAGAATGCATCGTGTTTGAGAAGAGTTACATACATCTATCTGAGTAAATTGCTTTTTCTACAGTACTTAGTACAGAAGGGTGTTTCCCTTCTTTTATATTTGCTTTCATAAATGTCTAAGGCTTATGTTTTACACTAGCACATTCATTCTCAATCTTTTCCCCATCAGACTGGAGAGCAGCCTGTGAGAGAGAAAGATTTGCAGATGCTGTTGTGATAGCAACGCCGGATAGATTGCACAAGGTACCGTGGTGGACTTCTCAAGGGTTACAGTGAAGACAGGAGAGCCTCTCTGCTAAACTAGCTTGTTTAAATCTTTGTCCATTCATTCATTTGATAAGGTAAATGCCACACCCTTCCAGTCTGTTAGGTGATTGGTTATTTCTGCCCATTCCAGTATTGCCAACCCTCCCCTTTAAATCAGGAGGCTTATGAAAAATACATTGGAAACAATGTAGCCCGGCAACATGTATTTTTCATAAGCCTGATTTAAAGGGGAGGGTTGACAATACTGATGCGTGTTCTACACTAAGGTGGGGAACCTCAGGCCCACGTCTCGTTTTTATTTCCCACCTTGCCAGTTCATGGATGTGTCCCTGGGCCCTGGATCTATCCCGCTCCCTCCAGCCGCCCCGAGCTGCCGTAGGGCTGGAGGGAGCGGGATACAAGTTAAATAAATAAACAAATAAATATTTCCTACCTCCAAGTAGGGCTGAAGCGGCAGCAACTTTTACCACGCCACGATTCCATTCCGCCATTTCGGAATTGCCCGCGCCACACTCTGCCTTTTCTGCTGGCATTCTGCTAATTCCGCTGGCATTCTGCAAATTTGGAAACTATCAGAAAAATTGTGGAATTGTCAGAAAACCACTGTTTCGCTATTTCATGGCGCTGGCGGAATGGCGGAAGTTGCGAAAATGGCATGTTTCTGCTATTTGTGAAGCCTGTGGAAGTAGCAGAATGAAATTAGCGGAACTGCGGAAGTAGCGGAATGAAACTAGCAGAATGAAAGCCTCTGCCACGCCGTACCACTAATTGCGGAAATGCTGTTTCTGGTGGAAATAGCTACCGGTGAGACTTTCCGCTACAGACCTACCTCCAAGTACTGAAAGACTGAGCTTGGGGTAAGGGAGCAGAAATGAAGGCCTGCACACAAAGACAGGGGCAGCTCCATGGCACAGATCCATGATCCAGAGTGCGCCCCTTAAGCACCCGCTCCCCAACTTCTGTGCGGCCCCTGGAGCTTGTACTAATTTTCAAAGTGGCTCCTGGGAGGGGAAACGTTCCCCACTACAGAGAGATAAGGGGCAAAAACTACAGTGGATGGAAAACCTCCACAATTATAACTAACAATTCCATGTGGAACTGTATATTGGTGGTTGAACAGAACTCCAAATACATGTGAGTTCAGTTCAACTGAATATGACAACATTAATATGACAAATACATTGGAGTTCAGTTCAACCACCAATATACAGTTCCACATGGAATTGTCATCTAGCTGTAGTTTGCAGGGATCACATCCCTTGGGGTGAGAACGTAGCTTTTTTCACTCTTTTTGGCGAAACGTTCCCCACCCCTGAGTCTATGGATCTCCATGAATATGACAAGCCAGGACCTAAGTCCGTCTCTACTGTACTCCCCTAGTTAAAATGAAAACCTAACAAATACGGCAGTAATGTCACGCCAGCTTATCACTGATTTCTCTTATTTGCAAAACATAGGCCCTTTTTACAGGGGCTGAGCCTGCGTGGTGTGTGTGTGTGTGCTGCAGCGTGGACAACGTGTGGGCACTGGTGCATGGGTGTGTGGGTGCGCGTTTCATGGGAATGTGCACGCACCCCCACTCACCAGCCGTGGGATTGACACGAGATGGTACCACTCATGCCCAGAGAGATCCGCTGCTTGGGCATGAGCGGTACTGTCTCGTAAAAAGGGGCATAGAAACAAAGTGCAATCAGAGGAAGGACTTTAACTCAATTAAATAAACACACACGCAACAGAATATAGTCTCTGTCCAAGAACAGTAATTCAGTACTCTGCATGGAAAATCTAACAAGTCCCTGTAACAGGGACAAGCAATCGAACAGCCTGGCCCTTTAAGGCAGTTAGCAGCACCACAAAGGCACAGTTGCACCTGCGGATAGAGGCTTGTGCCTCAAGCAGGTGCTAAGGGGGGGATGGAGGCGCTGAGGTTAAAGGATAGGCAGTGCCTGGAACCCTTACACCTGGCCAAGCCTCCACAGGCTAAGTGCCTGAGTGGAATCATCTGGCCTGGGTGTGGCTAGGCCTGCCCTGAAACAGAAAAGGCTGAGCCTGGCACGCAGTAGTGGAGTGCCCCTTGGTGAGGCTGGGCTGTAGAGCAAACTGGCTCCAAGAAGGATGATGCTTGACCAGGAGCGGTACAGCCTGGAAGGTATTTTGGGGGTTTGATACTTAGCTAGAAGGGCTTGTGCCAAGGAAGAGGCACCCTGAACTTGGGACTGTGTGGATGATGATGATGATGATGATGATGATGATTGATGAAGAAGAAGAAGGATGGAGAGCATTGTTAAATAAAGACACCTTGAAGTGGAAGATCCCATGTGGTCTGGGTTGGATTGTGCATAGATGCACCCCTTGCGGAGCCTGCTCTGATAAAGTCTCCTTCTTGGATAATGTATTGAAGTAATGATGCTATGTAAAATAATTGTGCTAGAAAAATTAGAATTCCTGTCTCCAATTGCTTAGAGGCAAAGCCTTCCTTGTGCCCATAGGGGCTAGCAGAATTACATGGGAGGGAGCAGGAGATCTGCTTTGCCCTGTTCCATTTCTGATGTGACCATGCCCTTTTCCCAAGCATTATGATGCTGAGAAGTGGTGGAATTGGGCAGGTGCAACCATGCCCCTTCGTACCCCAGTCTCGGTGAGTGTGCTTTGGTGGCCTCTTGGAAGGATTTGAATTGGGTCCCAAAGGCTCAAAGCAACATGGTGTATGTCAATACCCGACAGAAAAAACTGAGGCAAGAGTGATCTCCTAGTCTGAATGTTCTACAGAACAGACAGGGTGTCTTCAGGTAATATGGGAAGCAAGAAGAAGGAAAACTGAGAACATTGAGTGGAAGAATGCTACCAAGGCAGGAGCAGGATCCCCATAGGGCACAGACTGTCTAGATGCTTTTCTGAAAGCCAGACTTCAACAAGACACTGGTCACAAAGGTTGATATAGTAATAATGATGAAATTCAGTGGTCTTCTCTATGCAGAAGGCTAGACTACATAAGAAGTGCCATGCTTGGTCAGACATATGGTCCACTGAGCCCAGTATCCTGTCTCTAACAATTGCCATTCTTGGTCACTTTGGAGAAGTACCCAACGTGTTGTAATGGAGTGATTCATTCCCAGTCCCTGCTGTTCACTTCCCATCTCCCACCAGTCTGAGGTTATGTTCTGCCAACCTTTTGGGCTAATATGATTTCTTCTGACCATTCTTCATGTCTCTGAACATGGGAAGTGGGATCCTTCTGCATTTTTTGAATAGGCTGCATTAAAAAAGATGTGACACAAGGAAGTGGGCAATAAGCAGGAATACTATTATTTCTATTATAACCTGTGTCTTTTTTTCCCCCTCCCCCCACATCCGTAGGATCCGGCAGTGGCTTTTGCTAAGAAAGGTTACCACATTTTGTTGGAGAAGCCCATGGCAGTAAGTTAAGCAAGATTATTTTGTTAAACTAAGTAGTCGCATTAAAGGTCAGTAGGACACACTAAGGGATATTAAGTTAACATCTTGCTGTACAGTCTCTCCTAGCATCATGGCTAAATGACAAGAATTTAGACCTTAGTAGATTTAAACTTGCTGAAAGCTCTTGCGTGTACATGCTTTGCTTTTCCTTGCCTTTCATACATTTCTTCCGATGCTTTAGAATGTATCCCCTTGCGTCAGAAATTGCTTTCTCCCGAGTCTGTTCAGTTCTTTCCTAGCACAGTGTGTATGCTGTTTGCATAGCATTTGCTCCTTCTTTTAACATATGCCATGTTGTGCTTCTTGGAATCTGTGTGCACATTTTGCTACCTTGCAGAAAGTCATTGTCTTTAGCAGCTTGCAGTAAAGTCACCAGGTTGAATTTGTGACACATCAGTTCTTCAGGAGCACAATTAATATCATGAATGCAGGGTTTTGACTTTCTGGATAGAATCTAGCAGAAGGGGAACCTTCATTCTCCCGCTGCCTGGCCAGATTTCTGCAATAGAAACTGAGGAAGGCAGAGAAATACTAGGCTTGTACTCCTCTTGGGACACAAGTACCTTTCATATATCCCTGGGGGACTTAACCCTGGATCCTGTCAGCTGCTCTGTGGATGAACTCGTCCAGGCTTGAAACATCTTGCTTGGGGAGGCTATTGACAGGGTGGCTCCGAGACGTCCCCTACCCCTGTCTTGACACTGCAGGGCCCCTTGGTTTACTGAGGGGCTGCGGGTTATGAAGCAGGAAGGCAGGCAACTAGAGCGACGCTGGCGTCGGACTCGCGCTGAATCCGACCGCCTTCTTCGTAGGGCCCATTTGCGGTCCTACATTGAGGCTGTGAGAGTGGCAAAGAAGGAATTCTTTGCCACCCTCATAGGGTCTGCAAAGTCGCATCCAGCTGAGCTGTTCCAGGTGGTGCAGGGGCTGGTCAGTCTGGCCTCCCGCTGCCTGGACGGGAACTTGTCCCAGGCCCGCTGTGAGGAGTTTGCCATCTACTTTGCAGACAAAATCGCTTGAATCTAGAGCAACTTAGACACTGGATTAGAGATAGTAGAAATGGAGCATGAGGTGATGAGGGCTCCGTCTGGTCCATCTTTCTGGGATGAGTTTCAGGAAGTGACGCCAGCCGATGCTGTGGGGATTCTGGGGTTGGTTAGGGCCACCAGTTGTGAATTAGATCCTTGCCCGTCGTGGTTGGTGAAAGTCTCCAGGGAGACATTGGGGCTGGTGCTGGCGGGAGTGATCAACGCGTACCTTCGGCAGGGGAGTTTGCCCCCCAGTCTCAAGAAGGCCGTGGTGCACCCCCTGTTGAAGAAGGCATCTTTGGATGTGGATGCACTCGCCAGTTACCGACCCGTCTCTAACCTTCCCTTTTTAGGGAAGGTTATTGAACAGGCGGTGGCCTTACAGCTCCAGGGTCACCTAGACAGCATCGGTTTTCTTCACCCGCTTCAATCAGGGTTTCGACCCGGCCATGGTACGGAGACGGCATTAGTGGCTTTGGTGGATGATCTCCGCTGGGAGAGGGACGCAGGACGTTCAGCATTAATGGTCCTGCTAGATTTTTCGGCTGCATTTGATACAGTGGACCATGGGTTGCTGTGGAGATGGTTGCGTGACCTGGGGGGTCTGGATGGGACCGCCCTCAGCTGGTTCCAGTCATTTCTCTCTGGGAGGACCCAGCGGGTTGTCCTGGGGGCAGAAACATCTAGCCTCTGGGCCCTGGACTATGGTGTTCTGCAAGGTTCAATCCTGTCTCCTTTACTGTTTAATGTATACATGCAGCCCTTGGGGGAGATCATGAGAGGATTTGGTGTGCGTTGCCACCAATATGCTGATGACACCCAGTGTTACCTCTTTTTCAGCTGACCTAGGCCCTGCTGTCGCTGTGCTATCCCAATGTTTGGAGACCGTGGCGACTTGGTTGTGGCAGAGCAGACTGAAGCTCAATCCTCATAAGACGGAGGTGATGGTGGTAGGCCGGGCGGGGGAGGTGTTGCCCCCTCATGTGGAGGGGGTGTGCCCCTCCGTGGCCCAGCAGGTTCAGAGTCTGAGGGCGTTTATAGACGAGACAAAAAAGGCGGCTGATCCTTTGATCAGCCGCCTTTCTTGCCGCTCGTCTATATGCCTGGGCTGCTTTTTAATCCGCGTCGGAGGGGGCAGGCGATCCTGCCCCCTCCGACGCGGATTCCCGGAGTGCCGGCTTTACGCCGCACTTCCGGGTCCCGTGCGAGAGTGCGCATGCGCAGAAGGGCGCGCATGCGCACTCGCACTCTGCGCCGTGTCTGAACATCAGACACGGCACGGAGAGACGCCGCGGCTGGGAAACACGGCGTTTAGCGATCCCGCTTGTAAGCGGGATCGTCTATAAACGCCCTGAGGGTGTTGTTGGATGCAGACCTGCGCCTAGATCAGCAGGTGGATGTGGTGGTGAAGGCGGCTTTCCGCCAGATGTATCTGGTACGGAGGCTGCGCCCATACATCTCCAGAACCGACCTGGCCACCTTGATCCATGCCGTCATCACCTCGAGGCTGGACTACTGTAACACGCTCTGTGGGGCTTCCCTTGACGCTGGCCCGGAGGTTGCAGCTAGTGCAGAATGCGGCAGCCCGTCTCTTAACAGGGATGGGCCGACGAGAGCACATAACACCGGTGCTCCGTGCACTGCACTGGCTGCCTGTAACGTACTGAGCCAGATTCAAGGTGTTAACTTTGATCTATAAAGCCCTGTACGGTCTTGGACATAGATATCTCAGGGACCGCCTCGCCCTCAATGAATCAGGACGGCCCCTTCGGTCCACCGGGGACACCTTCCTAGAGGTCCCCTGCGTAAAGCAGGGGGCTACAATGGAGAGGGCGTTCTCGGTGGCTGGGCCACAGCTATGGAACTTCCTCCCAGAGGAAGCATGACTAGTCCTGAGTCTGTTGGCCTTCTGTTGGGCCTGTAAGACATGGCTGTTCTCCCAGGCCTTTGGAGGTGTGGAGGGGAGGGTGGGTTAAATTGCTGTATGGGGGGGCGGGGGTGTTTTAAATTTGTTAAATAATATTGGAATTTTCTAGATGTTTTTATGTTTTAGATTGTTTTTATATTTGTTGGAAGCTGCCCCGAGATGCCATCGGCATGAGGGGGTGGCATATAAGTGTAATAAACTAAAATAAATAATATACAAGTTTATACTAGGGCGAGACTTGCTCTTAAGAGAAGTGAAATCTTCCCAGGCTGCTGGGTCCTACATAACTAGCACACAAAAAAGCTCACTATTCACATTACATGAGCCCCTACACCAGGCAGCATGGGGGACCATTATTCTACTGAGGGCCATTGTGAAGATGAGTACAAGTGCTGAGGGCTGCGTAGAAGTTGGGGGTGGGAGCACTTGAAGAAAAGGAGGGTCCTGTTAATGGATTTGTGCTGTAGATCTGTTCCCTATCTTTGTGTGTATGCCTTAATCTCGGCTCCCTTAACATGAGCTCATTTTTTTTCAGTTCTTGTGGGTAGGAACTGGATCCAGGTGCCAGAGCCAGGCGGGGCCACATTAAAAACTTGCCACAGGCCACATGTGGCCTCGAGGCCTGAGGCTCCCCACTCCTGGCCTTCACAGATCTTAACCAGCATAGGTGCCCTATTAAGCTCTGTGCTGCACATTTGCATCCCAAAGGACTCTTCCGGCCAGCTTTGTTTACGATCTAAGTAGGGAATGGGTGAGGCCACATGAGCAGCAAGGGTCCGATTTCCATGCAGCTGTCTGGTGGGCGATCCCTGTCACTACACTGTGGGGCAAGTGTGGGGAGCCAGGCACATGAGCAGACACCCCACCCCAAGGAAGCTGGGCCACTCTTGGAGCGAGTGGGCATCTGGCCCGGCCCGGCCCCTCTTCTCCGGCCCAACCAAATTCCCGCCCTTGGCCATGACGTGGCCATGTGTGACTGGTGACAGCCCCCACCTCTCGCAGCCTACTTCAGAGCCTGCCCCAGGGCGGGGGGGGGGAGGAACACCTGGTGGCCACCAGCCACACAATGCACTGCATCGCATGGCCTGACTGCCCAGGCACAGGTAACGCCCCCGGCTTGTCTTGTGTGGCCGTACCCAATGTTAATGTCCAGTCTGCGCTTAAGAATGAAGCACGAAGAATTGACTTGGCTAGGCTCAGGCAAGAAGTTTGCAGCAGAGTTGGGAAGTGATCCTAGCCCCCTGGACTCTTAATCCAGAGTCTTTAGCCACTTGATTCCTAACCTTGTCAGATAGTTTAATAGCAAGTCTTCTTGACCTGATAAACCTCTGAGTATCTGCCTGAAATGTTTTAAAAACCTATTCTGTGGCACTAAAACACAAAATCAGATTAATTCCTGCTTTGCTGAGATGATGTTACGTTTTAATGCCAGTGCAAATATTTTGGTTGAGATCTCGCTTGGTATCCCACTATCATGCTAATATATCTCTCCAGTGCTGGGCACAATTATAGCTCAATCTGCGACCCTGGCAAAGTCCTCTGCATTGTAAGGTTCTCCTAAGAGTTGACAGACCAGAAGGTGTTCTATGGTCTATATCTTTTTTTTTATATATATAGACACAGGGGAAGATAAAATTAAAAAGTAGCCCGGAACAAGCCATCTGCAAACATGTGTAATTAAACCTGTTTCAAACAGAGGCTGGACTAGACAGCGATCTGTCGGGGATGCTGTAGCTGCAGATTTCCTGCATTGAGCAGGGGGTTGGACTAGATCATCTCCGATGTCCCTTCCAACTCTGATTTCATTTCTGATTTTCCATGATTCTATGAAAAGCTGATTTTACACGTCATTAGTGTAGTCCCAGCTGTTGCAATAGAAAAAGGGGTCCGAGTCACAATTATTGACTGAACTCTTTCCCCTGGTTGATCAGGTAACTCCTGAAGACTGTGAAGAAATTGCTTCCACATGTAAAGCGAACAGTGTCATGCTTGCAGTCTGCCATATCATGCGCTACCACCCAGCCTCCCAGAAGATTAAGGTACCTGTTATTTATGTAACAATAGCCCCTGGAGTTGGTAGATGCTTGAGCCTATAGAGAAACATTTCTACTGCAGCTCTCATGAAGTTCCTGTGTTTGGGTTGGATATTTTATATTGAATAAGTTTACATTCACTGTGATACCCCTGATGAAGAGTTTGTCTTGAAAAATGGGTTTTTTATTTCAAGCTTGGAATTTATAACATAGCTGTTTTGGCTTCTTTTTTTTTTTTTTTAACAACCTATTGAAGTTGTGTATGTAGAAATTCTAGTTCACCTTGTTGAATTTCTTTTTTTAGTACATTATTATTGGTTTGCAGTAGCTTTGTTTGCTGTCTTTTGGCTTTGTGCTACTGATTGGTCTTTCATTGGTGTTTAGTGGCCTTACATACAGGCCAGCAGCCAACCAGAAAGCTGGGGACCTGGATTGAGGCTGAGGATGGGTGTGGCGTGACGGTCACTGGTGGAGGTCTCATGGCCAATACTAGGCCCTGGCCAGCAGGAACTGGTGGTGCTCCAGAGCCAGCTGCTGTGGTTCAGGCCTGGATCCTTTTGTCAAATTAACTGAGAAAATACCAAACTTTTCAAAAGCAGAAACAAAAATGCTGCATCACGCTCGTAAGTGCCACATGAAATTGCTTACAACCATATATAGTCATGTGGGTAGGCCTTTATAGGAGTGTGTGTGTGTGTGTGTGTGTGTGTGTATTATAGAGCTGGTGGGACCGGCTCTATTAGTTAGGCTGGTAGGAGTTTCAAATGCAAGTGCTTCCATTCACTTGCATTGCAATTCTCAAGCTGTTTGCTTCTGGGGTTGGTGAGTTTTTGTTGGGGATTTCTCTATTCAGGAAGCATGTAAGTTTCCCTGAACATTGATAGAAATTCTAGGGATGGGTTCTCTAAGGTCTGGTGCTTAGGAAGGATCTATTTCTTGAAGAGGATGGAGAAATCAGACAGTTGAAACCCCATTTTGTGCTATGGGGCTAGGAGTTATGATGAATGTTCTACTGCCTTTGAAACGTAGCCAGCCTAATGTCTGCTGGCAGGGCTGGCTGAAGTGAGATGCCACTGTCACGGGTTGGAGGGTCCACCCCCCACCCCCCTTTACCGGGTTTGAGTGACTCAGTTTCCCTTGCGCACAGCCTGCTTGAATTAGTTTCTCTCTCTGGCTAATTCAAGTCCTCCACAGGGACAACTCCTTTTGTAAACGGGAATGATCGGGCCCTTGAGTGACACTCTTTACTCTCTGGGTTCGCAAGAGCTTGAGGGCTCTTGTTCAGGGGCGTAGCTAGGTTGCAGTGGGCCCAGGGACAAGAAATGGAGTTGGGCCCCTGTTGTGGAGCTCTGGCACACACGTGTGAAGCACAAGTGCATGACTGCAGTAGCAGCAGCAGCTGATCGTGCACGCTGTCTCCCGTGCCATTGTTATTCTTCATGCACTAGCACTTGGAGTTATCATTTTATCCTTGAACACCTTGCTGTCAATGTTGTGAGGAAAACAGTAAACTCTGATTGAAAAGGCACACCCAACAACATTCTCTTCTAAATAGCAGTGAAAGGAAAGATAGCAATAGCAAACACTGAACATCTCTTACTGTTCAGAAGTTTTTCATGCTTTCTACCCAAAACCCTCCTTCCCGTATAATAGAAACCCCTGCACTCACAGAGGTGGGAGCTTGGGAAGGGAAAAGTGAACCTGCTGTCCAACTACAAGTCACATCTGTACACTCATACTGACTGGGCAGAAGAAATCAGAAATCCTGGACATCCTAGTACTACAGTGGTGCCAAAATTCAGATCTGAGCCATGGATCCCACTGAATCCCAATGACTTTTTCCACACACCCTCTTAAATTCCACCATCCTAGTACAGATAT
>QEPC01004358.1:5302056-5323057 GCA_003113815.1 Sphenodon punctatus | reverse complement strand
TTCACTCTTAGACTGATGCTCCTGCCCCTTTAGGACTACAGGGTGGTGCATTTCTATCCCTGGGGAAGAGGTATCTATTGTTTCTGCCTCCATCCTGGGAAAGGTTTCCTGCACCTTCCCGCTTTCTCTTAAGGTAGAATCCTCCACCTCCCGGCTTGCCTGTAACCCTTTCGGTTCAGTTAGTCACTTCCCACCTTCTCTTAAGGTAGGACAACAAACCTCCAGGTCATTCTGTAACCCCTGGTTTGAGTAGGGGCATCTGCAGCCTCTAACTCTCCCCCCATGGTGGTTACTCGGTTTGATTCTGCAGGATTTGGTCCCTCCCGTGTAAGGTGGGGTGCCAAGTCCTGGGCTTCAGAATCAGGTTGACCCATTGGCTTCACTCCCTTCAGTTCCCCATGTGAGACGGAGACTTGCAATTCTCTCCCTGAGTCTTGTCCTCCCCTGCCTTCTGGCTGGTTTGGGAACTCCTCTTTGGGGTTTTCCTGCCCCTAAGTGGAGTTCACAGGTTGGGGTGCAGGATCTGTAAAGTCTTCCTGTAACCTGTCCCCTCCACTAGGGTTGCTCTGTCTCCCCATGTTCCAGGGGTAGATGTGCAACTTGTTTAGGGCTCCGAGTCTTGTTGCCCCTCACTGTCCCTTCCCGGGTAGCTCTCCAGCTCCCCATGTTCCTGGGATTGGGTCCTTTCCACCCTCCATCCCTGCATCCATGTGTTTATAGCATTTCCCACCAACATTTCATTTTGTGCCCTTCTGGGGAGTACTGTCACCTGGATGGATCCCTTCGAGCCTTCCCATTCTAAATCTACAGCTGCTGTGGGCAAAATATCCGTGATTCCCATTGCCAGGGAAACCACAACCTTTCTATGGGTGTTGATTTTATGTTTTGGGAACAAGTCCTCCCATACCATAACCATGTGTGCCCCATGCCATCCTAAGAACTACAGTCCAATACGTCTTAGCCTGGAACTCATCCTCTGGAAAGCTAGTCCCCACTGGAGCCATCATGACCGGCAACTATGACAGCCCCTCAGCTTTTATGCGCTGATCTAGGAAGCAGGGTTCAGGTGGGTGGGAAAAGAAGGGAGCTGGGGGAGCAACTTGGAACAGTCATCGTGATTGTTGGGACTGAAAATGGACTAGGTTAATTCCTGTGCACATAAAGCAGGTGGTGCAATTGGGAGCAGGGGTAGGTGTGGCAGTGTTCCTTCCTTGGGGTCTCCAGGTGGGCATGGGTGTAGCTATAATAGGACCAGGTGGTATAGCTGCACTGAGGCCCCAGATCTGGGGGTGAGGGTGGGGGATGCTTCCTGGTGCATCCATGGAGATGGGAGATGCTCCACTTAATATTCTGCACCAGGGCCCATTCCAACCTAACTATGCCCCTGCAGGTGAGGAAGGAAGGAAGGCTCAGTAGGAACCAAGCCATTGGGAGACCCTGAATCAATCCATCTCCTGAATCTGTCCTCTCCTCCAGCTCTGCCGTCTTAGTGGGTTGTGCCAGCTGGTACCCCGAGCCTCCTTGCTTTAATGCTATGGTCCTGCACTTAATGGGCATGCCAAGTTCTGCCAATAGAAACTAAACAATATATTGGACTTGTTAAATGCACCTTGGTGAGACTCAGCTGGGACGGATTTCTTGTGGTATCGGTGAGATGCTCCTGGTGCACAGAGCAAGGCTGAGTTACATTCCATCACTGTCTGTCTAGGAGCTGCTAGACGCTGGGGTGATTGGAGACATCTGCCACATTCAACATATGGAGCCGGTAAGCGTGTCTGCGCATCTCAACTATGCTCCAACAACTCACCGACTAAAAACAAATACTTCAAAGAATAAAATGGTGCTATGGCCTGAGTGGGCAAGAGGTTGGCCTTGTCTTCTGTGGCAAACCCCCTCTCATTTGATTGTGTTCCTTTTTTTTCCATACCCACTCTTTTTTGTGTGTCTCTGTGCCCCAGTCATACCCAAATACTTTTAGTCACTGACAGTATCTTTGGAGGTTCTACCACAAGCCACTTGGAAGTTACACGTTGTATTCCCAGTGTAATGTAACGGCTTTTTAAGAAGCCATCATTGGTGATGAAGTCAGAAAACCTAAACAATTCAAAGATTCCCATGAGCTCTTCACATTAATGCAGCTCTGGCCATAAATTCTGCTTGACTCATCAAGAAATTCTGTTGTCGCACTGCAGCCCAATTGATGTGGATTATAGCTTCCCAGATGATCTAATTGGGCAATACCAGTAGGGTGGCCATACCTCCCTTTTTAAAAGAAGATGCTTATGAAAAATACATGGTATTAGTTCCAATGCAGCCGTGCATCATGTATCTTTCATAACCATCCTCTTTTAAAGGGGAGGTATGGCCACCCCTGCCTTGCTTTCTCTTACTTCTCATTCTTGGACTTATTGGAAGTGCATGTTTTATGAAAGAGGTATCAAGATATTAATGTTCAAAGTGACACACACGTGTGACGGCTTTGCTCTCTAGACCCTTCCTAGCAATGTAATGTTACACACATGTAAATCCCCCTGGCTCTTGGTTTGAGCTTCATAATTGTTTTAAGTGATGATTGACGCTCATTTCTTCTTTCCAGTAACTACTGTTTGTTTCCCCGGAGGTACAGATCGGATTCTGGCACTTTGCCCACTCGTACGTGCGAGGAAACTGGAGGAATGAAGCAGAAAGTACTTTTTCCTTGTTAGCTAAATCCTGCCATGACATCGACCTCATTAATTACTGGATGGGTGATAAAAGGTTTCCATCATCTCACTTAACTATATTTTCTTCTAAGAGTGAAAAGTGTGTAAACATAGGCCATGTCACAAGGTATCGAATGTTTACCCAACGTTTGTCGCTTTAAATTGCTCCACCTGCATAAAATGTATTGCAGTGAGTGTAACCCAGGTGATAGTGCAGCCAATTCTAGGACAAAGGTTGGGCTGTTGCCCATCAGCTAGCCTAGTTGGTGTCACTGCTTTGTTTGACAAAGGAAATGAGAAGCTCCCTCTCCTTGCTGGTTTTCACCTTAATTCAGGGGAGGCCAAACTTATGCTGCATCATGCGATCAACTTGACCCAAGTGTCGACTTTGTGTGATCTTCCAGGACCCCTTTTGCTGGCTCTAGGACACCTCAGCAACTGAGGAGAGGTGCGCACTCCCATTTATAAAAAGAGCCTTCCATGTTGCAGTGGAGGAGCTATCCTAGCTCTTCTCCTCTCTGGACAATTGTAAAGTGCTACGTACATTGCTGGCACTATATAAATGCTTAATAATAATAATAATTCTCTGGGGCCACTGGTCCCACTGTCTGCCCCAAGGGTGATCTGAGTGGCTAGTCGCCCCCTCCCCTCTCCCCCCCTGCCTTCCACACCATGATCTACTGGAGACTAGCTTGTGATCTACCAGTAGACCAGTCTACCTCTTGGCCATGGTCACCCCTTCCCTAATTCATGCAAGGAAGTGGCTATAATAGGGGCAGAAGGGGGACCACAAGCATGGGGGGGGGGGGCATGTGTGCTTGTGTCCCCAGTACAACTGCAATGCACAGCTGCATTGTGAAGACGCAGGGGGAGGGTGGCATTCCATCGTCTGCATCAGGGCCCATTCCAACCTAGCTGTACCTCCTGAATTCACGCACTCCAAAAGATTTAACTAGCTGCCATACCTGCTATATTAGTTTGCTTTACTTCACTAGAAACATGTGGCAATGCTTGCACTGTATCGGGGCATAGCTAAAATAGGAGCAGCACACATGGCTGGGGCAGCATCCCCACTGCTACTCCCCATGCCCTACAAGGTGCCCAGTGTTTGAAGGGGTAGGGCAAGCAGGATGGGACCCAAGAGGGTCACAATCTGACAGCCCAAAGAAGTGGGTTGAGGGGACCATCTTACCAGAGTCCATTCCAACTCAGCTACTCCCCTCCTGCACTGAATTAGTGATCTGTCTCTTTAACATGGTGATGGGGAGACAGGTAGGGAGCAGACTCCTTCAAGGTGTTGTAAAAGAGACCCGGATTCTCGTCCGGATCTGATTACTATTTATTTTTTTTAGGCAGCCTGTCAGTTACAGCTTTTGAACTGGGAGTTGTGTGCTGAGCAAGGCAAATATTGTACACAGACTGTGAATTCCTTACAGTTAATTTCAATAAGCCTAGAAGGCCAAAGTACGGAGAGCATGTGGAAGGATACAAAGGACTTGAAGTACTTTCTTATTAGAAATTATTGTTAATCCTTCCTCAGCCAGCTCCACAGGCCAAGCCTGAATATCTCTTCCTCCACAAGCACCCTCTCTATTTGTGTCTGACAGTTGCAGCACTGCTCCCCCCGCCCCCCGTGACTTCCTGATGTTGTAGCCTGATTTCCCTTCCCTCTCACCTTTTGCCCTAAGCTAAAATCCTTCAAGGGCAAGGGAGGTTGATCATCCAACAGATGATGATGGTTTTACAGTGCCAGACCCTAAATCTCCCTTCCCCTCTGAGATGTAACTCAGCATCACCAACCCAGACCATCCTTCCTAGAGCTGGAATGGGCTTTGGAGCAGGCCCTAAACAAGGGGTGGGGAACCTCAGGCCCAGGCCCAAATCTGGTCTATGGCTAGCTTCCCCCCCCCCCCCTTTCCAGTTCCTGGATCTGACCCACTGATTCAGTTCCTACCCTCAAACATTGAAAAACTGAGCTTGTGGAAAAGGAGTGGAGATCGAGGGCATACATACAAGGATAGGGGGACAGATTCATGACCTGGACCATCCTCTTCCTGGGTGCACTCCTTAAGCACCCCCGCCTCCATCCTTTGTGCAGCCTTTTGAGCTCATACTAATTTTCAAAGTGGCCCCTGGGAGAGAAGAGATTCCCCAACCCTGCCCTAAACAAACCCTAAGAAAGGACTGTGTTTTTACCATTTGTTGCTGCTGACATGGCTGCTAGTAAAATGTGGTGTCTTTCATTTCAGGTGCTTAAAGGTGTCCTCTTTTGGCAACCTCTCTCATTTTACTAAGGAGAACAAGGTTTGTATAAACAAGGGGAGGGGTGGACCTAGGCCCTAGGGTGGACAAATGCAGCCCATGGCTAGTTTTTATTTGGCCCCTTACAATTGTTGGATCTGGTCCCTGGATCCAGTTCCTACCCTGCAAGCGCTGAAAGGCCAAGCTCAGATTGCCATGTTGGTTTGGACAATGGGGAGATTATGCACTTGGAATGTAGGGAGAGGTATGTGCATGTGTCAATGTGTGTGGGTGGGTGGGTGGGCACATTTCCTGGGGGGTGAAACTTATTGACAAAGTGGCTGGGCTTGTCCTTCTTTGACTGTTGGGAGGTATGGCATTGTTGTGACCCAGATAGAGTGGTTCCTCCATCAATATGGGCAGTGAACCCCACTGTCCTATTCTCTGGTGGAGTAAGCTCCTTGGTGTCTGAGGGAATGTTCTTCTCTCACTGGGTGGGCTGCATTGATGCAATTCAGCACTGCAGGAGGCCCCTTGTTTACAACATCTGCCAGCTACACACCCTCTTTATATATACGATGTCCCCTTGTATTTCCACACAGTTTGGAAGAGATGCCTCACAAACCGCGTATGTTTAAATTCTTTCTTCTGAGGTTTTTATATCCTAGTTTAGAAAATGAAAAACTTACTTGTACACAGTGTGTAGCACCCTAGGGCCCTGATCCATGGACAGGGCTGCTACACAACATACCAACAAAAGCAAGTAGCATACAAACTAATGAAGCCTGGCTTCCTAAGGAGGCAATATTGCTCTGGGTAAGTCAATGAGATTCCTTTTGCTACAAAAGGAATCGTACCTCTCCATCCAGGTGCACCAATTGCTATGAACTTTTGGGGCCTTACTTACCTTTGGGCACTCTGCATTTTGGCCAAATTTGGTTGAAATCGGTGTGAGGGGTCCAAAATTAATTGTGGGGGTTGGGATGCTCAGTGTAAGTTAATAAGATTTTTCAACTACAAGCAAGCATGTCTCCTTACCTGGCATGTCCATCTTTCTGAAATCTTGAATCCTTGCTTATCTTTGGGCATTTTGTTCCTCTACCAAATTTGGATAAAAATCCCCAATGGGATCAACCTGAGGATAGGGAAAGGATCTATGGGTGAGATTCATGAGCTGAACCCTCCCCCCCCAATCCTGATCATCTCAGAGATTCCCATCCCTCAGTTCTCATCCAGTCTGCAGAGTTTGTACTAACTTTTAAAGTGGTCCCTAGGAAGAAAATGCTCCCAATCCATGCTGTAGGATACGTCTCCCAGTAACTAGGGCTGAATTCGTATAATTGCCCCAAAGCTGCACATACTGACCTGCTGTGAATTTGTTTTAGCCAGAAGGAGCTGCCAGTCGCTGTTTAGCCTGTCCAGTTGAGGAAACCTGTCCGTATTCTGCTAAGAAGATTTACCTAGAGCCAGCAAAGAAGGTGAGGAGCACAGACACCTGAAACTGAGCCCTAGCCCCTACCAGTGTAACTTTCAGGCAGAGGAGCAGAACATCTCTGAGACTGTGCTGCTTACTCTGAGGTCTAGACTAGGGGTGGGGAACCTCAAGCCCAGGGGCCAAATGCAGCCCATGGCTAGCTGTTTTTTATGTGGCCCCTTTCCAGTTCCTGAATCGGATCCAGTTTCTAACCCCAGGGGCCACTTTGAAAATTAGTACAAGCTCAGAGGGTCAAATAGAAGTTGGGGACATGTGGGTGCTTAAGGGGTGCACTCAGGAAGATGAGGGTCCAGGCCGTAGATCGGTCCTCTAGCCTTGTGTGCATGCCCTCCTCTCTGCTTCCTTACCCTAAACTCAGTTTTTCAGTGCTTGGGGGTAGAAAGTGGATCTGGGGAAAGCTGTGCTGGGGAAGCTGAGCTGCTAGGCCCACACACCTGTGTGCTGAGGAGTGTTTCCTCCATCTTCCCCAGATACATGAAAGCTCTGGGAGCTGCAGGCAGCTGCCAAAGGGCACAGACTGTTGTACGGCTGTTTGGCAGCTTTTAAGGCGTGCGCCAGACATCGAGGGCACTGGAGACTACTGATGCTGTTCATGCTTTTAAGGGGTGGGGAGGGAATGGAGTGTGTCTGGACCATCTGTGGAGGGGGGTATTGGGTTTTGGTGGGAAGAAGGAAGGTTTATGTGTTGACTCCTCGGGGGTGGGTGGGGGTTTAGTTACACTCCCCATGAAACAGGGTAGGGGTCCGAGGGTTACTTATGTTCTTCCAAGGTCTTTATTCCAATGACTCCGAGCCTTCGTAGTCTATACACACATACAGTTTATACCTTGGAGGTCAAAGTTTCCCATGCCCCTTTAATCACATACTCGGGGCTGGCCCGACTGCAGGGCAGTTTGGGGCAGCCACCCCAGATCCCGCTCCTGGGATCTCCCACACTCCGTGGTGTTCCCCCAACCCCTCCGCTGCCTGTCAGTCTCGGCCATGGGAAATGTGGAAGAGGCAGGGCCGTGGCTGAGACAGCCAGGTAGTGGAAGGGGGAGCCAGCTGCCAGCGGAAGTGAGGGAGAGGCAGAGGCCCCACCTCTCCCACACTCCCTGTAGCTTCCGGTGGTGGCAGGCGGCAGATTTAATTTGCCGCTGCTGCGCCTACCGGAGCCTGCTGCAGGAAGCTGCCCTGGCACTGGGCCCAGCACGGGGCCCAGGGCGGCGAGGGGCAGATGCGGAAGCCAAGGTAAGTGCCCCTGAAATGGCTGGGCTTGGGGATGGGCATAGGGGTGTGCCCCTCCACCCATCCCTGAGCCCAGGCAGTGCCCCCTGACTGAGCCGGGGAGCGCCCCCTGAGCCGGGGAGCACCCCAAGGCCTGCTGGCTGCCAGCAGGAGACTGGGCCCCGCATTTCTCCCCCACGCTGGACCTCGCGGATACTAAGGCCAACCCTGCGCATACTATCTTCCCTCCTGATCAGGTCTCAGCCTCTTGGTATCTGGCCTCTTCCCCAAGCTCCTTCTCCCCCAACTCTTTTCAACTCCAGCCTCCCTGGGCTTCTACCCACCAACAGCTCCATCTCTGAGCTCCAGGCTCATCCATTTGGCTTCTGGGCAAGCCTTGCCACACCCAATCTCAGCTTCTCTCACTCTAACTGGCTTATAGTTGTTCCCTTAGCCTACACCTCCTCAGCCGGTTCTAGGCTCCTTAAAGATCCAGGCAGATCTAGGGAGTCTATCCCTGCTGGGGGGAGGAGGGGTTAAGGGTTTTGTGCTGACCCCTTTTGGGGTGGGGGGTGGGAATGGAAGACAAGACTGTAATTTAAAATGTATTATTATTATTATTATTTAACTTTGTAGTATTTAATTATGGCTTTTGTTTTGTGTTGAATTCTTTGTGATTAACTTTTTCTGTTGTAGCCGCTCTGGGTCCTTTGGCAGAAGAGCAGGACATGAGCCGAAAATAAGATCCAGGAACTGGAAAGGGGCCGTATAAAAACTAGCCATGGGCTGCATTTGGCCTCGGGGGTCTGAAGTTCCCGGCTCCTGTACAAGATCATTTCAGGGAAGGGAGGGCTCAGTGGGGAACAAGAGGGAATTCCAGTGTCGGCAAGTATGCCGAACGTGGTAGCCATAGAGGAGGATGCTCCTGCCGTGTCCCTTGGGATTGATTGATTCCAGAGACTATTCCCCAGGGATGCACATTCGCTTCTGTGACTTATCTTGTAGCAAACATTTCTGCCTTCAGTTCACAGAACTGGGAATTTGAGCCGAGTGTTAAAGCAGCATCATGGTGGCCATTTCTGAATCAGTGTGGGAATATAGCTTGACGTAGAGTTACTTTTATTTTTGTAGAAACGCTTTTATTGGCCAGTGTCCGTTTTGTGCCGTGATGGTGTCTGCGATATAGAATCGGTGACGGAAGCCTTGCGCAACGGCCCCTATGGAAGGTGTGTTTACGAATGTGACAACGACGTTGTCAGTCACCAGGTACGAGGTCCTCTGCGCATCTGGCTCTTGCTTGTAAAATCAGCTTTTGGGTGGCCATCCCTTGACAAAACATGTATTGAAAATCGTTGAGGTGGTGACTAGCCTAGCCTGCTTTCATGTATAGTTCCTTCGAACAGAAGTCGTCTTCTGGCCTGTGGCCAGTGCTTAATTTGTTAAAATGAATTGCTAGGTCCCAAACATGCCCCAGTAACATGCTCAATGTTTGTGATATGTGTCTTGGGTCATGGTGAAAGATAGCACCCGTAATAAAAATTGAATTGAGTCCTCCTCAGTGTCCAAGAAGCCACACTGCTGAACCTAGTGTCCAGCTAATAACCCAACCACTGGACTAACCTGCCTATTTACAGCTGAATATTAGAATCCTAGATTTGAAAGGTACCTCAGAGGTCATCTAGTCCACCCCCTGCTCAATGCAGAAAATCTGCAGCTACTGCATCCCCTAAAGATGGCCGTCCAGCCTCTGTTTGAAAATCATCAGCAAAGGAGAGCCCCTCCCCATCCCCGAGGCAATTTGTTCCACCATCAAACAGCTCCTACCATTAGGAAGTTCTTCCTCACATTTAACCAAAGTCTGTCTCCTTGTAACTTGAGCCCATTATTTCTAGTCTTGCCCTCCAGGGGCAACAGAAAATGAGTCCTTGCCATCTTCAGGTATTTGAAGACCGGTGACAGCTATCATGTCTTAAGTCTTCACTTTTCTAGGCTAAACATACCCAGTTCTTCAAGCTTTCCTCATAGGACTTGCTTTCCAGATTCCTGACCATCTTAGTTGCCCTCCTCGGAACCCATTCCAATTTGTCAATGACCTTAAAGTGTGGTGCCCAGAACTGAAATGTCTGACCAGTGCAGAATAGAATGGAACTATTACTTGCTAAGGGCCAAACCTGCCCCAGTAGCCAGAGTTCTTGTGATTTTAATTTATATGATGGCCAGCACAGGGTGTGGAACAGGAGAGTCCTTAATGAAAGCTAAATAAGTTCCAGCCCTGAAATGGCCAATATGGGCCTTTCACACCTAGGGGTTCACAATCCTACTGGAAACATTTCTTGGGGCACCACACACCCCTTGAATTTAATTGCTGGAGATAAGCCCTTGCAAGCCCCACTCCCCACCCCCCAATGAAGCCCCAAGTGTGCTGCCCTTACATCTGTCCCCTGCAGGCTCCCCCTAGAGGCCATCCATTTTCTGGTGGCCCACAGGCAGAATGCAGGAAAGAGGGAAGCCTCCAGGTTCCAGGGAGTGCTCCGGGATAGGGCTGCACCTGTTCTGGGGTCCTGTCCCCATAGACTGTTCCTAGAGTGTTCGACAGGGGGTGGGAACCCCCAGCCCAGGGTGCTCCTGGTGTGGCCACTGGTCCCTACTGCCTGCCTGCAAAGGGGGAAAAAAAGTCCCCATCTATTTCTGTTTTTAATCTGGGTTTTTCTTCTTTTCTTTCTTTTTTTTTTTTTTTTTTAAAAAGAGCTCCCTGCCAAGGATTTTGTTGAAAGCTTTGGCATCTCCAATGATGGAGCTGTAAACTCCCTAAAAGGATCCCATGGGCTTCATTCTAATAGCATCACTTCTGAGTCAGAGCAAATGGCTGTTTCCTACGTGACAAAGCCGTTTTGTGTCCTCCTGCTCCTGATTCCCAGACCACGGAGACAACCCAGCTGGAGAAGTTTGGCTCCGTACAAACCCATGCGTTTGGAGATGGAGGCCTTTGATTCAGTCTCCAGTGGGGTGGCCATTTAGGTCAATAGCAAAACTCTCCCTGGCTTCAGCAGAGTCAGAATTTTGCTGTTAATATGCAAAAAAACAAGCTGCTTAAAAAAAAAAAAAAAAAAGTGTAAAAAGGGGTGAACAAACTGTGACTTGGCAGCCATGTGCGGCTCTCGGACAGTTCAACTGAGACTCTTGGAGAGGGCCAGTTCCTGGACCCGCACAGCCCTGTGTTGTAGGAGGCTGCACCTAAGTCACCCACTGAATTGTAGCTGCTCCTTGGAATCTCAGCAGCCAGGACTGCCAAGTGTCTGCTCTGCCAGGCAGTCTCAAAGCAGCAGAGGCTTGGCCTGGGAGATGTTTCAAAGGGGCACAGGCACGTGTCATGTCTTGTGACTCTTGGCCATAGGAAGTAGCTCTCTGGGTCAGGAACTTTGCCCGTCCCTGGCGTATGCCAGAGGTGTACAAGTGGCAGCTTGGCAGCCACATGTGGCCCTTGCCAGAAGTGGTTGCTTGGGGTCATGGGGGGGGGGGGAGGAGGAGAGGGGGAAAATGTCCATGCAGCTCCCTCAGAGCGCTCAGGGATGGGGCTGCACCTGGGCTGGGATCTTGCCCCCATAAACTGTCCCCAGAGGGCTCTTCAACTGTCCACAGAGGCCCCTGCGACTATTGCTGCCCTGACGCTCCCTGGAAATGACAGTTTTTTGATGTGAGTTGGGGTGGGAAGCTGCACTGCTCCATCCCAGAGGAAGTTGTAATCCATGTAACATGTCTTGTGGCTCTCAGCAATATGAAAATTTGGTAACCAGCTCTTGGGAACTTTGCCCGCTCCTGACCGATGCCAGTCACCTTCACCACAGTCATTCTGTGACTCTGCTTGGGACACCGTGTGGATTTTGCAGCTTGCCATAAATGCTTGGTCTGTCATTTCTGCACATTTTAAACCTCCAGCAGTTCATGCTTTTTTCCTTAACTCCTTCTTTTATGATGAAACCTACCTCGACCTCCCTTCCCGCCAGCACCCTTTGCTTCGGCAGTAACATCTTAGTTGTAAATCAATCCCTTTGCAGGTGGTGAACATGGAGTTTGAAGGAGGAGCAACGGCTTCTTTTATGATGGCCGCCTTTACATACAAGTTGGGTGTGAGGAAGACTACAATTTACGGGACCAAGGTAAATAACAAACACTTCCATGTCACGCTGGCAATTATGAGGCACCAAATAATGAACCGCTATTACTACTGCTTGCTGGGCTCAATCCTGCTCCCATTGAAGCCAGTGAGTTTTGGATAGAGCCTATGGCCCCAATCAATTTTATTATTTATTTATTTTTTATAGCTCAAGCAACCTACCTGGAGCTCTACAATTGGTAATTAGAGACCGGTTCCTATCCAGAGGGAGTTGCAATCTAGGAAGGACAAGGAGAAGTTAGGGGAGAGATGGATATATTAATGGAGTTGAAAAATACTTCATAAAGGACATTCATGGCCCACACATGCACTGTGTGCCACGCAAACACAACACGTGCATGCAATGTGGGCGCACAGTGTGCACGATGGTCGTGTGCATGTTGCACATGTTACATGCATGCATCCAACATGCAGACCTTGGATAGACCTGGTTACATGGGGCAGATTCATTAAAGTTGAGACCTGTGCTTTCCTTTGATTGGATTTCAGGGAGAGCTCTCCTATGAAGCAGGGGGATCAGTGGAGATCGTTGACTTTCTCACGCAGGAGAAAACCGCCCATCGAGCAACCAAACCAGCTTTCATTCCAATGGTCTTCATGGCACATGGAAGTGCCGATTACTACCTGATGGACAGCTTTGTTTCAGCTTTAGCGGTAAGTTCGGTGTCTACCAATGCTCCAGCAAGCATAAGGATTTCTGGAGTGAACCACAAGCTGCAGTAATAATGGGGATTTCCATCACCGTTAGCTGCTGCTGCCTGATATGATCATAATTGTGTCTGGCTTCCAATTCCCAAAGAACTAATTCACTACTTCAGAGAAAACAAAGGTGTGTTCTGTATCGTTCATATCACCATCCCTGACTTGAAACGTTAAAAACTCTAATAAAAAGAGGCTTAATAGACAATGTCAAGTGGAGTAACCAAACCAGTTTCTTTACAGGTTTAAAAGCACTTGCTTTCAGGCTCGTTAATAGAATGGGGCCACTATAGCTATTAATCTCATGGCTGTGTTGTGACATTTTATGCATTGAGAGAACTGATCAGGATCAAAGCCAGAATTTTCAGGATATATTGGATTAGGTCAAATAGGAACAGGAGCAGCCTCCTAGAATGTACACCACTGCCTAAAGAAGTCGTGATGAATGCTAATTGGTTTGTTAATTATTTAAATGACCCCTGTGTGAAAAGGTATTGTGCCCCTGTAGCAATTAACTGAATTCACAGATTTGAAAAAGGACCCCTAGATTTCAAATGTTACTTTGAATTGCATGGAGGTTCTCATTGTTGATTTATCAGCCCTTCACAATAACCATTGCTGTTCATATCATGATGATCAATATCAAAGCCACGCTCCACAACTTAAATGTCTGTCTGAAATAAGCCTGTATAACTGTGAGTCTCTCGTCACATTATGGGATCCATGGGGAAAATGTGCTGTGTGGTAGAACCCATGACATCATCCTAAGGTGGAGTAGTTTGTCCAAATATTCAAGCTGCTCTGTTTTTTGCTACCACCCTGTGGACTCTGACCAGCAGGGGCAGCCCATTGGGTGGCAACACAGGGTGAAAACCAACATGATGGCACCTGAGCGCTGCCATGGGCTGACTCGGTCCAGCATTGGACTGGCACCATGGTCAGGTTTTGGCCAGGCCCCCAAACTGATGTGATCAGGGCCTGGCTACCAGGGAGGGTGTAGAGCTGGGCAGACCACCCTGTCTCCCTCATGGGCAGCCAATGATGGCTGCGATGGTACCTGCCCCTGCCACTCTAGACCACGGTGAGTAAAGCAGGCTTTCGGATGTGAACACCCGCTCTACTCTGGGACCGGTGGCCACATCCTGACTGTATGGTGGGGCTAACCTGGGCTGCATGACTCAGGGATTTTCTCGAGTCGTAGCCTGGGCTAGCCCTCACCACAGTTGAGAGCCAAACAGGGGAAACCTCTGTTGAGCACTTTCCCATGTGCCACTGTCACATTTGAAAACCTCCATAGAGGCGCCAACTTTCCGAGCTGTGCTCCCAAGCTTCAGTTGAAATTGATGAAGTCAGTGCTGAGCAATGAAACTGACAAAGATGGGAGCCCAGTGAAACTGACAAGCACAAAGCTGTGATTTCAAGGCTGGCCTTAATGTAGGACCCCCATGGCCCCAACCCTTCATAGCCCAACCCCTTTAACAATTGGCATCTTGGCATTTGCTTACAAAAACAAAGTATCGTATGTTTTCACACATGAATGTGTGCATGCAGGCTCTTATATATGCACTTGCAAGCTCTCTCCCTCTCCTGTGTGCACCCTCCCCCCATTACCTACCTCTGGCAGGGGGGTGGGGTGATTCAGGGATCAGTAACTTATTGAAAGCGAGGGGAGAAGTGGCAGGACCCCACAGGAATAAGTCACCCCAGGAGCTGAGAGTTGTGGACAGGGAGAGGACCCTGCAGAAAGTCTTTTCTAGGGCCTCTGAAGTAGAGGCTACCAGAACTGGTCTCCTTGTGGGGACCCCCTCTAACCGCAGTGCCCAAACCATGGCCCTGCTTAAGGCCGGCCCTGCTGTGATTTAATCATGGAGTGATGTCTCTATGGTAGCCTGGCTGACTACCAGAGGCAGGGTGGTCAGCCATTGAACAGATATCCGTTTTGTATCATGTTTTTGACTGATCCATGAGTTTGCTGAATTCCCCAGATATGTTCCAGGTGGCAACCCTCGCTGCCTCCTTGTGCCACCCCGGCCCGCAAACCCATGTTCATTCCATGGCTAACTCCTGGGTTTGAGTGAACGCTTGCCCCCGTGTTAGGTGGCTGGAACAGTGGCAAGTATTGCTTGTAGAGACACCCGGTGAAGGAAGCTCTGACGTGTGAAGGATGGGCTTCCTGAATCTGCAGGCAGACTGAAACAACAACTCTGAGTGGTGCAAATAATTGCCCATTCATGGTTTTTGGTGAAGCCTTATGAATGATAGAAATTTCAAGGTTGTTTGCTGTGTCATTGATGATACGGCAACTATGCTCTCTCTAGACTGATCATTTTAGCAGAGCTATCCAGACAGTGTCACAAATGCATTTGATGATGAGCATTGCATTCAACGCATTTGTCACATAAAGGTCAAAGTTTCTGCTAAAATGAACAGCAGCCAGGGTGTAGCTAGGTGGGAATGGGTCTGCTGCTGGGGCGTGCCAGTATGCATATGCATTATACATGCCTGTGGGGCCCCGATGCAGCTGCACCTATTATAGTAGACCCCTGATCAGCAGTGAAATAATTGTGGTGAGGTTGAAAACTAAAAGTGGCAGTTTAAGAGTTAATAATCTGCTAGTGAAGCAGATGGGCCCATTCATACCTCTGAATTTTTTTTATTTTTATTTTTCCCCCCCAGGCAGATATATCCCTAGATTACTCTACACAATTTGAGTTTTTTCAAGGGTTTCCCCATGTAAGGCTTGTTCCTTGTTTTCCTCATTAGCTTAGTGGGAGATTTAAGTGAAGAAAAGCCTCATCTGAATTCTTTTGCTTTCAAACAGGAGAAGGATCCATCCCTCATTCAGACTGGCCCAGAGGAGACCCTGAATTCCCACCTCCTCGTGTTTGCAGCTGAGAGATCCAGAAAAGAAAGCAGAGTTATCTATTTAGAAACATGATGAATATTTCCCAGAGCCTCTGCATAAAGGCTTTTTAAAATTGTGCTGCTTTTTAAAATTGAAGGAACAGATGACTTCCTGAGTAACCAAAGCCAGTTGTTCATTTGTCTTGCTGAGAATTGTGGTCCAGGGGGGAGAATTTTCCCAAGTGCCTACATGTCCTTTTAGTGTAACACTCTCTTTTTTTTTTATATTCTACCCTGCATCTGAAGATGGGCACAGACTATAATCCAAAATCTTGTATAATCTGAGAGTATAACATGCTGCCTCCTTGTGTTCTGTAAAACAGGTTCTGTTAAAGCCAGAGGATATTTTTTTTTATCTACCATGTCGCTAAATGCTGTTTTTGATTAACAATAAAATTTATGAAAAATGGCCTTTAGTGCTCCTGGCTCTCCAGGATCAAGTGAGACTGGATCGGAAGTAGTATTTACTATGCTAGCCTGCCCTGTGATTGTCAGGCAGCCATGGCCACATCCTGCCTGTGCAGCTGCTGTTCTTGCTGCTCAAATCAAGGGCCTTATTCCAGCAACGTTGGCAGTGACCCCTATGTTGAGGTTACCAAAGCTTTTTATGTTCAGTAGGGCTATCGGCTCTGTTCTCATAGAGCAAAAGTGTCCTGAAAGGCCATGGTCACCCAGAGTGTGGCAGCTGCCAGCTCCTCGGGGCTGCTTCTAGAGCAGTTTCAAAGATATGGACAAAACCTTGGGTCTCCCTCTATTACTCAGAGGTAATGCTGGGAGGAAGGCAGAGTATTGTGGATATATGTTCCCAGCAGCCCATTTTTCTGAGCCTGTGGGCTGCTGTGTGCTTTGAACCAACAGGAGTCTGCGATTTGGCAGAACCGAGCCCCTGCATCACCATTGCTCAAGCACAGCTTAGCAGGAAAGGGTGCATGATCCTGGCAGGAAAGGGTACTTTCTTAACCTGTGGAGATGTGGGAGCAGTGTGGGTGCTCTACGAACATAGACTGTGCACTGTCTGAATGATGATCAGAGGCCTATCTAAGTTGATTTTTTTTCTGGAGAGCTTCTTTCTCCCTGTCAGCATATCCTTAATCTTTCCTTAGTCACATGCCTTTTATCCAACAAGAGAGGAAAGATGCATGCAAGACACAGGCATTCCTTATGGCCCCTCCTTCCCTGGCTCTCCACTAGCCTATTCCCTGCCCCCCCAGCCCTGCTCGTCTATACCCTCCAGCCCCTGCTGCCCCCTCCCTATTGGTCACCCTGACACATAGCACTAGCCCACATTGTGACATGAGCAGGCAGAGACTAGTAACCGCTCTAGAACCAGTACACCCTCCTATCTCTGGAACCCTTTGACCTGCAAACATGGGGCTGGGCATATTGGGCTTGTCTCAGCAAGACCTCTAAAATGAGGTATTGCATGTCTGGCTGGCTGGTGTAGTACTGGAGGTGATACAAGGTCACAGACAGATGTGACCTCAACAAAAGGTGTTCCTTACAATCATACCTCACGGAAAGAACGCCTAAAAAAACCCCCCCTTCAGCAGCTGGGAGATGGTGCTTCAAAGGTGAAGGAGAGCAAGTATCCCTCTGCATACCCAATGCCATTTTTAGTCTATGTACTCCCATAGAAGCTTCACAAATTGTAGATGATGGAGAAAAGGGTGTTTCTGTAATGGGGAAAGGTGGTGTGGCTGCATTCAGGGCCTACAAGCACTGGGATCCAGCTCCCTGATGCAGTGCAACTGCATCCCCTGATCTCATGCCATTATTGGCTGCAGGGCCAATTCCAACCTTGCTCTGCCCCTGAATGGAGAGATGAAAATTTGGAAGACAGGCTGATTTATCACATGCCAAACTGATTTACCAGAGAACAACTTTCCGGAGTCTGCTGAAACAGAACAAGGGCTTTGGTGGAAAGAGCAAATCTGTGGACAGAAAGGCTCTGTTTAGTTCTCCAGCTGCACCATCTGCATTTGCCCACTAGATGGTGACAGAGTAACAAATGACAATGGGCTTTCTCTGTTAAACAGTGAGCGGCAGCTCAAATTGGATTCAGCAGTGCTGAAATTTTGATCAGGCTGCTTGTTACTCTGCACATGTCAGAGAAAGTCAATAAACCCCTCTAGCACAGAACGACAAGGGAGCTTTGAGGATTCCTGTTACAAGGGGTTTCTCGGGCTCCTGAGTTGGCCTTGGTTTTCCTTGTGGTAGAAAACATTTCAACCAAATTGTGTCCTTTTCAAAGTTTATTATAAAACCAAGGGAACCTGAGGCAATATTTCTGGGCTGAGTGTTCATTTAGAGCAGAGGCTCCCCAGATTTTGTGGGGGGTTGCACCACCTGTGGAAAGGTTCGGATTGGAATCTCAACTGGTATTTTGACAGACTCTTCATGCCTTTGTTTCTGTCTGGGTCCTGGGGTCATAGGAATTTTAAAATGGGCTCACCATATCTCCCACACAGCCATGCATGCAAGATTTAAGCTGAAATCAGAGATTCTGTCACTGCCGAGTCACCCTGGGATCCCTAGATGCACGACTCTGATGCCTATGGCTGATCCTACCTTTAAATTTAAAACCAGGTTAAAAAATGAGCACTTCAATCAAAGTGGAAAGCTGAATTGGGGCATGTAGTTCCAAAGAGGGCCACTGGAGGTGCTCTGCACCATGGCTGTCTTCTGTCAGACCAGTTCAATATAAGGCTGAATTGGATGGCCTGTTTCATATTATTAGTCTGTAGATCATCACAGTTCCAAAAAATTGAGTTTGACCGATTTCCATTTTTAAAACAGATCTCTGCTTATTCACCATTTCGGTGATTCACAGATCTCAGCTGTTCCATTGTGCCATGAGCGGAATTGACAAAAGTAGCTGAGCAAAAACTGAATTCTGGAAAAGCCAAATGGGACTACCAAAAAGAGCAGAACAAAAAGATGGTTGTGACTGAAAAAATTAAAACAGAAAACTAAATGGAGAGGAGTCAGAGAACAGCTCATCTCCACTCTGGTGTACCAAGAATGGATTGGACAAATCCACCAGATATGGAATTCATCCTGAATATCCATTTCAGCCCTAGTTAAGGACTGGTATTCACTGTGTTTTCTCCATTGCTGCCAATGGGGGAAATGCAGCTAACATCGGTTCCTGGTCCTAGTTCATTAACTGAGGGGCAGGAATGCCTTCTAATGGGAGTAGAGGCCTTCCCCAGTTTGAAGGCCTGATAAATGTCCTGTTGAAATGTTTCCAATATCGATTTCTCCCCAGGCCTCCCCTCTGATCAGAGTGCAGGTGTACATCATGAGGCCTCTCTCCAAGCTAAAGCAACACTTGGACATGCACTAAAATAAACAAGCAGTTTTCCAGAAGGGTCTTCAAAGATTCCACCCCCCATACCCACACCCTTGCAATGGTTAATCCCTGCTTAAACCTCCTTGAAGCTCCCACGCTGCTGTCTCCATTAATTTGAGATGTGACTGCTCTCATAAGTGCAAAGCAGGAAGGCTCACTAATTAACTCGGCTCCGGTGACGCTGTGAAGCAACGTAATGGTGCAAACTGCCTCTCAATGATGGGAAATGATGAAGCAGCAGAGACTGGCTGCGTCTGTTCTGATTGAGTTTACAAGCCTTCCCGCCTTCTATAACTTGGGACTTCCATGTTCGACTTGGGCTTTATTTAACCAGACAGAAGCATGCACTGTTTTGCGCCCCCTTCACCAAGCAACCGAGATGGCTCTGTGTAACCAACCTGTCTATTATAATTTATCACTCCCCTGCCTTTTGTGGTATCTGCAAACTCTTTGCAATTTACTCTTTTAGTACCAGGAGAGCAACCAGGATAGTCTTAAGTGGGGTGTGTGTGTTTGTGTGCGTGCCCTAGTCTACTGCCCCCCCCCCCTCCATACTTCTTGACCTTGCTCCACCCAGGGCCAGTCTTAGAATTTGTGGGGCCCAGGAAAAAAACAAAATCCAGGGCCCCTTTAACAATTAACAGTCTAGTGTTTACTTACAGAAACAAAGTTTTCACCCATGCACAGGCTTTCTGAAGACACATGCACACGCACACACATACGTTCTCTCTCTCCTCACACTCCCACACAGGGGTGGGATTTGGGGATCAGTGATTTACTGAAAGTGAGGGGAGAGTGAACAAAGCCCCGCAGGAAGCAGCTACCTCAAGCGCTGAGAGTCACAGGTGTAGAGGGGGCCCCACAGAAATTGCTCGTCCCAGGGCCTCAGGAGCACTGGATCTGAGGCTACCAGGACTGGTTTCCTTTCAGGGCCTCTCTAGATCACACTGCTCGGACCATGCCCCTACTGGCCCTGCTTAAGGCTGGCCCTGCCCCTACCCTTTTCAGGTGCTGTTTGCATCCACGGAGTCGGTGTGTGTCAGTCACGCAAGAAAGGACAGAGAGGTGCGGTGGAAGCTAGCTCCTGTCCTATTCGCATATCCTTCTCCCGTGGCACACACCATGCCCTCCAGAATGTAAGCAGCACCTGGAGAGATCAAGAAGTAGAGAGGGAAGAGACAAAAGCTGGAGGCACCGCTAAGATCAGGTGCCCAGTTCTGCTAAGGGGCCTGAACCGATGCTGGCTCTGAGTTTGTGTGCTTGTGCTTGTCTGGGTCATGGTGGTCTGGCTGTCGGTGCGTGCCATGGCAACAGCAACCGTAAGGCTCCAAAGTGATTTAATAGAATTCAATGGTTAGGGAACTTTATTAAGCAGCAGGGGCTGATCTTTAACCATGCTGAGCATAGGGAACACATTTTTTAAAATGGTGCCTGGCTTTTAAGGCGGATGTTAGATGAGTCGTGCTACCATCAAGTGACACAGGAAATGGACATGCCACTGACCACCCAAGTGCAACACGCCCATCACTCTAGTCCCCAAAGACTGCCTGCACACACACACACACAGAAGTTGTGCATAAACTGACATCACAGCAACCTATGTGGACAGACACACTTCACCAGCCCCACGGACTCCACATCTCTTCAGCATACACCGTGTGTGTGTGCGTGCGTGCGTGCGCGCACGTGTGCACTATGCAGCACCCATGCATCAAGGAATTACATCCGCCTACTAAACATGATGGTAAACAATAGGAATGGGAATTTCGGATTTGGTTAGAACCATATTGACCCCAAAATAGCCGATTAAGTTCTCCCAACATTTTGGTTCTCAATTCAGCTTTGGGCGATTTGGTTTTTTTTGCATTGATTTCCCCCCCCCCCATTTTTTCCCCCCAATACAAAAAAACCTGAATCCAAAACCGAATCGAGAACCAAAATTCTCGGAGAACCAAATCTGAAAAAAATGAATCCAAAATTTGCCCCCGAGTCCCATCCCTAATAAACGGTCATGCTTGGTAGCTAACATTGTGTTTGCTCACACCGGACAGCTCAGACCCTACGGTAGGGGCAGGCTCTTTTTTATTTGGCTGCTTTCCAGTTCCTGGATTTGGCCTGTGGATCCAGTCCCTACCCTCAAACACTGAAAGAGTGAGCTCAGGGGAAAGAGATCAGAGATGAGGACATGCATTCAAGGATAGAGGACAGATCCATGATCTGGAAACCCC
>QEPC01004358.1:5284750-5295755 GCA_003113815.1 Sphenodon punctatus | reverse complement strand
CCCCCCCCCCCCCCACCGCACACCTGCCTGCACTTCCAGAGGTAGAGGGAGGGGCATCCATGCAAAAACGGCCTTAGTTTCATTGAGTGTCTGCTAGTTCTAGTATTATTTAGGAGGGTAAACCTTCCAGTCTTTAGTCCATTCTTTAGCAGACCATGCACCGTTTAATAACCAGCACTAACCTAAGAATTTGGAGAATGGAACCCATTTTTACACCAAACGCTGCTATGTTTATGAGACCCTTTCAATGCATTCTGCAATGTGCATTTGCCCGAGGAACAGCTAGCATAATGTTTCTCCCATGGCAAAGATACTGAGAAGTCGGAAAATGAAGTACCACATTCTTCATTCTTTGGAAGGGGATCAGTCAACAAGATAGAGCACAGGAAGATTTATCAGTTCTTTGGGCAGTCCGGCTGCCCAACCAGTGCAGGCCGGCTGTGAACACCAGAGATAGGCTGTACATTCTAAACAATTGCTGCTGTTGATTCTCATGGGAAAGTGGAGGCAGCTCCTGCTTCCAACAGAGCTTTGCCACAAGTTTCAAATCTCCCTTTGGCTGGAACTATCTTAAACTAATCCCCTAAAACCTTCTTCAAATGCCTTCAAAGGACGTGCAGCTACCTTGATGGCTGTGGGAAATGGCCGACTCATAATCGCTCTATGGCCAGGATGTCCAATTGTCCTTCTTGTTTCTTCATTGCTTATCTCTTAGCATTGTGTGCACATACCTGACTCAAATCTATCTTGTCCTGGGTTAATGCTTATTACTGCCCATTTCCCCATCCCCTCCTGTCTGCTTCACCCACTTATTGTGCCTGGTCCAGGTTTGTCAACCTCAAATGTTGAAAAAAATCATTAGTCAGGTGCCCCTGAAATCATAAACTCACCATTCTGTTAAAATAAATGTTGGGGGTGTCTGTCTCTGCAGTCTGTTTTCTGAGCTTTTCGGTTACTCTCATGTCATGTTTTCCAGCTTTCGTGAGAGCTAAAAACTTCAGTGCTCATGAGTCTCCCACGACGCTATAATGAATATCATGATTTCAGTTGTTTAAGGAAATGAGATGCACGATCAAATTGCAAGTATTTACAACCCCGCTTGCATCACACAGTCCTGCAAACAGGATCAGATCAATGTTGCCTGTCCTCCAGGCAAACCTAAGATTGCCTCCTCTACAGGTTTCGCCTGGAGACTCTCTCACGCAGAGTCTCCAGCAGAAGCCCGATGTCTCTGGGTCAGCCAGGGGTACCCCTGGTAACCTGAAGAAACTGGAGCTTCTAGAGGTAGCAGGGTGTGGGGACCATGTCACAAAAGGTGTAGGCCAGAGGGATTCTTTCATCCTTTTCCCAATGTGACCCCAGAGCACCATGATATCACAACGTTCTGTAGCAGGTAGGGGTATGTCACAAAGGGGCGTGACAGTCCCTTGGCCTTGTCCCCTCTGGGTGAAAGCCCAGAGAGAGGTGGGAATCCTAGGCACACCTGCAGGGGAGGAGGGGGAATGCTTAGGCAGCAGGGGGAAGGGCTGAAACCCACAAGTGGATGGGATTCCAAACTCCCCTGGCAGTAGACATCATGCATAGCGGTGCACCCCACATTTTCTTGCCTATGAACTCAGCCAATCAGAGGCATGCTTGGCCAGACTGTTGCATGGGTTTGTGGGTTATGTTGAGGGAGCAGCTCCTCAGGGTGCTGTTGGGGGTGGAAAGAGCTCAGTTTGAATACTGTTTGGGCCCCTCCGTAACACCGGGTGTTTTCAGACAGATGCAGGGCTGCCCACCACTGGAGCTGTTCAGGGGGTGCCCCACCTCCCCGTGTCCACCTGCTCCCTGCACCGCTGGGGTCTGAATCAGATGGACCTGATGTGTTCTCCAGCCTGCAGTCTGCCCGCATGGTGCTCCCACCCACCATAGAGTTGTGGGCTAGAGCGTCTGCAACACTATCATTTTGCCCGGGGTAACAGACAGCTGGAACGAGAGCAGCAGTGTGGGTCCGCACCTTAGATGGACTGTTGTTCTGCTCCAGGCTGGTGCAACGGGGCTGGCCAACTCACACCATCGGTGGTGCTCCGGAATTTATTTATTTATTTATTTAATTTATTTAAAATTTATATCCCGCCCCTCCTGCCCACAGGGCAGCCCGGGGCGGCGAACAACACTCAGTAAAACAATATAAAAATTTAAAACAATTTAAAATACAATATGTGGGGAAACCCCACCCTTCACCAAAAGCCTGACAGAACAGCCAGGTCTTACATACACGCCGAAACAGCAGGAAAGTGGGAGCCAACCGAGCCTCCTCCGGGAGCGAATTCCACAGCACAGGGGCAGCCACTGAAAAAGATCTAACATCGGTGGCCACCCGCCTCGCCCGGGGAACCTCCAAAAAGGCTCCCACGGACGATCTCAAGGGTCACACAGGCACATGGGGAATGAGGCGGTCCCGCAGATAAGCAGGGCCCAGGCCGTGAAGGGCTTTAAAGGTTAAAACCAGCACCTTGAACCTGGCCCAGTGCTTTATAGGCAGCCAGTGCAGAGCCCGGAGCACTGGTGTCATGTGCTCCCTGCGACCCGCCCCCATAAAGAGACGGGCCGCAGCATTCTGCACCAGCTGCAGCCTCCGGACCAGCCTCTTGGGCAGCCCCACGTAGAGTGCGTTGAGTAATCCAGCCTCGAGGTGATGAAGGCATGGATGACAGTGGCGAATGTTCCAGAGCGCTACTGATGGGGCTGTCCCAGGGGAGGCACAGCCTGCTCTGCGCCTGCTCCACCTGCACATCTGGCGAGGCACATGAAGATGGGCGGGCCACCCTGGGGGTGAAGCAGCCAACACCAGGGCAGCCTGTCCATCTAAAAACACCCTTTGAGTCCTATGTACATGCACGTTTTGCTTGGGCTTTAACCCAGTCCTTGTTGTGAGCTCTACAGAGCAGGGTTTGTTTGTACAATGTTTAGCACCAATGGGGGGAAGGGGCCTTTGCACGCCACAGTAACATAACTAAATAACAGTGATCCCAGTCTAACACAAAACCAATGGAGGCAATTTTCTGCAAGTTTTGGGGTCCTAAATAAGGCACCAGGTTGCTCCTTCTTCACTCCATGTTACCTTTTTTAAAAAAAGTATAACTGGGAATGGATTGTTTGTTAAAAATGCTGTTTGCTTTGTGCAGTTCGTTAACCTCTACAGAGCTGTTAATTATTACTGAAAGCATTCCATCTTCCTGGGGTGTGAGGGAATTACATCACAGAAACCTTTCTCCAAGGTTAAAGATGTTTACAGGAGCTAAGGTCCCTGTTGCAACAGCCTGGCACACACTCTATGAGCAAGCGGGCAGGCGGCTCACACTAGGATGAGTAACCATCATCATCGTTAGTTGGCCACGGTGCCGCCCCCCCCCACCCCCCGCAGACACCATGGTCTGACCTGTTCTGATTCATGTCCTAATTCCATTTCCCATCCTTTCACATTTTGCTATTTCCTGGTCACGTACTGCAGGGCTTGCTCCACGCAAAGCTGCCATTCCATTGTCCCCGAGCACGGTGTCCCAGTCAGTCGCTCTTTAGGAACGTAGGATACTTTCTCAGATTACATACTTGTGTTCATCTGAACATGCAAACATGGGTCTGGCTTCACACCGAGTCTGGGGCAGTTGCTCCTTGAACATTTTGCATGCCTGAGGAAGGGCTCAGTGTGACCCGAAAGCTTGAATGCTCTCACCAACAGAAGTTGGTCCAATAAAAAATATCTGAACTATTTTTCTCTCCATCCCTTACATTTGGGGCCAACACAGCAACTATGCTGTCTCTTGGAAAACAAAGGAATTGCTTGTGGTTATGACTCCCACATAGCCAATGTAATGTGAAATTTCCAGTACAGAAACCCTGGTATCTCCCCAGCTAGGTTTGCTGTGGGTGGATCAGGAGAATCTGTTGCCACCGATCATCAGTTGTTCCACGGCAAGAGTGTTTTGCCACCAAACAGTTGATCCACAGCAGCAGGAACAGCCTTCCAACCAGGTCTACTTGCAGAAGTGGCAGCTCCAGCTCTAGTTCCTGGTCAGGCAACTGGCAGGTTGAGATGATCTCCTCACCACTCTCTATGTACAACCTGATCTGTACAATCGTCTGTCTGCTGTACCTGAAATCCCATTCCAGTTTGCTTTGTCTGTCCCTGCACATCCACGGTGAAGCCCTGGGGCATCTTCTGTGCAACAAGAACGTTTGGCATTGCACGTGCCTGCCTGTGTATCTAAAGCTGGGGTGGGGAACAGGTTTGCCACCTATGCACATTTTTAAAGGAACACTTATGAAAAATACATGTTCCAGGGCCCAAACCTATGAAAAATGCATGTTGTGGGGCCTGCATGACTTAAGGCCCTGCAACATGTATTTTTCATACGCGTTCCTTACAAAATTGCATACGTGGCAACCCTAGTGGGGAACCTCAGGCCCGGGGGCCAAATGCAGCCCATGGCAAGTTTTCATGTGGCCCCTTTCCTGTACCTGTATCCGACCCCTGCCTCCCAAACACTGAAAAACTGAGCTTGGGGTAAGGGACTAGACATAAGGGCATGCAAAAAAGCATAGGGGAACAGATCCAGGGCACATGTCCACGCTCTCTTGGTTCTCCTTTTCTGGAGTGTGGCCCTTAAACACCCCTGCTTCCAACTTCAACCCTCGGAGCTTGTACTAACCTTCAAAGTGGCTCCCGGGAGGGAAAACGTTCACCACCCGGATCTAAAGGGACATTGAGTCACCATCAATTTCGCTGTTTATTACAGGGCTGGGAAACCTTTTCCCATCTGCAGGCCACTTTGAAAATCAGTACAAGCTCTGTGGGCCAGATAAGAGTTGGGCCAGGGGTGCTTAAGCACAGTGCGTCCAGAATGGAGGAAGGGTCCAGATTATGGATCTGTCCTGGCGTGCATGCCGTCATCTCTGCTCCCTTCCCCCGTGAGCTTCTTTGGCCGTTTTTTACATGGACCAAGGTGGTTGGGCGGTCTGTGTGGGCACCACTGCTGGGGCTGTGCATGTGCGAGAGGCATCAGATGGGCGCACACCCATCTCCACGCATGGAGCAGCAGTGACCTGGATTTTCGCTGGTTGCTCTGTGCGTGGAGATGGGTGGGTCATGGGTAGGGTGGCCATACCTCCCCTTTAATCCAGGATGCTTATTAATTATTATTATTATTATAAGCATTTATATAGCACCAGCCATGTACCTGCCGTTACATGGTCCCTGCTCGAGAGCTTACAAAGACGGGGGGAGGGGAAAACAGAGGGAAAACACATGGTACAGGGTTGCCTTGGAAGCAACGCAGGCCTGCACTACGTATTTTCCATAAGCATCCTAGATTAAAGGCAAACCTAGTCGTGGGAGCATCTGCTCACTCACCACCACTTTTACACAGTTACGGGTGGACATGCAGGGGAGCATCTCATGTAAAAACAGCCTTTAAGAGCTTCAGGCTAGAGCGGGACTGGATTCCTGGGCTAGAACTAGGAATTAGAAAGAAGCCAAAAGGGAAGGGGAAAAAAAAAACCCCACAGCTACAGGCCCAGAGGTTTCTCACTCCTGGTTTAATATGATCCCAGCGTGTCTATAACTGAGCTAAATCAAATTGCTCTCTTGCTGTGAATTGATGCCTATATGAAACATGACAACAGAAGTGCAGCTGGTGCACTAACAGCATTGTCACAGTGACACCCTATTGTCCTTGTACTCCCCCGTCCAATTGTCTGTTGGATCCACATAGTGTTTCTTGCTGTGTGCTGCTGTTTGAGGCCTTTTGTTCAGGGTTTGCACCGTTCCTGGCACAATGGGGCCCCGGTCTGCGGCAGGGACTCCTAGGCACGACTGTAATAAATAAATGATAATACTGATCTTCATTAGGGCAACAGGAAGATGCGTTCACAACTTAAGGACAAAGGAGTGGATTTTTGCAAGTGACTTGGCGCCTCTTCATTGATTTCCATTGAGACCGAGGCACTTAGCAGCCTAATGAGAATCAATCAGATTTAGCTGCCTAAACCACTTTTTTGGAAAAAAAAAAATTAGGCTGCAATGCTAGGAGCTATACATGCTGCAGGGCCTGCATTGGCACCTAAGGCACCAATGCAGGCATTGCAACATCTGTTTTTCACAAGTGTTCCTTAAAAATCTGGATAGGTGGCAACCCTACACTAGTGCAGGGGGAAGCTAGGACAGGCATGGAGGAAGGTCAGGGCACCGTGGAGTAGTAAGCCACTGGCGTGGAAGCAAGTCACAAACCAGGGTTTGAGGGGAACTCGGGTACGGAAGGCAAGTCATGAAGGTAAGCAAGGTGCAGCAGCAGGATGAGCCAGAAAGGAACTGAGCAATACAAGAACGGAGAGTGATCACAGTATTAACAGGGTGCAGCTACCAGGGGTAAGTACCTGTGGGATTATGCCCTCAGAGTCACTGGTTCTTTCCTTGGGAATTAGCTCTCAATACTTTATTCAGTCTCCATCACATATACAAAGCCGTCACCATCTTAGTCTCTATTTACTGTTCTACTGCCATGAAATAGCCCTCTGGCAACTAGGGTGGCCATACCTCCCCTTTGAAAGAGGACACTTATGAAAAATACATGATGCAGGGCTGCATTGATTCCAGTATTGGTGCAGTCCTGCACCATGTATTTTTCATAAGTGTCCTCTTAAAAGGGAGGTAGGGCCACCCTACTGGCAACCCACCATCTTTAATTCTAGCCCAGTCAGGCCCCTGCCTTTGGCTGGCTTACCTCAGTTCCTCCAGCCAGGCAGCTTGACTCTGGGCCAAGCTCACTTTTCTATAGCCCAGCAAGCCCTTGTTGTTATCTTCCAGCAGGGCTTTCCTCCAGCCCCTGCTGCTTTCGGTTCTGCTGGCCAGACACAGTCCTCCCTGGGCCAGCAGGCCAGAATCTTCCCTGGCTCTTGCCTCAAGAGTCTTTGGGAAACAGAGCCCTGCTCAGTTCCTCTCTCCTCCGAAGTCTCCCAAGAGAACTGGTGTGGTATAGTGTGCAGTACTTGGACCAGGCGGTAGGGGGCCCACAAGTTCATATCCTGCCTTAGCAAAAAAATCACTGGGTGACCTTGGGCCAATCACAATATTCTCTCAGCCTAACCTACCTCACAGGGGTGTTGTGAGGATTAAACTTTGTGCTGTATGTAAAGTGCCATGATATGACGGAAAGGACGGGGGGGCACTAAATAAAGATTATTGTTAAGTCTCTCCCAGAATGAGCTCTCAGCTCAGTTTTTATGCCTATGGTTGGCTCCAGCCATGTCCCTGCACAGCTGCTGCCAATTAGGCTTCTTGCAGCACCTGCAGCTCTGCTAGTCCAGCCCCCTGGCTGGTGGTAGCTGTTTCTCTTAAAGGGCAACAGCCCACCCAGGTTGCTCCTTGCCACACACAGCCTGCACTAGGGAGCCAAGACTGACCCAGTAATCACTCCCGGAGTCCCTGCTGCCCCAAGGAGCCTGGAATTGGATCCTCTGCAGGCAGTTCCCACTCCTCACGGGGACTGGGAGCACCTGCTGACAGGCACAGCACCAGCTCCTGCCTCACCAGGGAAGGAAGGCTCCAGAAGAGGCAAAGCAGGGCATATGTTCCAATGGGACTAGTTTTACTAGCCCCACCTCCCCCTGCCCCAAAAACCCAGGCCCTGGGGCAGTCACCCCACCTGCCCCATTTGTAACTACACCCCTGGTCCCGAGCCTACATCCTCAGGTGCATCAGGCCTCTGCCTATATTTAATTTCACAAGAGCAGCTCCGTAACTCATACCCTAAAACAAAAACTTCTTGTCTAATAAACAAGAAACAGTTTGTGCACTTGTCAATCTGTTAAAAGACAAACAAACTAGCTCCCTCTCTTTTACTATGGAACGGTTCAAGAGAACCGGAAATATGCAGTGTTGGACTTTTATGGAGGCAAAACGAATGTCTTATGATTTCCTTCATCACAGTATCATCCTATTTGCATATCACATCTTTGCAAATTTAATTCTCTGTCTCGGTTTACTCTCTCTCCCATCCATCCTCAAACAGGGGTTTCTGTCCATCTCAGGGGCTCTCTTTAACCTGCTGCTAATGCATTTGCTGCTGTGGGAAGGTACCAGGCAGGCAGGGCTGCTATCTCCAAACTTCCTCCCCAAACACTCTACAGCCCTGCGCTCTGTCAGCAAGACTCTCATTCCAGAGGAAATGCAAAGCAGATAAACGGTGGCAGATATTAATGAAGCCCAAATTCAAATACGTTCTGTACTAACTGTGCTCAGAGATAAAGAGCACAGGGCCTCAGCTGTGCTTTGTCTGAATCTCTGCAGTTGCCAAAATCACACTGCTCAGAAGAGAACTTTTTTTCCGAGACTATTTCTAGACCAGGAAAACAGGTTGTGCTTTACAACGTGTTTGGCGGGTGGATTTTAACGAACGTTGATCCTTAGTGAGACTTCTCACCTTGGGGTCGCTTGCACTAGGAGAAAAGGTGTGTTAAATCTAGTGCAGACAAGCTAACTCGACTATAATCTAACGTTAGCTAGCTGAGGTTAGCCCTCTACCGCACAGAGTGTAGTTGGCTAAATCAAGTTAGCCTGGCTGCACTAGAAGTTTAATTTCATGAATGAATAAATATCATTCATGAAAAAGCATGCCCCTTCCCATAATGTAGGCAAGCCCCTAAATACAGACAGGGCAAGCCATGTTTAAAAGCTACGGGTGCAGCCACATGAGACTCCATGGGCAGGCTACCATGCCTTGGGTAGCATTAACCCACTCTGGGCAGCCGGGCCATGCAATGCAGCACATCGTGTGGCTGGCGACGATCGCCAGATGTTCTCTCTGCGCCAAGGTGGGGCGAGCAGCTGGCAGCTAGGCGATGCATCCTTGGAAAAAATCCAAGGCCACGTCGCCCCAAATAGAGCTCTTTACCCCAAATGGAGTAAGGCTGCCTAAGGCGGGGCAAGCCGTGTGTCTGCCTAGCCACACGGTGGGCTCCACTGTGGGGCTTTGAGCCGTGGGCGCTCTCATCCATTGCTCATGGCATGGCCAGGGGCAGGATCTTGCTCAGGCTGTGGGAGGGAGACAGGACAGGGCCGGGTGCCCGCTCATGTGGCTAGTGCTGTGGAGTTCCGACAGCAGCCAGCCGCCCTGCAGGGGGAGGGACACAACCGTCTGCCCAGTTCTCGGCGCTTGTCCTGAGTGTGGCGGCAGCGCCTGCCTGCCATGTGGTCACAGAGGGATTGGGACCTCCTCAGCCCATGTGGCTGCACCTTACGTTAACTGGTTGTGATGAACACTGGGAGGGGAAGAGGGTGCCTCTTTAAAACAAATGATGTTTCTTAAGAGGGGTTTGCTTACAGAGTTTACAAACACAGCCTATATCCCTAATCTAGTTACTGAGAACAGAGGGGAATTTAAAATACAATGACCTGTTTGTATAACTTAGTAATTCTCAAACTGTGGTGCGGGTCCCACTAAGGGTTAGTCTGGAGGGGAAAGGTGCTAGAAGGACAAATATTTAGCTCCACAGTGTCTGAGCTAGGGCAAATATCCAAAGTAGAGGGGAAACAGAGGGTACAAACGATGGAGAAGGGGAATCAAAGGACAGGGGGGAGAGGCAAGAGAAGAGTGGAAAGGGAGAGAGGGAGTCGGGTGGATGCATGTGTGAATGGTGGAGGGAGAGGCCTGAACTGCTGCAGCCAAGTGGAAGCTCGTGTGTGGTTCAAAAAAGTTTGAGACTCACTGGTATAACTTTCATGAGGTGTGGATTGTTCTGCATCCTGGTCTGTGCCTGAACTGCAGATGCTACGTGAGACTGGCTCTTTAGCTCAAGATGTAGAAGTTTGTGTGTTTAGTTTTGGCGGTCACAAGTTCAGCGGCTGGTGCAGCGGTCAAGATGGAGTCTCCCTGGCTTGCAAAGAGCAGCATAAGAAAGCTATTCTGTCTTGGCTTTCTCTCTGTGGGTTAGAACCAGGGCATTGACCAAAGGGTCTGGAGGACAGGTGCACTCAAAAATGTCCACCACAGTATGCTCCAGAAGTCAAGTCACAATTTATTTATACCCCGCCTCTCTCAAACGACTCGAGGCGGCTAACAACAACTCATAATTACATATACTGGGGATTCTTTCCCACGCAGGGGACCCAGCCATAACAATACACAAATATACATAAATAAACTCCATCATACAATAACTCCCACTCAGACCATCCCCGCAAAACAAAATGGAGAGGTCCCCACCATCCAATGCCTTGCTCTCACCAGGGTATATAGCCGACTCCACCCCCCTCTCACCGGGGGGAGCCAGCCCATTCTACCTTCTCTAACAACAATATCCACCCCTACGTACTCCACAATATTTCAATACATCCTAATATACCCCCAAAAAACAAATTCTGGGTACTCCACACAGGGGCACAGATAATAATACTAACAAAACAAACAATTTACATACCCAATATTACATTAATCAAAAAGTCCTACAGTTCCAACTAATCTACCCACCATTCCACAACTTCTCCCACTGATACCAAATACATCCCCTCCTCCACTAACTCATTCTCTCCTACCTCACTCCAAAACCTCATTATCTCCATCCCCCTTACATCAGGGGACTATGACTCTACTATCCTTCCATCCCTCAATGTTCCCAATATATCTAGCTCCACCTCTTCACACAATTCCTCCCCCAACTCCATCCCCAGTATCCCATCTGCATACCATACCCCTTCTCCCTCAACAACATCACTCATAGTCTTCCCCCCTCTGTACCCCGAAGGGCCCCAAAGGGCCGTGCCCTTTGGCCGCGGCCCTTCAGCTCGCGGCCAGTGGCTTGCGGCCGGTGGCACAGCCGCCGGGCCTCCTTTTGATCGTCTTCTGGTGCGCGGTGCGGGGGGAATTTCCCAAACAATCCCCACTCACTATTCCCTTCTCTCCCACAGGTCTCTCATGGGACTCCGCAGCCAGGCACCCCCCAACAGGAGCAGCAGCAGCACGAGCAG
>QEPC01004358.1:5261485-5281314 GCA_003113815.1 Sphenodon punctatus | reverse complement strand
GTGCCAGGCACATGGCTGGTGCTATATAAATGTTTATAATAAATAATAAATAAATAAGGTAAGAACTACCCTACTGGGTTAGAGCAATCACTCATCTAGCTTACTCACTTGTTGCCACTAGTGCCCAGCACTGGATGCAGGGCCAGACTTAGAATTTGTGGGGACCAGGACGAAGATAAACACGGGGTCCCTGGTGGCCCCACCTTCTTGGGGGGTCACCCTCCTCCTTGGATCCCTAAAGCTGGTCATGTTGGGGACTGCCTGGGAGGGAGTCAGGCACCCCTATCCTTCCCTGGTGAAAACAGGGTCCGGCCTGGGGTGATCACCCCAGATCGCCCTGTGGTGAGGCCAGCCTTGACTGGATGCTCCAGAGGAAATGCACAAAAACAGGGCAATTATAGACTTTGAATGCTCCTGCATTGCTTAGGCCTTAAATTGCACACACACACCCCGTGTTTGCATCCTGTTGGGCAGAAGGGCCCATCGGAACAGCATGGATTCTGTCTATTTTCAGTTCTTGAACACAGGAGGGGCAGTTCCACACCCTCAGAGAAAAAACTAGCTAACCCAATGCGGTGATACTTTCCATCTCTAATTACTATGATTTCCTTCACACAGTTTTGCTTACTTTTCCATTGCTTCTTTTAAAATCAAAACATTACAGACTGACCTCAAATAGCCCAGGTCCCTCCTACACATTTGGCTCAGGCTGCACGGAAGCAGGGCATACATTTTTTTTGCTGCTGAATTAAGAGAAATTCCCAAGACAGCAGTGGGTCAAATACAAGCACGGGCCAAACCTTTTTGCTAACCCCTTTGGCTGAAGCTACCATAGGAGTTCAAGAGTCTCACTGGGTGTCGCTACATGTTATGGTACACACAGGAGCAAGTGCGCTTTGTGGTGCTATCTGTGATGCCAAGCACCTCAACCTTGGCTTGGCTGCCAAGCCAAGGTTGAGGTGCTTGAACAAACGTTCAAGCTACTTCCATTTTTTGTTAGTAGGTAAGCTCACACACTATGGACTCTGATCAACAGGGGAAGCCCTTCAAATGGCAGCATAAAACTGACAAATTTGAAAGCCACCGAAGCCCTGCTCCAAGCTCCAAGCCATCATCCACACTGGTGAAATTAAGAACATTAGCCCAGAGACTGACATTAAGTCCCCTCTAAGCCCGGAGCCCCAAAAATTAAACATGCATTCCCCCAGCATGCTTAAAAATAAGAGGAAGTGGAGGAATAGCAATAAATGGAGAGAATCAATTAACCCACAGGATGAGATAAATTCTGACATAGGACATTTAGCGATTGATGTTGGTGAGGATTAACCAGAGAATGAAATTAACCAGAGTCCCAGGCGGCCTTCTGGGTTTTCCGGCCAAAAGCATCCCACGCGTTCACTCCATTTTAGAAGCTTTTTCCTTCTGTGCTTAGTGTCTGACTTGGGCTGCATTTATTCCCTGCGTCAAATTGTTTGGTTTTATGGAGCCCCTGCACAATCTCTGCCTGCTCTGCCTGCCACTGTTATACAAGTGCCCTTTCTATGCTCAGGCAAATTTGTTTTATGTCGTTGACTGTATAAAGTGGGGCTGGTGATGAGACAGCTGAGACAGCAGCCTCAATCCACAACCTTGTTCATATAAAGTTAAATCCCGACAAGATGGCAGTGATGGTTGTAGGGAAGGCCGGGGGAGTGATGGGGTCCGTCCTGCCCTGGTATCTCAAGTTCGGAGTCTGGGGGTGCTCCTGGACCTGCAGCTCCGCCTGGATGTCCAGGTGACAGCTGTGGCGAAGGGGGCATTTCACCAATTACATTTGGTACGTCGGCTTAGGCCGTATGTCTCAGACTCGGATCTGGCCACGATCGTCCATGCTTTTATTACCTCGAGACTGGACTACTGTAATGCACTCTCCATGGGCCTACCCTTGGTGCTGGTTCGGAGAGTGGTGCAGAACGTGGCAGCTCGTCTCCTAACGGGGACGGGCCGACGTGAGTACATTACACCGATGCTTCGCTCTCTGCACTGGCTGCCAATAGTCTTCCAGGCCCAATTCAAGGTGTTGGTGTTAACCTTTAAAGCCCTAAATGGTCTGGGCCCAGCCTATCTGCAGAATCGCCTCACCTGCCGGATCCTGGATCGGCCCCTGTGTTCAGCCAGGGGCACCCTCCTCGAGGTCCCCCGGATTTCTTGGGTGTTGACCTTGCGGAGGGCATTCTCTGTGGCTGTGCCGCGGCTGTGGAACTCCCTCCCGCCAGAGGTCCGCCTGACCACAGACCTCCCATCTTTCCGTAGACAATGTGAGACCTGGCTGTTCCGCCCTGCCTTTCCCAAGGGATAGATAGATAGATTTTATTGAGCCGAGCTGTCGCCATAGGCCAAAACTAACAAACAATAACACACACAATTATAAATCATGAAAGACAATACAAAATAACAAATACAATACTTCACACCACTGCCAGAAGTACTAGTGGCCCTCATAACATAAAAATAGCATACAACTCATTCCCAAAGGAAAAAGACCATACCTCATTTTCCAGTTACAAAAGCCTCCCTTTTTTGAGTGGCCAAATAGACAAAAGTAGCAACAGTCCTAACTACTGTAATATCCCTTGTGGTGAGCAAACGTTCTAAACGAATCTGAACGGATAGATAAGAATAATTCTGCCAGAGGGGAATTAACCAAACCTGCCTAAGATCTTCATACAATGGACAGGAAAAGACTATGTGAAACACATCTTCCAGGTGAGTATCAGTACATGGGCAGTAACGATTTGCATACATTTGACTTACATACCTTCAGTTACAGCAGATTTAATTAGTTGCATACGTATTTGAGTATATGATCTACGAATACAGCGTCTAGGGAGCCAATCCAAGTACTGTTCAAAGGCATGTAGCCTTTTAATTAGATGAAAGTTGGGTGCAACTTTCCAGTCAACCAAGGCAGCAATGTCCTCTTGCCTCCCAATATCTTTCACCCTGGATTTTATTATATTTTTCATACTTGTCCAGTCCTTAGTGAGTAAAAACTCCACGGACAGGTCAATTCCCCATAGATGTTGCGAGATCTTACTCAACCATGGATAAAGAGGACAATGGTTTTGCTCAATGGTTTTTCTTGGAGGCAAAACTCCGCGGACAGGTCAATTCCCCATAGATGTTGCAAGATCTTACTCAACCATGGATAAAGAGGACAATGGTTTTGCTCAATGGTTCTTCTTGGAGGCAAAGAGAGGTTAAACATGTCTCCTCCCACATACAAAGTTTCGCCCAATAACATAGACCTTTTGATTTTATCCAGTCTGAGATAGAACACAATCCCGTTTCTGCCCTAAGAACTGGACCTGGAACCGCTTGCGGCACCCCCAAAATAACTTGCAGAAACTTGTTCTGCACTATTTCTAGATTATAACAACAGGACCCATCAAATATCTCAGCTTCATACGTGATCAAGGGAGATGGGCTGGGTGGGTTGGGTTAAGGTGGGGTAGGGTAGGGGGTAATTTATTTTACTGTGGGGTTTTTAATTGTATTATTATAGTTTTTTAATATGTTTTAATATGTTGTTAACTGCCCCGAGATGCTTTTAGCAGGAGGGGGCTGCATACAAATTTTATAATAAATAAAAAGTATCTCCTTAGAGGTGACTACCTGCTAACTCACTCTAACCTCACTTGTGTTCTCACAAACACAGGGTTTAAAGTGCAGACAAGCAGCTTACGTTTAAGCTAATGGGGTTTCACCTTCTGTCCCTCCCTGACACACACTGAGGCTTAATTAAAAATTAGTTCTGACAGTGAGGATGTGATGGGGAAGGCTGTCCGCCTCAGTGTCCCCTCTGCCTCCTCCACACAGGCTGGCAGGCCTCATTCCCTTAGCTTCTTGTTTCCCCTCTTACTAAATGCTCAGTCAACTTCTCCCTGCTTAGATAGGGAACTTAAATCGGTTGGGTGGGTCTGAGCAAGGAGCTGACTGAGAAAGAGGGTGTCACCTACGGCTGTCAGCAGCACCATCAGGGCTGCAACCCTTCTGTCAGCAGCCAGAGAAGCAGCCCGAGGAAGGCATTCTCCAGCAGAGAGGGTGCCAGTATTTCCATAGCCCCAGAAACTCATGGTAGCTCTACCTGCCAGGATTGCGCCAGTGCACAGGCAGCATCAGGTCCCCTGCCCCAGGAGGCAGCTACACCCCTGGCCAATCGGAGACAGCACTGACTCCCAGAAGGCGGGACAGGAAGATCCCAGGACTCCTACATTAGGAGAAAAGGCCTCGCACAAAGCGGCTTACCAACTGGTCCCTTCTCTGTACAGCTGCCCTTGCCTCCACTCGCAGCTAGAGTGTGACAGGAGAACTCTAGGGAATCTTACTGAGGGTGAAAACAGACATAATGCTAACTCCACTTTAAGGCCACTTGTGCTTTAATATTTCTTATGCATGTTGCAGGGCTGCACAGGGCACCAATACAGCCCTGCAACATGCATAAGAAATGTTAAAGCGGTGTTAAAGTAGAGTTAGCATTATGTCTGTTTTCACCCTGACTGTCAAGGATTCATGCTTGATGTAAGCAGTCTCATTTACACCACATAGAATACCACCTCTGGATTTGGCCCTAAGTAATTTGTTGTCAGTTCTTTAATTCTGACACGCCAAGTTATTAACTTTTTTAAAACTGCATTACTGCCAACCCCAAATGTTCAAAGTCCTTGAGCCAGGCTTCTAAAAATCATGAAATCAGCTTTTTACACACACACACACACATACACACACACATGCTGGCCACGCACTTTCAGAGAAATAAGCTCTGATCAAAAGTATAAAATAAGCAAAGTTCTAACACACACACACACACAATTGTTTTGTCCTTTGGTTCCTAAGCATTTAGTGATGATCATACTGCAGTTGGATTTCTTCACACCTTGAAGCAAGAAAGAAAATCAGAAACTTACTTTAATATAATAATTAATAATTAATAAAGAAACTGATATTTTCACAATTTCAGGAACTGGAGCTTTATGGAGAACAGCAATCATCACGAAACTCACAATAAAAACAGAACTGGCAAAGCTAGACCCTTATACCACTTTTAAGGACCATTACATTGATTTACTGTGGTGGTTCCTAGAATTCTTCGTGCATGACCCCATTTTGAATCTTAAATATAATTCTGTGATCCTGGAGAACAACAGAGACATGTAAAGTCTATCAAATATCAGTGAATTGCAACCTGTTCTGCAGATGGTGAGATACCCCACTTGGGGGTCATTCGCCACAGAATGGGAACCACTGAGTCACCAAGCACAAACTCATATCTACTAACATTTCCAGCAGCCAAAGAGGGGACAAGCTGCCGGGCTCTACCCTTGGCCAATAAGCTCCACTCCGTCACACACTTACATGTGCACACCTCCCAGAATTCCAAGTGCACCAACAGGGACATCAGTTCTCCTGCTGACCATTCTCCTTAGTTTCTTGTCATTCCTTTCCATCCTTTTCCAAAGCACTCTCAAGCACTTTTGCTGGGAGGTGACCAGGAAAGCGGTATCTGCACTGCAGCCTGAATACTGGTATTTTTGTTTCTTTCCTGAAAGAAGGACCCCTGCAGGAGGGACAGTGGGATTCATCACCCAATGAGGAACTGTCCCTCCGGGACTGTTGTGAGGCATGCAACATCTTTGGGAATAAAAACTAGAAGTCACATGTGCAATTTAGCCACTGGAGGGCACTATAAGAATCCAGTTAGCCTAATAGAAATCAATTTTGATGTGTAACAAAAAGGCTGCAGAGCTCAAAATGTGTGCTGTTATTCATCCCCAGATCCCACAGCAAGCCCACATTGAAGAAAAACAGACTCATTTACTGTTGGTTTAAGGGACAGGTGTCTCCATAAACTGTACATTAGCTCAGCTGGTGCTGGCCATGCACTTTCAGAGGAATAAGCTCTGATTGAAAGTACAAAATAAGCAAAGTTCTAACTTTCAACATCCCTAGTGCAACTCAGCACTGCAGAGGGCAGTGTGGGGAGCTAATCTGCCCTACAAGCAGGCTAGATTAATGTGAAGATAGTATCAAAAATGTGAGAAACTTCACAAGATGACAAAGAAAGAGAGATGGGGTGCTTTTAGAAAAGCACCTTCCCTCCCATTACCCCACCCATCACACACCCATTATGCAAGTTGCAGGGCTGCATTGATGTCCTATACAGTCCTGTAACATTCATGATGGGTGGGTAATGGGTGGGGAGGCGCTTGTCTAAAAACACCCATGGTCTCTGCCCCCAAGGAGCTTACAATTGAAATGTGACACATGATCAATCAAGTAAGAACAACCAGTCACTAGGAAGGAGGGAATGGGGCCAGGGATTATCAAGGTCATGATGACAGTGTGACAAAGTAGACCGTCAGCCCTGGCTCTGGCATAGGTTGCAGTATGTTAATGTTTTTAAACAAAAAGAATAAGAGGAACAAAGATGCAAGGCAATAGATACCAGTTCAGCAGTTCTGCAGATATAATTTGGGAGGGATTTGAAGGAGGAGAGAGTTGTGGCTTTTAAGACTGAAAGTGGGGACCATTATTGCAAGTGTCTGGCAGTTAGAGTGCAGAATAGAATCCAAAGATGTGACGTCTTGAATGAATAGATTTAAAGATCAGAAGGTAACATTAACCACATCTAATCTGACCCCCCCCCTCCCCAGAGGCCAAAGCATCTTGCACATTTATCTCTACATGAAGCCCATAATTTCTGTCTTTTTTAGAAAGAGACATGCAGTCTGTATTCAAAGATGGCAAGTAGCAGGGCAACCATCCCATCCCTTTAAACTGTTCCAGTCCAATAATTATCCTCACTTTAAAATTCCACCTTATTTCCAGCCGGTTTCCATCTATTGAATCCCATTTGGCCTGTGTTTGCCAGATTAAAGAACTCTCTGCCCCCAGAAGCCTCCTCCTCGCACAGATGCTTAGAGATTACAATCAAGTGTCCTCTTAATTTTCTATTTGATAAACTGAATAGATAAAGCGTTTAGTCTCTCCCCGTGCAAAGCAAGACTTTTCCAGGCTCGGTCGGAATCCCTCAGCCAACTGCCGGGAGGAAGATCACAAGAGCTGGCTGCCAAGGCACGGTGTGGTGGGCAGAGGCGGTGTTGTACCCAGTGCTGGTTGGCTGAGGTGCAAGGTGATGTGGAACAGAAAGTGCAGTGCTTCACAAAGAGATGTAGTAACTAACGTCCAGCTCATCATGTTAGGGCTCTTCAGCTTGGAAAAGTGATGACTGAGAGGGGGTATGATAGAAGTTTATAAAATCATGAGTGGTGTGGAGCAAGTCAACGGGGAACGGTTATTTACCTTCTCAAATAGTCAAGGACCTGTGTTTTACTACTATTCGTACTTATTCCTGTACACAGCACTTTACAGGCACAGGTCCCTGCTCAGTGGGCTTACAATCTAAGATGGATAAGGGGGAACACACCTGCAAAGGCAGATACATATTCCCATTTTACAGAAGGGGAACCAAGGCTGAGAGATTGTGATTTGCCCAAGGCTACCCAGTGAGTTCATTGGTTAAGATGGGATTCAAACCCTAGTCTTTTAGTTAGTGCTATGTCCAGCACCTTCACCACTATACCATGCTCCCCATTGCAGCAAATGGAGAAAACGCAGTGAACATGGGTCTCTGAAAATAGGAGTAGAGGACACTCCAGGAAATTAACTGGAAGGAGATTTAAAACAAATAAAAGAAAGCATTTTTTTTCTCTCTCAACGCACAAGGACCTTGTGGAATTTGTTGCCAGAGGATGTGGTCAGGGCCAGTAGTAGAGCTGGATTTTAAAGAGAATTGGATACGTTCTTGGAGAGCATTTTCCATCAACAGCTATTAGCCAAGGTTAAGGGGACGTAGCTTCTTGCAGGAGCTGGGAGTGAACAGCAGGGAATGGATTGCTCATTGGGACCTGCTGGGTACTTCTCCCAAGCAACAAAGATTGACCGCTGTCCAAGACAGGTGCTGGGCTCGATGGACCATTCATTTGACTCAGTAGGGCACTGCTTATGTTGCTGGATGGCGAAAGGGGGCCATACAGTAGGTAGGGTTAACTACCTTCCCCCCGGTTGTCATCCAGAGGGGATGGGGCCACATCATCAAGGGTGGGGCAAAGGGGCTGTCCCACCTCCTCTGATGTAACCCTGCCCCTTATAGAGTGTTGTGATGTCAGGATGACGCTCCAAAAGGCTGGGGCCATTTTGGAAACGGGGTGAGGCAAAGGGGTTGCCATACCCACTTCTGGTATCAGGACATCCTCACGCTCCATAATAGGGGCAGCTATGGCCCTTTCTGATGTGATCACCCCCTGACAGTTCTGGAAACCCTGATTTCTCCCAGGTTACCTGACCTGGAGAAATTAGGGCTTCCCCCAGAGACTCTGTGTCAAATAATAAAATAAACACCTCTCACCGCAAGGGTAGATGATCCAATCCATTATTTTGACTATGCTGCAGTGTGGGAGCTCTCCCACCTTAGGGGCACATCGTGCTCAGTTTTGCTTTGCATGTCTGCACACTTGGGAAGCTGCGGTGAAACTCCAGACTTCACACTGCTGTGGAGGCCCAGCTCAGCTTTGAGAGTAGGGTGGCCAGATATGCCAATTTTAGAGGACACGTATGAGAAATACGGATTGCAGGGCTGCATTGGCGCCAGAGACTGGCCCCTTGTTCGTGGAGAGTTGTGTGGAGTGTGAGTTCCTAGCTCTGAGTGGTGTTTCCTGAGTGTGTGGCTGTGAGGAGTGAGTATCGTGGGTGACTGTGTGTGTATTGTGGATTGTGGCAGCAGGTAAGAGTGCGTTCCTTTGGGGTTTTAGGTGGTGGGGAGCACTGGAACCTGGGAACCAGTAGAACATTTTACACACAAAGGTTCTGGGAGAAGTTCTATGCAGAAGTTGAAAGAGCCAGATGTTTAAGATCTGGGTGAGTGATTTAGACACACAGAAAGTTCAGGATGTAACAGCAAACATGCAGGAGAAATGTGTGTGTGTAAAAAACACCCATAGACTCATAGAATTCTATGATGCAGGAAATAATGAAATTTTAGGGCTGAAGGGACATCGACGGTTATCTAGTCCAACCCTCTGCTCTAAGGCAGACTATTCTTGACTAGAGCATCACAGACAGATGCTTGCCCAGCTGGGTTTTGAATACTGCCAAGGAAGGAGATTCCACAACTTCTGTGGGTAACTTATTCCATTGCCCAACAATTCTCACAGTTAAGAAGTTTCCCCAAATATTTAACTGAAATCTGCATTGCTTCAGTTTAAGCCCCATTCCTTTGTGACCTGCCTCAGGGACTGGGCCCCAGTGTTAGATGCTTGGGCTGGTCTAGCCTGCTAGATATTTAGGTGTCTTGGGTAGGGGGATCCAAAAGCAAGAGGTCGTACCCTGCAACCCTGCGGTGTGTCATGGTGCCGCCGGTACACAGCAGCAGGGGATCTCAGCAGTGGGCTGAGATTTCTGGCCTTTGAATTTTCAACCTTTAACACAAACATTTGCTTAAGCAGTGGCTGAATCTTGACTGATTAAGTAGCCTGTTGACCCCAGAGGCTGGTAGGAAGTACTGCTCCTACGCCCCTTCTCGACTGCAGGGGAAATGACAAACTGTCTGCTTTGCAGGGGTAATTATGTTTGGCCCAAACCCAGCATTCCCCTGGTTTTCTGAGTCAGGGCGATGTGCAATTTCTGCTCCAATTACCATCTAGATCCTATTACAGGACGGGACGCAACAGAGCTTGATTTAATTGCAGTGCTCGGGCTGCTCCCTTCTCTCTCCCTGCGCCAACCAGCCAGAAAAACCTGAACAGCCACTTCCCCTGGCTTTAATTTAAGACTCTTCCATCAGTGCCGAGTGCCTGTCAGGCGGATGAGGCAGGGGACAGGAGCCCTTCCCTGCCCCCAGAGGATGGTGCCAGGAGGCAGAGCACTCAGGCGTCGGCAAGTCACCCCTGACAATCGCTCGCCTCCCACAGGCGGACAGACAGCTGCTAGGGTGTCAGGGTGGCCTCTTCGGGTGGAATCAAACTGAGACGATAGCCCACTTTAGCCTTCACCAAATGCATTCTCGCATACCTGTCTATCAGGTGTCTGCCACATGGCCTCCATGTGGTTATTACCATAGAGCCACTATTCACAGCGGAGTCAAGGGATATTGCAGGCCCATCATTTGGGCCAGTTAGGGCTAATGGTTGCCCACGTGTCCACGTCTTGTCAATTAGGTTTGCCCACAGCCTCACCAGCATCCAGGTCCACCAGCACACAGAGTCCCATCTAGTGCACCCGGCCAGCTGAGACGCAGCAGCAGTAGCAATCTCTCCCTCCCCCATGTCTGCCTCTCAGCTGAGAGGCATGCTGAGATCTCCCTCCCTGCTTCTCAGCTGAGAGGCAACAGTGGGGATGGAGACTGTAGGCAACAGACTGCAGGGAGGGAGATCTCAGCATGTCTCAGCTGAGAGGCAGAGAGGAAGATTGTGAGAAGATCACAGAGAGGGAGACTGCAGGGAGGGAGATTGCAGCATGTCTCAGCTGAGAGGCAGAGAGGAAGATTGTGAGAAGATCGCAGAGAGGGAGACTGCAGGGAGGTAGAGCTCGGCATGTCTCTCAGCTGAGAGGCAGAGAGGAAGATTGTGAGAAGATCGCAGAGAGGGAGACTGCAGGGAGGTAGAGCTCAGCATGACTCTCAGCTGAGAGGTAGAGAGGAAGATTGTGAGAAGATTGCAGAGAGGGAGACTGCAGGGAGGTAGATCTCAGCCCACCTCTCAAGTGAGAGGTGGGGAAGGAGATTTTGAGGAGGCAGATCACGGGGAGAGAGACTGCGGGAACAGAGATTTCTAGTACGCCTCTCAGCTGCGATACAGCTGCAGGGAGGGAGATCGCTAGCACCACTGGTGAAAACTGCCACAAGCAAATGAAATTTGGGCAGGGGGTTGCCTGTTTATTAGGCTGGATGCACTGAACATGTGATTAGGGGTTGCATGGGGGCTGTATGGACCAAACACGGAGTCCAGCAGGCTATCGACTCCTTTGATTCCACGCTTTGTTCTGGAAGCACCTCTGCAACATGGGAAGATCGTCCCCTAGTGGCACAACTCTGGCACAGACCTCTCCCTCCCTCCCTGAATATGGCTTGGCTGTTTTGGGGTCCGGTGTAAATTGGAGCAGCCTTTAGGAGGCTTGACCTAAACAGAACTGGCATTGACGGGAGGAATACAGATTCACCAATCTGTCCTCCACTTCCCCGGCCCTATCACCTTCGTCTTTGTGGATGGGCCCCCTGATCTGGCCCCAGAGTCTTTAGTGAGAGAGACACTCTCCCAAGAAATCCTTCCAGTTCCTGAATCATGTAATTGTGTAGGTGAGCTGCCTGACCTATAGAGTGAGCCCTTTCCCCTAGGGAATTTGTGTGGGTGCCGGCAGCCTTCAGAGGAGCAGTGAGGAATCCCATCAAGGACTTATCAGTTCATGGGTGGCTAAGTGCATTAGGAAATAGCTGGTTTAAGCCTTTATTCCCTTAGCTCCCTCTTATCCAGATTTCCATCAAGAGTTACTTAGCTGAGTTAACTGTGTTGCAGCACAAGACCATTTGATGCCCTTTAAATAGACGTTGGATTTAGTGGAATCACTGGTGTGATTGGTGTGCTCATTTCAAAGGAGCTTTCCTGCCTCTATTTGGCTGCCTCAGGTCACGACAGAGTCTTCTCCATGGCGGGTCTCTGAAGCATATACTCTTATGCAGGGACCTATGCTCACGGCGTTTTCCCTATTGCTACCAACAGGGAATAGGGCAGCTGAATGATGGCAACTGAATTTCCAAGCTGGCTCTCCATAGCTCAAGCCTTCCCAGGTTCATAGATCTGAAAGTCCAACGGCTGAGCGCATCTCTTGTGCTATGAAGGCCACCATGGGCATAATTATTTTGGGGAGTGGGGGACATGTCCTCTAGTGCAGCTGGGGGTGTGTGTGTGTGTGTGCGGGATGGCAGTAGCTCCATCCACTTGGGAAGGGAGGAAGGGGTGGGAGTTCATCTTTGCAGCAAAGTATGAGTGAGTGTGACAGTGCCGCTTCACATCTGCACCCCCTGGCTTCTGTTGCCACACACCCCGCCCCCCAGGAAGAGAGAGCCTGCAGCTGGTGCCCCCACTGTCCGGAGAAGAGTCCTGAGCTGCCCCGTAGCACCCAGCCAGGACTTGGTGAGTAAGGGGGCTTGTCCCCACCATCACTACTTCCTCAGCATCATCCCACCCCAATCATTCCCCACCATCTCCACAAAGTTTGGTGGAACATTATGCCACTGCCACTGAATTTTCTCCATTCCTTCTTTCCTCCCTTCAGACTGTGCTCTGTATCAGCAAAGAGAGAGCATCTGGGCATCAAATAATGGGATTTTGCTTTACCTTTATCCCCCATTAGGAGAAGAGCAATGGGTGATGTGCTATGTACTGGACCATGGATCTGGAACAGTGCAGAAGACAGTAATTTTGTGCCAAGGTTGTTAAAATTGCTGACTGCCCAGGATATGCTTCCTCCCTGATACGATCTCACACTTACATAAGAGGAGTTTGTTACTTTATGGTTTGGTGAGCTGCCGGCCCAGGGTGGAGAGAATTGATAACTAGAGCTGTCCACCCCCTTCCAGCTCACTGAATCAATCAAAACAAGGTCTAGGCCTTGTTAATTCCGTATGGCTGGGCTGTTGGCAGGGCATTTTTCCAGGAAGAGCCTCAGCTGTAGTTAGGGTTTTTCTCTATCTCTGATCAGCATAAGCAAAATTCAGCAACCAATCTGAAGATAAAGCAGACACTCCCCAATCCCTCCACCCTCTGACCCTGATGCAGCAACATCAACATTAACATACAAGGTGCTTGAATGGAGGAGAAAGGGAGTGCCTACCCCTTGTGCAGGATATAAGGATCTGCCTAACTGAGTCAGACCAATGGCCTGACTTAGCCTAGTATTGTCACAACAGCAGGGTTTCAAATCTGGCTCTCCAGCAGAGGTCTCAACCAGATGTTCTACCTGAGACCTTCCAGGATCCCCTGCAAAGGCCTCACCCAGACATACTACTAGAGAGTCTGAACTGGAGATGCTGGGATTGAATTTGGGATTGTATCTTTGCAAAGCATGCACGCTACCACCTGAGCCACAGCCCGCCCTAGTGAGAGAGAAGTGGGACCAAACCTTCAGGGTAGGAACAAATCAGAACCCCAGCTGCATATCTCCCAATAGTCCCTACTAAAGAGACAGACAGTCCTGCTTTGGGTGCTGAATCCCACTGCCCTTCCTTCAGGGACTCAAAGTCCCTCTTTCAAGAGGAAAGACAAACAGACTGGTCTTCAAGCCTCTGATATGTTTCCTGGTGGCCTCCCAGAAAAAGCCCTGGAGAGGACAATGGGGAGATGATGGAATGACAAGAAATGATGCAGGATGAGAAGCAAGGGAGCTTTTGTCCATCTTTTTGCACTTGGAATGTTGGGAGGGTTATGTGTGAGCGTATGTAGTGGGAAGAGCTTTTTCGCCGAGAGGTGGAGCTTATAGACCAAAGGGTGGGGCTTGTCCCACTTGGGCCACTTGAAATGTTGGGAGGTCTGCAACTGAGACCAGAGAGGACAGGTGATAAGCCAACGTCCCTTCCCCAAGTCTATGTACAGCTGACCAGTATGATCCAGTTCTTTGTCCTGTAAAATTGATAATACTTTCTTTTCCATTGCTTAGAATAGAGGCTGTTTTTAAATGATACATTTAGAACGTTCTAGGGATTTTTATGTCGTTCCAAAGGTGATTGTCTAGATAGTTGGAACATTAGAAATTATTACACTTCCAGGCAGCTTGTTCCATGCTTCCATGTTCCACATTTTTTTTATAAAACACTCTTTTAAAGGTTTTATTGGAAAGTTCTAAATGAAAAGCATTGTACAACAGTCATGTTTACCATCTGCACAGGTAGAAGGTTCTAATCCTTTAGACATCTGGGAACTTAATACCCTAAATAGAACGTCACAACAGTGGTTGTTTAGCCACAGAAATCAGACTGATTATGACAACGACGTCATTCTGATAAGTCAGGTAAGAGCAAGTTTGAAACGGTGTAGCGTGGTCATTCTAAACCAGCCAGAGTCTCTTTGATCCATCCAAGAATACTCCTGGCTTTTACTACTGCACTATCAGCATTGTGTCGCTGTACTCAGAATACCTACGCCGTAACGCCACCAGTTCCCAGCATTTTTGCTGGCATGTGACCCCATTTTGAGACTTGAGCACAATCCCATGACCCCAGACAGCACCAAAAGTATGCAAAGTACATCAATATCCATCAGGAATCCATCTGCTGATGGTCCTGCCCTCCCCCTCCTTACCATGTGAGACTTTTTTTTACGCCTGGGTCGACACATTTTGGTTCCTCTTTGCCGAGATGTGCTTCAGGTTCCCTATGTCTTATGTTTCTTAGGGGCAAAATCCATCATGTTTATTTCTCTGTTAGGTTGCTATCCCTACATGCTTATTATTATTTAAATTTTTAAAAAAAATTTATTTTAACATTTGGTATCCCGCAACCCATCCCGCCTCAGGTGGCTCGGAGCAGCTCACAAAAAAATCATAAAGCATATGAATATAAACATATAAATATAAATATAAATAAGACAAATATAAAATTCTTAAAAACAATACACTATAAAACTACTGGAGCAAAAACAAAAAACAAAGAAAACCTCAACTCAACCCCCTACCCCTTCCCATCTCCTCCGCCAAAAGTCTGGCGGAATAGTCAGGTCTTGCATTGTCAGTAGAAAGAGAGAAGATCCGGGGACAAACAGACCTCCACCGGGAGGGAGTTCCACAGTCTTGGTGCAGTCCTCTCCATGGTTGTCACCTGTGACACTCTTGGCACCTCCAAGAGGGCACCCCTGGTGGAGCAGGGGCGGATCCAGGACCCAGAGAGTGAGGTGATCCCGCAGGTAAGTGAGGTCTAGACCATGTAGGGCTTTAAAGGTCAAAACCAACACCGTGAATTGGGCCCAGAAGACTATAGGCAGCCAGCGCAATGACCCAACCACTGGTGTTATATGCTCCCGGAAGCCCGTCCATATAAGGAGATGGGGTGCCACGTTCTGAACCATCACCAAGGGTAGCCCCACATAGAGAGCACTGCAGTAGTCCAGTCTTGAGGTGATGAAGGCATGGATGATATTGGCTAGGTCTGAGTCAGAGATATACGTCCGAAGCCTCCGTATCAGGTGTAATTGAAAAAAGGCGCGCCTCGCCACGGCTGCCACCTGAGCATCCAGGCGGAGTCGTGAGTCAAGGAGCACCCCCAGACTTTGAACCTGGGGGGGCCTGGGAGGGACAAGCCCCATCAATGATGAGGGTCACCAGCTCCCCCTCCCACCAGGTTCACCTCTGTCTTGTCAGGATTCAACTTCAGACGGCTCGCCTTCATCCAAGTCCCCCACGGTTGCCAGACACCGGGTAAGCACCAAGACTGCCGAGCCTGGGTCAGATGAAAAGGAGAGGTAGAGTTGGGTGTCATCAGTATATTGATGACACCAAACATCAACCCCCCTCACGACCCCAATGGCCATGACCCGCCCCCAGCCAGAGCCCTCTTCTCCATGGCTGTCCTGCCCAGCAAGTGAGGGAGACCCCCTCCCCTCTAAATCCGCTGTATCCCCTCCCCTCACAAGGAGATACATGGCAACCCCCCATGGGAGTCAAATCCCCCCCCCCACTGGGAGAAAAGAACCCCATCCACCCTAACCCTGTCCCCCTCACCCCCTCTTCTCACAAGGGGGTGAGTCAGTTACCCCAGTAACCACCCAACAATAAATACTAACCCCACCCTCCCTCCCCCCAAAACAAAACCTCCCCTCCCTCTTACCCTAAGCTCCACCCAAAGAGTACTGAAGTATAGCTCTGCCTCTTCACCCGAGGCAAATGCCTGCCCAAGGGATTCTACTAATTAGCCCTCTTGCCCATTGGTAAAAACAACAGAAGTTCCCCCCCCAACCCCTCAGGCCGCGCCAAGGGCTGCAACCAAGACCACGGCCCTTTGGCGCGTAGCCTGCGGCGCTGCTGGGCAGCAGTTCGCTTAACACTCCCCAAGTCCCGGAAGTTCTCCCTACGGAGTCCTGGCCCCACCCCCTCTCCTCCTGGGGCTCAGGGCTGGTGAGGAAGGCGAGCCCTTGGAGGGGCTCCCAGTCCAGCAGCCTCGTGGCACCAGCAGGTAGGCAGCAGTGGTGGTGGTAGCAGATGGCAGTACCATCTGAGAAGATGGCAATACAGGGACTCTCAGGCCCCGGGGCTCCAGGGAAACTATCCTCCCCGGAGGTAACAACAATAGGAGGTGGCTGAGGGGTAAAGGAGGCCGGGGGTGAGTCCCACTGGTGGCAAATGCGGTAAAGTAGCAGGGGCTCCCCTCCAAGCTCCCCTCCCCACCCCTCCCCTGGTGCAGTTCGTGCAGGGTCAGTACAAGATAAAACCAATATTAAAAGCATCAATCCGTGGCCCAGTCCTTCTTGGTCAGGGCCACACCGGCCACGAACGGCCCACCAATGGCCAACACCCTTTGGCGTCGCCCTTCAGGCCTCCAAGATACACCTGCAGGGAAGAGGAAGGGGTCAGGTGGTGTCACTCCCCTCTGCCCAATGAGTAGCCCAGCAGCACGACGACAGCAATGTGCCTGGTGCTGTACAGTCATGATTTTTGAGACAGGTCCCTGACCTGACAGACTTGCAATCTAGGATAGACAAGGGCGGGGAACACAGAGAGAGGGTAGTTTGGGTGTGGTGAATTCTCATTAGTACTAGGGGCTGAACCCCTAGCCCCAGAGAGCCCTTCCAGAGAGACAGGGATACATACACTCCCATTTGAAAGCTGGCAAATGAGCCAGTATGGTGTAGTGGAAAAGGTACTGGACGTGGATCTAAAAGCCAGGGTTTGAATCCTGCCCTAGCCATGAATTCACTGGGTGGCCTTGGGCAAGTCTCAGCCTCAGTTCCCCATCTGTAAAAATTGGAATGTGTGTGTATCTGTTGTTTCCCCTCATCCTTATCCATCTTAGATTGTAAGACTGCTGGGCAGGGACCTGTGACTGTAAAGCATTAGGCATATGCCTAGTAGTGCTATAGAAATGATAAGTGGCAGAGAACTTGTTTAAGGTTGCTCACAGCTAAGGGGGGATTTGAACCCTAGTCTCCCAAGTCCCACCCTGAGCCTTAATCAGAAGGGTGGAATAAAAAGGTAAATAAATAGTAGTGTATTTATTTGGCACAGGCTTTTGCCAAGGCCATTACCTATAAGTAAAAAATACATAACAATACAAAAAAGCAGAGACAAATTAAACAAATAAAAAATGTAAACAATCAATCCTCTGCATATAAAACCCACCAACTCTCACCTTTTCCAAATAGTTATTATAATGGTACCAAAGGGTAACTCCAACTTTACTGCTCAGCCAAAAAGGCAAAAACCACCCCTATACAAACAAATAAATAGGTACATCTAGTGCCTTAGCCACTGGAGTAAACTAGATCTCCCAGCATCTTGTCCACTAGGGGGCTCACCACTCTGTTCTCATTTGTGGAAGCCACTTTCCACCCTTCCTGGCCAGAGCTACTGTACTGTCTAGAACCCAGAACCACGCAGCACAACATGTTTACCCATGAGGGGGTTTTCCCTAGAAACTGAATAAGTGTTCTGAGAAAAGAGGCATAGGATAGAACATTCTGCCAAATGCTGGTCAAAACTCTTGAGCAAGAGGGTATTTGGCAAGAAAACAGGAGGAGATAATGGATTTGTAACCCCAGGTAGCTGCTAGGGAATGTAAACACCCAGTGCACAAATCTTGCCCGTACACTGTGTATTTGGTAACTGTTTACATGCTGAGCCTGATGCCTGGGTGCACCAAGTAATCTCCTTAACACGACCATGACCTTTGGATGTGAAATTCAAGACCAATGCTGCAGGAGCTGCACTCAGTCTACAGGTCTCAAAGCAGCTTGCAGAATGCGTGACATGGAGGTCTTGGTATCTGGAGAGAAAGGGACAGAGCAGTTGCATGCCATTGTCTTTTGCAGGCCTTGGGGAGGACTGCTGCTGAGCACCAGTGGTGGAGTAACCACAGGCTGGAGTAAGGTTGCTTGCCACCTCTCATGGTTTGACCTTGAGTTTCCCATAGGCCAAAATGGGAGTCTCAGGGTCAAACTGCAAAAGTGGCAACCCTAGCCTGGAGCATGCATATATGGGTGGGGAAGTCGAACAGCTCCTCCCTCTTGATCTCCCAAATTGTTGTTCCTGACCCCCCTTCAAAAGGTAATTCATACACTGATGGGAAGCAGAGTGGTAGCAAGGCCAAAATTAATGAGAGAACTATCCTCTGCACTTTTCAGGACCCAAGAGGAAGGCAGCCCTTGAACCTGGGTCTGCTGGGTTCACAAGAAATAGTGAATCCACAATCCACATTGCCACCAGGCTGCTTTAGTAAAATAGCAAAACCACAGTCCTATGGCCCCCTGAAAGCATGGCTCCACCCAGCCAGGTTTCTGATTGGTTACCAATGGGTCCACATCTGGATTGGCCAAAACTTTTATATAGCTAGTCCAGGACTTCTCACGATAAACCCCTGTCCTGAAAAACCAGACAAAGGTGTGGCCCTGGCTCTACAATTGCCTTGCCTCACCTCCCACATCCCAGCTACTCCTGTTCCACTCCAGACCCTGCTAGGACTGACTCCCTGGACTTTGACCTTGCCCGGCTATCGGATGACACTTTTTGCCTGCCTCCAGTGACCAGACAGAACTCCATTCCTGCTCAGACTCTCATCCTGTCCTGACCTCAAGGCTTGGATCCTAACATCTCTGCAAACTCAAAGGTGAGGACATATCCCCTCTATTCCTTCCTCTTTTTACACACCTGCTAAGCGTGAGGACCTGGGGCACAAGTGGTGTTTGACTCTCCTGAAACTCCAATGGTTTGGATTTTGTGCAAATCAGGAAGGGTTTTAGTGGTACTTTCTGTGTCTGTGGGGTGAATAGGAAAGAGGGTGATCTTGGGACTGTTGAATGCTGCCTGCAATTGTAATAACACACCAGTGGCTTGGAACATTCGTGGAGGACCACAGTGCCCTTCAGCTGCTTCCTAATCTGACTCAGGTCAGTACTGACTGAAAGTCATTACACCAGATGCTAGCTTAGTGCCCTACAGTGTGGTTGCGAGTGTCATGGTTACTCATTGGGGCACATATCCAGCCCTGTGCTGGATCCACCAGGGAAAGATGAGTCTGTTGCTATCCAGCTATGGGATGTGTCTCTTAGTTTCAGCTATAGAGAGTGGTTCTATCAGCTCTGAAATGACAGGTTTCATCCCTAAGGTGCTTGCTAAGATGGCAGATGCCGGGAAACCACCGGAATCAGCAGCCATCTTGGCAAGCTCAGGAATTTTTTATATTTTATTTATTTATTTCATTATATTTATATGCTGCCCCCCACGCCTATGGCATCTCGGGGCGGCTTCCAACATAATATAAAACAATTTTTAAACATAAAAAAAAATCTATAATATCATAATTAAAACAAATTTAAAACACCCCCCACAAAAATTAACACCCCCCCCACCCTCTCCTCCGAAGGCCTGGGCGAACAGCCAGGTCTTACAGATACGTCAAAAGGCCAACATGCCTGGGGTCAGGTGAGCCTCCTCTGGGAGGGAGTTCCACAACCGCGGCCTGGCCACCGAGAACGCCCTCTCCATTGTGACCCCCCGTCTTACACGGGGGACCTCCAGAAAGGCACCCCTGGTGGACC
>QEPC01004358.1:5239701-5252496 GCA_003113815.1 Sphenodon punctatus | reverse complement strand
CATAACATCGCTCTGATGGCTGTATTTATTTTTACTTTGTTTTTCTTACTTTGCTAATACACTTATAGACTCTCAGCTGTCCTATACACTGAAGATATTTATACAATGCTGTATATACAATACTAGGAGAGCTACAATACGCATGTGCAACTTAACAATTTCTTCCATTCTCTTCACCATGTCATTTTTTCAATGAGAACTTTTTTATTAAAAGCACCATTCTCTACACAAAACTATCAGGGATTCAATCACCCAGAAAGTTTGCTGTCTATAACATTCACTTTTTATTAAGATCCCTAACTAAAGAATAATTGCCTGCAAAAGATTTTAGTCACAACCCCGGAAATGAAGTGACTCAAAACGCCCATGTTAAAGATAGGCAGGGATTGAATGGAAATGCCTTCTCACTTTAACTAATATAGGTTCGATTGCGCCTCTATAATAAATAAAAATTGCACGTTTCTTTATTACTGCCAGGAGAATGGACAATTTTGCTATGTGTAAATGTTCTGCAGCAAAGCAGTTTTTTCACATTGATTAGCCTTATTGCACTTCTGTGGTCTAAATATCACATAATTTACTGATGAGGCAGATTTGCTACATACAAGAAACAATCAGGACACTTCCAGATGTTGCACATAGAGGGTTTCTGTCAATTTTCAATACAGTTGAAACCAATATGTACTACAGTGTTTTCATATGCATTTTATATATTCGCAAGTACAAAATCTGAATTTGAGTTTCTGCACGTTTTTGCAAACTTTGCATGCAAAGTTCAAGTGAAGTTTTGATTTTCTAACTGTAGAATTTGTAATTTGAGAATTCATCGGTGCCTCGAACTGCTGTAAGGCTGGAGGGAGCGGGGTAGAAGTTTTAAAATAAAAATTAATTAATTAAACAAACAAACAAACAAACAAACAAACAAACAAACAAATAACCAGCTGTAACAAGGTATCTGATTTTCCTCACTTTGATTGGTTTACCTCACGTTTTTAAACCTCTCAAACCCAGCACTCTTGAACTAATCAAGCACTCAGAATGATTGAACAAGGCAAAATCAAGCATATTGAGGTTCTCGGGTCCTAATAGGAACATTCACCAGCCTAAATGAATACTCAAATTTGAGTTGTACCTCATGGCTGTAATAAGCCTGGGATGAAGGCCTGGCCTCACCAGAGTTTCTCCCTTGCGAGTCTGTATCACACATTTGTACATCTCTCCTCATCAGGCATTAAGCCTCAATTTCCCTTTTCCTGAAGGACTTGCATCCTTTCAGAATGATGAACGTGCACCTGCTGGGCTTTTCATTTTGGTAATGAAAGCCCAAAGAAGCAATTATAATCCAGCGCTTCGGTTCACAACCTGTCACCCAGGGCAGGTCATTGACATCGGCGGAGAATAATTATTTTAATTACACACTGTAGCACAACCTGATAATTACCAGCACTGCTGTTTCTGAGCTCACCTCCAAACTTGGAAACAAACACTCATCTTTCTTTCTAAATTTAGTGCCATGTTTTGACGTATTCAGTCAGTGGCTTCCAGACACCTCCTTCCTCCTGTCGGATTTGCCAAGGTTGGTCTCCATGAGTCTTTGCTGTTCCTCGTCCTGGCTCTGTAGCTACCTAACCTGACAATTCGGAGTTTCAAATATTGCAGTCAGAAACTCAGTCCCAAGGGACAGAGGTGAATGAAAAGGATTTATGCAGCATAATATGGTGATTGATCAAGACCTTTACAAATTGCCAGCTGAGTCAGAAAGGAGTGGGGGGGGAGGAAAGGTCTAGCACAAATATCCTCATTTAGAATAATGCCTCTCATGGGCACAGAGTAGCATCACCCAATGCTGAAATAAAGCATTGCTTTCAGATGTATGGGCCTGGGGCCGCATATCTGAAAGACCTCTTCCTCCCCACTGCTCCGTCCCCTCCACTTGATCCCTGCGGTTGGTCAAGAGTGCCCTGTTGCAGCAGATACTATCTGCCCATAAAGTTCATACAGTGAGGCATTCTCGATGGCTGCCCCAGTACTGTAGAATTCCCATCTCCTGAAGGTTCATCAAACCCCAAGCCCGAGCAATTTCCAGTGGCAAAATTGAAGACTTTTCTTTTTGGCCAAGCATTTGGCAGATGGGGATAAGAGCTGGGCTGGGGGTCTCTAGAGGATATGTATATATTCTTATGTACTTCTATTTTGACATAGTTTTAAAGTTGTAACCTGCCCTGAGCCTTAGGGGAAGGGTGAGCTAGAAGTTTAAATAAAAATAAATAATAAAATAAATCAATAAATGAAACCTGGTCCATTTTCCAGGATCCTCAAATCTCTTACTCCAGAGTGGACCCAGTGATTTTAATGGGATGGTAATGGGGTGGTGATTTCCCACAGGATCAGCCCTGTTATTCTCTCTGGGTGTTTTCAGACATGATGCTAACCCCAGTTTAACCACACTTGAACATTCCTTATGCATATTGCAGGGCTGCATAGGGCACCAATACAACCCTGCAACATGCATAAGAAATGTTCAAGTGTGGTTAAAGTGTGGTTAAACTGGGGTTAGCGTCATGTCTGAAAACACCCTCTGTTGCCAGATCACACACTCTAGATGCCAGGTTCTCATCACCACTGGGATCCTGTCCTTGGACTTCATTTTCCCATTTATGTGCTTATGCAGAGGGCCTGAGCTCAGCTCCACACAATAGAGTCCTTCCCAGTCTCTCCCTTCTCAGGGGTTTCCTATGCTTTTTATATCCCTAACTAATTGCGTTAATGCCTACTCTACCCCACCTGGTTAGTGGGTGCTGGCTAGCCCAGGAGCTAATCCTGACAGGACTTACCAAGGCCAGCCTTCTGCCACAAGGCCTATGCCAGCCAAGGGTGATGGTAGATTGGAATGGGCCCTGGTGCAGAAGATGGAATAGGGGCCCCATGCCTCTCTCCCAGTGGCAGAGGATGAGGCTACACCAGTGAGCATGCCCCACCCCCCAGGCTCATGGGCCCCAGTGCCGTTGCAATACCTGCCCCTATTATAGCTACACCCTTGATGCCAGCATTTGCAGTTTGTGGACTGCAGTCAATGGGAGGGCATTATACACCTATTCAATCCAAAAGAACGTCTGCATTTTCCTAATGAAAGTCATGAAAAGTAAGGGCTTAGTTGAATTTAGGTCCTTAAACTGTGCTCAGCACTGTGGTATGTGACGAGGGAGCCCAGCCACCTACTTTGAGTGTATCGCACGAACAGAGGGACAAAGGCCTTGTTTAAAGAGTTTTTATCAGTTCCTCTTGAACTGAAGAAACCACCCGTTGATGCAAAAGAAAGACAACTTACTAGGAGATTAGTGTGACGCGTGAGTAAGAGACTCCTGCCCGCCAACACGCATCCCAGCTGGTCTTCTCTTGATATGGTGACACAAGGAACTCCCTGTTCTCCCTTGTTATGAGGATCCGATTTCCCACTGGAGGTTTGAGAGAATCATAATCCCATTGAAGAAGTTTCGAGGATAGACACAGCCCATGGGAAGGATTTCGTGCAGAATCTCCTTGACCCCTTGATGCAGGAAATTCTATTTTGCAACAAAGGCAAATACAGAAATTTTGTCAGTGGCACAGGATTTTCTGAAGTCTCCCAATTTTCATCCCCCAACTTTCTTGTAGTATAATAACCTCTTCTTTCTGGATCCTTCTCTGTTCTGGGTGTGCTTTGTGATCTTCCTAAATACAGAACCCCATCGATCCAGACAAAAAGTGAACCTCATCCCCAGGTGTCTGTACATGGGAGGTTCTATTGAATCCCCTAAAAACCTGGAAAGAGGGATGAATCATGTTCAATTAGTGCAACTGGGATTAGTAAGACACTATAAGAATAACTCAGATGTGTCTAATAATGTTATAACATTTGCATTTTGGGCTATGTAAAAAAATAATAAAATTATTCTTTCCCATCCAAAAGGCTGGACACATGGCTTTGGGGACCAACTGAAATGGAAAACTTTATTATTATTTTTTTTTTTTTACTGTCAGCCTTTCCTAGGGAATCCGGTTATGTAACTAGAAGCATTGTTAAGCGTATGCTTTTGGGCATTAGGCCATTAGCAGGAGGGGTTGTCCGTTTGATCTCATACAGGTAATTGTTTATGTCTCATTAATCATTGTGAAGGCATAGTTTTAATTAACCCCCTTGTACCGTTTGGGAAAGTCAATGATGGCCAAACATCTGCAGATATTGAGGAGCTGCTGGAATGAAGCCAGATGCTGATTGGATGAAGAAAAGTGTCCATAGGCCTGTTTTAAGTCTGGAAGCTGTTTCATGGCTCACACCTCCAGGTTCAAAGAATGGCCCTGGATTCCTTGGAGCACTGTTGCTGATACTCTCCCCTCCCCACACACACCACGCAGCACCAAGGAAACTAAAGCCAAAAGGGTTCCAGCTTTAACTAAATCACCAAAAATCAGGGACAGGGCAAGCTTTGTTTGGATCCCTGAAGGTTTGACACAGGAATAGGGAACCTCAGGCCCAGGGGCCAAATGCAGCCTATGGCTAGTTTTTATGTGACCCCTTTCCAGTGCCTGGATCTGGCCCCTGGATCCATTTCCTCTCCCCAAGCACTGAAAAAGTGCTCTTACTGTCGGCCCTCCTCTGCAGACTGCTGCTACCAACCTCTTTGTAACCAAGCCAAGCATACGCACCTGAGACTTCGCATCCGCTTGAATGTTTGTTTGTCTTCTCCCCTGTCTCTCCCACTGTCCCCTCTCCCTGNACGACTGGCGCTATATAAATGTTTATAATAATAATAATAATAATAATAATAATAATTCTAGATATATAACCAGTTCATTTGTGCCCCCAATAATCAATTTGTGCTGCCCCCATCCTATAACCATTGTGCTCCCGAGTCCCATAATTAGTTCATGCTGCCCCCCTGCCCGCTCCAATCCCCGCCCCCACCAAATGTGCAGAGCTTATTCTCTTGGAGGTTCTTAACTCTAGTTAAGCTCACTCACCCCTTATGTAGATTGAAGACAGTGATTCAGGCCTATCCTTTGATGTGTGCATGTCAGGGACTAGCCAGCTTCCAAGTTCAGCTCTGCCTCAGTCACTCACCTCACCATGGTGCTGTGCCCGCTCGCTTCGTGGCTGTTTTGGTGGGCTCACTGCTGCACCTACGTGTGCCCACTACTGTGCGCCTCTAGCTGACTGTGGCGCCGCCTCCTCCAACTTTCTACATCATCAGTGCTTGTGGCGACCACAGGGCGGGCTCAGCCCCGGCGCCTGGTCCCGGCTAGTCAATATCGCACTAGTTACTGCGCATGTCTCAGGCTCCTCCTTTCCACGTGCTGCTGAGGCCCAGCAGCAGTGGAAGCAGCACATGGAAAGGAGGAGTCAGTCAGCTAGAGAGGCGTGCGGTGGCGGGCACTGGAGACATGCCCAGTAACTATGACCCTATAGCACATGGGGGAAGTGGCAGACTGTCCAAGTCGACAGTTCCAGCAGTTGGCCTCCTCAAACTCCTTTGCAATCTGTTCTTGGAACACTGCAGGCTGGGTCAGGCATTGCAATGACCCTGACTTTCTACATTACATCAAAAGTTTCCCAGTTAGCCTAATTCAAGAAACCTGGTCCAAGGACCCTCTCGAATTGGAGGGCTATGCAGCCTATTCCCTCCCAGCACTTCATCGGGCAAGTAAGGGGAGACCCAGCGGGGGGTTGGGGCTTTTCCTTTCTCATAATTTACCTTTCCAGGTTATTGAGGAGATAATATTTCCCCAATTTCCCCTAGGCTCTGTAGTTAGGCTGGCCGCTGTCACATTTATAAATTTGACCCTTTATATTCCACCTTGTACTTCAGACTCCTTCCAGATTTCCATGTGGGATCGGTTGGAGCAATTATTGGAGGAACTACCCTCCAAATACCCAAAAGGGTTAATTATCATGGCAGGCGATTTCAACGCCTGCATGCGCACAAATGACCAAGCCCTGGCCCCTTATTGTGATGGGCGGGCTTATACTCCAACCAGTTTGCTGGGCCCCAGAAGTTCCAAGGACCAGGGCATGAATACCTCAGGGATTAGGTTAGCCCAATTACTTGTGGCACAGGAACTCTATGTTGTTAATGGCTCCGGCTTCAATGACTTGGAGGGCGAGTTTACCTTTATTGGTCACCAGGGCCCCAGTGTGGTGGATTTTTGTGTGGTCTCAGCAATGGCCCTCCCTTACATCATAGACTTTGCTCTGGGACCATCTCCCTCTTGAACTCTTTCTTTCTATCCCAAATTTAGCTGAGAACATTCCACAGACTTTAGAGACCATGGTGAACTTCAATTTGGAGCACCTTGATGTAGTATGGGCCCCGTGATGGGATGAGGATTGTTCACAAGCTTTAAGGGATTTTGCATCCCGGCCTCTTGAGATATTTGCTAACCAGGGCCGGGCGCAGGGGCTGAGCCCACCCTGCGGCCACCACAGCCAACAAAACGAAGGCTAGGCTTGCCCGCGGCGCATGCCAGCACACTAAGATCCTGGATCTTTTCCCCGGAGTCCCTGATCACAGGCAGGCTGTCACTGCACAGCCTACCTGCGATCCGGGGCTCCAGGGAAAAGATCCGGGGCTCCAGCCCATCCAGCCCACCCCTAATGATGCCTCTGCATGTGCACTGCACATAAGTGTAGAGTTACCAGACCTCCCTTTTAAAAGAGGATGCTTATACACCTTGCAGAGCTGCACTGGAACCAGTGCAATCCCGCACCATGTATTTTTCATAAGCTTCCTCTTTTAAAGGGGAGGTGTGGTAACACTATGTATGTGTATGAGGAGAGGCAGAGCTTATTTTCTGAGAGAAGGTGCTTATTGGCCCAAGGGGGCAGGGCTTGTTCCTCTTTGGCTGTTCAAAATGTTAGGAGGAGGTATGTACTCGGTGGTCAAAGGGACATCTAAGTTATCAGCTTAAGCCACATACATGGTTTTTCAAAAGGTACTTGGGTGCCTGCTGCTACGATCCCTGTGGGTGCCATGTTCCTAAAGGTATTAGGCACCATGGGGGTGGCTTTATGACTGCCAAGGCATCCGGCTAATTAGAAGTCTAGGCAGCCTGTTGAGCAAGGAGCTAGCTTGTGGCTTTGTAAAATTGGCCCTTTATTATTTAGTTTTTCCAAGAATCACACAAAGCATGATTTATTGCCTGCTTTTGGTGCCACAATGAAGTCCATTAATTTCAACAAGACTCAAGTAGATGCTAAGGCAGAAGTCCGCAAACTACAGCCCAGAACCCCAAGCAGGGCCACACCATCTGCAGATGGGGGCACAATCCAAAATACTTGGCTGGTCTCTTTGTTAGTCACACAGGGAAACATTTGTGAACCATTAGCTTAGGCTGGCAGGGATGTAACTGAGCAGGGAACGGAACTTGTCATAACTGCTTGGGCATTGCTGAGCCACAACAGCATCCTTCCTGGGATAAAGTCTCATGTCAGTCTTTGGGAAATGATGGCCATAAGGATCTCCCCAAATACTCGGGGAAAAGAACCTGAAAGTATTCTTGGAAAATAAAGGGGAATGAGTTTTGCCAGGTGGATTCCTTTGTTTATCTTGGAATTACGTTTTCAAGTAAGGGAGGTTGGGAACGGCATAAAAAACAAATTAAATTGAAGGCTACTACGGTTTCTAAGGGTATACTTAGGTAAGCTGCACGCTCTGAAGGAGTAAACACTTCTGATGTTCTGAATGTTTATAGAACCAAGGTCCAGCAGTTGTTAATCTGTGGAGCAGAGGTGATTCCTGTATATGACTATGATGCCCTCGAGGTTGTACAGAATAAATTTCTAAGAGAGCTATTGAGAACTCCCCAAGGTAAACCCGGCAGTAGTTGTTAGAGCAGAGACGGGCATCCTCTCTATCACTTGTGCTGGGAGGCAGGCCTTATTAGGATTTTGGTCAAAGGTAATTAACCGTAGCAGCACTGATTTGACTGCTATTTGCCTAAGTGAGGAATTGGAGCGAGGTAGCGTACCCTATTATCCTTGGTTAACACAAATTACAACGCAGTTGAATCTGCTGGGTTTTTCATTCTCTTACCTTTGGGGGAAGAATGTATTGCAGCGAAAGAGTCTGGTACATCTTAGAGCAATAGATATTGCCAAGCAGGAGGATCTGGCTGCTTTGGCCTCCTGGAAAGTGGCCCCGCTTTACCATTCCTTCAAGCAGCTGCATGAATTCGAGGTTTATTTGGATAGGCTGAGTAATCCTATACTCCGTCGAATATTTACGCAATTGCGTTTTCAGAGTTTTAAGTCAGCAGTACTTACAGGTCGATACAGCGGTGTTCCTTACCAGGAATGAATTTGACTCTCCAAAACAGCCGTAGTAGTAGAAGATCTTTATCATTTTTTATTTAACTGTCCGTTATATGATAATATAAGATGTGTCTGGTTAAATCCCTTGTGGGAGTGGAGAAGTTTTCTCCCTGCCCCGCAGAGAATTGAGTTTTTGATGGCTACGCATGATGTGAATAAATACTATGAGAGCTGTGGCATCTTTTGCGTTGTTGGCTATGAGGATACGAGATAAAGTATTGGTATAGTTTAATTTATTTTATGATTGTAATACTTTGTGAGCTTTTATGTATTTCATTTCTTTGAACTCATATAGTATATTGGGAACGATGTGTTCTCCTGCTTATAAATGTATTGTATATTTTTTCTTGTGTGTGTGTGTGTTTGGTAGGCCATGGCAAAAGGTAGAGCCTTGAATAAATTAACTAAACTAACTAACTAACTAACTAACCCCAAATACTCCTAAGCTCTCTATGATTGGTGGCTTTGAGGGGTGGAGACTCCCCAGGGTCCCTGATAGGGTTGGGAAATAAATAGGGTGGGTTGCCACCTTTGGTCTTTTTTTACCTGACACTTCCATTTCGGCCTATGGGAGTGTCAGGTAAAAAACCACCACAGGTGGCAGCCATAGTGTAAAGCACCTCGATGCTCTAATGATAGGGATTTTAGACAGGCTTCTATGGCTCACCCGCCCATCCCTCTTGCAAAATACATTAAAAAAGCATTTCTGAAAGTAGTGCAATTTATCATTTTTGCAACATGCACGTTAATAACCCCCCTCTCCCCAGCTCCCCTAGGGGTACAGTTTGACCCGGAGCACATTTTTGCTGTTAAACTGCAATTCTGGAGGAAAAAAAAAACCAAACCCCAAATCCAGCAAACGTTGCTAAATTGCAAACTCCAGGTGCTGCTGTCAATGACCTTCTGCCTCATCATTCAATCAGGGGACAGGTTTTCTGGCAAATTTATTTTTAGTAAATCTACCCTCTGGGGCACAGCATACTTTCTAACTGCGGCGTTCCGCTCCCTTTTGTGTGCACTGCTCTGGGCAGGGGACAGCCGTTGACACCCATGCAGCTTACACACACTATCAGCCCAGGCAGGTGCGGACAGCCAGCACTAAATGGCTGCAGCAGTCCTCACTGGTTAACAGGCAGGCAGTGCCTCGGAGCTGAAGGTGACACTTCTTTTCCCATCTGCCAGCGCAAACGTAGCACCCAGCATGCTCTGCTGGAGGGGCCCAGTCAGATGAGGCATAAAACCGGTATCTTGACAGCCTTTTAAAAAAATAATAATCTGTGGCCCAGTTAGTCATGCTGCCCCTGATGTCACAGCTGAATGCTGATCTGGGTCATTACACTTTTCCTTCCTCAGTTCCCCTGCAGTTTTTATTGTGAACTTTTCTCTCACGTTACAACTTGTTCCGAACTTGTCCAGTGGTGGCTATTGGTTGTTCAACCATTGTTGTGTCCCAGCCCAGATGAGACTACATTTCAGCAAAGGTGTGAGAGAACTTCATAGGCCCTTTTCACACAGACACTCTAACACTGAAAAAATGGGTGTTACATTTTATTATACATGTTGCAGGGCAACCATAGAGCACACCTGCAGCCCTGCAACATGTGTAATAAAATGTAACACCCATTTGATCCGTGTTAGAGTGTCTGTGTGAAAAGGGCCACAGGGTAAAAGCTGCCTGCCTGCCTGCAGACGAGTGTGATGGGTGGAGCTGCTGTGATGTCACACAACATTCAGATTCATTCCAATCGCTGGGAGGGAAGGAGAACATTCAGAATCATTCTAAGCTGTAAAGGGAGGGAAAGGTTATACTTGTGTCACAAGATATATCATGTAGGTATTTGGCTGGAAGATCTGGCCTTTAACTAGTTTCAAATGTTGCATACTTCCAAAAATAAAAAAAAGCGTAATCTTTGGCTGAAGGTGACTTAGATATCTAATATTTGTCTAGCTCTATCTATAGCTAGGAGAGAAGACAAAATAGCTAAGATGATATCTCCACCTCTTACACTGGGGACCAATATGGCATCTACGTTCTTTCTAGACTATAGGCAGGTAGCTATAATTAATTACACAGCTGCAGGCACTTACCTGCCCTTTGTCCCAAGGATTTCAGTTTGGCTGTCTGCACACGCAAGAGTTTACAGCATGTATGCCAGTGTTTTTATGGTTAATGTTTGATTGCTTTGCTTCTCCTTGTCAATCAGGAATATCTCCTGACTGAGTATATGTGTATGATACTATGTAGGAATCCAGTCCTTTGCAGCCCAGGAAGGATCCATGCAGGCTGACTTCCAATCCACTCTGGAGTTAATGTCAAGTCCTAATGGATTGTTAAGTGTACGCAGGCTTAGGCATCTGTATAAGGAAGGGTGGGTTGGTTATTTTCATCTGGACATGAGGTGTCTGAAGAGCACCCACAAATTCTTTAACTACTTTGTCACAAATCACGCACCTCTGTTTGCACACGCTAGTTCTCTAGATTGCCACTGTTTGGTTACTTTTTATATTTATATTTACCCACAGCTTTCTAACTGCATGAATCCACAGTACCCTCCTCCCTTCCAACCAGCCCAGCGGAAGAGACAGTCCCTGAAACTGACAAACAGTACATTTGATATTTTGCGGGGAATCTCTCTGAAATGGATAGCTTATTTGCTACCCATGGGCAATGCCTGCAGTTTCAAGTACTGCCTTGGGTAATCGACGCCAGGCTACCCAATTCTTCATCAGGTACCCCCCAAAATCAGTAGTTTCCAGTGCCGATTTTTCAATTTTCCGGTTACTGATTGGTAAATCGGGATGGAAAACCAAAAAATCAGGTCCAGAAGCCAAAAAATCAGGACCAGAAGTCGACATTCCGGGACACCAAGTACTTGAATCAGGGCAAAAATCAGGTACCAGTCACTACCCAATATTTTCAAGTTGATTTGGGTACTGAAAATTCAACTGGTATGCCCGTTTTTGCAGGTACTCGTTTCAGCTCTAGTCCTAACCAGGGCTGAAATGAGCAGCAAAATTTTAATTCTTGAGTAATTTTGCCATTTCAGGAACTGGGATCCATTTCCCAATGATTTCCCGATACGGATACAATTTCTCAATTCTCACAACACTGCAAGATACCATCCCGATTTACCGCCTTTCCACTGCTGCGTATTGCATACTGTTCATTTACCAGTTACTGCATTGCCGGGGACACCGTTTAACTTCTGGGTTTGTTGTTTCTGCATTTCTGAGCCAATCACTGTGTGAACAGCCCACCTCTTCTTAACACACACACCCCACCTGCCCAAGCAAGCACAGTTCATAAAAACAGTGCCACCATTCCAGTACCTCCAATCAGAATTGTTGTAGTATGTTGTTCCCTTTGCTCTGACCAATCTACAACTCGACTGCAGATTAGTAAAGGGATCTGTGTACCAGCCAGAAGGTGCTACGGGCTTACTGGATTACCCTGCTGTATGGAGAAAAGGAGTTTTGCTCCCAGGCGCAAAAGATTGCTTTTCTGTTGCACTCAAAGGATCCTTCTATTATGAGAGCTGTCTCCATTTTCTTTGTGCTTGCCCTCCGCCTTAAATGAAGTCTCCTTTGACCTAAAGTGAATTGCTTTTCTTGTTATAGTGATAGTACTAATTGTATTTTTGTTTTAAATGGCAAACAGGTGTAATAAATTCCCTGTACCTCAGCGGGGATGGTGGGCTGAACAGATGCGTTGGCCCACTGTGCCCCACGTTAGCCCATATGGGTGGCCCTTGGCCTGGAATGGGTACCTGGGATCTTCGGGAGAACTCATTCTGGGCCAGCTGCCTACCCACCCCGTGGCAGTAGCAGGCCCACATCTGGCAGCGCGAGACCACACGTGTGGGTGAGTCCCCGGCTCAGGAGGGCGATAGCAGCCTGTGTCACATTTGTTTTTACCCTATAATTGCATTTTTAAGCTTTTCTCTGCATCCATAATAACTAGAAACTTTTCTTTTTTTAAAAATGAAACAGTGTCTCACATTTTCATCAGGAGTACTGTGCTTTTGGGGATTTAGAAAACTCTTAACATTGTAAGACTTGCAATAAAATTGGGAGAGCTTTCAGATTTTTCAGAAAAATTTGACACCCTAGAATAGGGGTGGGGAAACTTCTCCCTCCCAGAGGCCACTTAGTACAAGTCTGAGGGCCACACAGAAGTGGGGATACTTAAGGGGTGCGCTCAGGAAGAGGACCTGGATCATGGATGTGTGCCGTGAATCTGACCCCTCTCCTTGTGTACATGCTCTCATCTCTGCTCCCTTTCTCTGATCAGTCTTTCAGTAAGGGGGTTCTGGAACTCCCCATGCCTGGAACTCCCTCCCTGCCCACATCCGCCTTGCCTCCTCCCTCCACTCCTTCAAATCCCTCCTCAAGACCCACCTTTTCCTTGCTGCCTTTCCCAATGCCTGCTAGTCTTTCCCCTTACTCTT
>QEPC01004358.1:5228885-5239601 GCA_003113815.1 Sphenodon punctatus | reverse complement strand
TAATAATAATAATAATAATAATAATAATAACTTCATCCCTTCCAGATGAAGCAAAGTGACGGAGACCCATCTGAGTCCCTCTAAGAAGATGCAATCACACATGCTCCGAGACAACAATCAATGCTCTGTTACCACCTGCCAACCCACTTTCTGCATTAAAAAGCATGGCATTCTCTTTCCACTTCTTAAAAACACCTCGCACCCAGTCTGAATGGGGCTCTCCTCCACCAAGGGCATGACTTGATGGAAATCTCTGTGTTGTTCCAGAACATGCAAAATAAATTCAAGAGACAGTGATTCATGAGGGATAGTATAAGAGCCTGTCTGTTCTGGCCCTCTGTAAGGAGAGACAGGCTCTGTTTACTCCACAGCTGTGCTCTACTTGGCCTTGGGAATGAATAAACAGGAGAGTGTGCACCGCTCACCCTCCGGAACGAGCAAAGCCAGAAGGCGGGGGAGATTCCAAAGGAGAGAAACATCGCAGAGTTTTCACTTCAAAACAACACTTCTGCAAAACAACAGATTTTGCACCAAGGGGAAGGGAGCAGAATGACACTAAGCATAAGCACTAAACATGACCACGCTTCCTCTTCTGACAATCACCCATTATTGCTTATGGGACAACTAGGTATTGGGCTGGTGCAACCCAACATCTTATTCCACCTGCTCGTAACCTTCTCCCAAACAGGAGGCAAGATCTTACCCAGCCAGGTACCCAGTCATCAGTGATTGCTACAGAACAGTAGGTAGCCTGCTCTTTCCACAGTGGAGAACTGAGGCCATAATCCTCCAACCAGAATATTCCCATGACTTCAATCAGACAGACTACTCCAGAGAAAATGGTTTGATGAATATCAACGAGCTATGGGCCTGATGTGTCACGTACAACTCAGGAGGAGATAGGTCCAACAGCAAGTGCTGGTCTCCATACATGCAGTTATATTCAAGCAGAGAAGACTTTTGGGGGGTCAGGGGATAAGGCCTCTTGATCGTCGGCCACTGTCAGAAACATGTTACCGGACGAAATGGACAATTGAGCTGACCCATCGTGGCACTTCTTACATTCATTGCCCGCTGGTCTGGCACCAAAAGACTCATAAGGATCTCAGATTTTAGAACTGAAAAATGTCTCCACGCAAGAAGCTCCGTTTATCAATTCAGGTGGCAACAGCCTAGTCTAATCCCATGAAACAGCCCTTCTGCGCTACACAAGTCTTGTTGCCTCTTGTGCAGCCACGATGTAGGAATCTGAAAGCTCTCTGAACATCAAGGGTGAATACAAACATGGCGAGGGCTCGCTATGGCCCATTATGGCCTGCATGGGCCAGAGACTCCTGGCATGTCTGTTTGTTGGCCGCCAGATGAGGACCCACTGCTGCCCCAGCCTGGGTAGGTGGCCGGCCAAGATGTGGTCCTCTGGATGATTCCGGACCCACAGCCCGGGCCAAGGGCTACCCAGGCAGGCCAACGCGGGTCATAGCGGGTCCATGCAACTGTTAGCGGACCCACCCCCCACTGTGGATTGGGGGCTGTCATAATGGACAGCCATGGCTGCCTGTGATTGGCTGCCATGGCTGCCCATCATGGTGGGAAGCAGGGCACTCAGGTCTGCTGGGGGAGGGATCGCCCAGTCTGTTCATCCCCCCACCAAGGGAGCTGGGGGAGGGATCGCCCAGTCAGGCGTACGTTGGTTCAGTGCCCTGACCTGACCCAGCCAGGGGCGCCCCCAGGCTATGTAGCCAGCTCGCCAGGTGCATGTCTGTTTTTACCCATCGCACAAGATTTTTTCCACCCAGGCGCCAGAGGACTCCCTGATCCTGCCATCTACAGCAGGTTACCCATTAACCACAGTGACTGCAATCCCAACCCCTGTGGGTGCCACCACAAGTATGTGCGCACATGGCTGTGTAATTTGCGTGCAGTCCATAGTCCCTGTGCTGAGTGTGTGTGTGGCTTGGGACCGGCCCCAGTAACTCCAAAGGTGAAGTAACTGGGACCCACTGTGCTGCTGCTGTGGACAAAAGGTCATCATGTTTCCCCTCTGGGCCCACTGCAGCAACTCTGCTGCCAAGGTCATTCACTCTGCCCATTGCTTTGACCATGTGCAGCCTCTCCTCTTCTCTCTTCACTGGCTCCCCCTTCCTGAACGTATCCTGTTTAAACTCCTGGTTTTCACGTTCAAAACACTCCACGACCAAGCTCCCCCTTATCTCTCTGACCTAATTTCCCTACGCACTCCTGCACGTGCTCTCCGCTCTTCCTCTGTCCCCTCCCTCACTCTCCCTCGTTTCTCCTGCTCGCCTAACCGCCTTCGATCCTTCTCCCTCGCTGCCCCCCAGGAACTCCCTCCCTACCCACATCCACCTTGCCCCCTCCCTCTGCTCCTTCAAATCCCTCCTCAAGACCCACTTTTCCCTCACCGCCTTTCCCAATGCCTACTAGTCGTTCCCATATACCTACTGTCTGCTCTCCTCTCCTGACTGCTGCAACCAACCTGATTGTAACCAAGCCAAGCACACGCACCTGAGACTTCGCATCTGCCTGAATGTTTGTTTGTCTTCTCCCCTGTCTCCCCTTCCTTGTCTTTTAGGTTGTAAGCCACAGGCAGGGACCGCGTTTATTTCTATGTTCTGTGCAGTGCCGGGTGCATGGCTGGCGCTATATAAATGTTTATAATAATAAATAATAATAATAATTCAATTTATGTTAATACACTGTTTGCATCATCATGTTACCAATACCTATGCATATCACTAGAGCTGTTCCTCCTTGGAGCTATTTCCTGGGGAGCGAGGGAGGAGATCAAGAGGAATATTATATATGAAACTAACTATCTGGAAAGGTAGTATTATCAATGCACCCAAAATGATCAGTTCTCAGCATAAACCATCAGCCTTGGTGAGAGGTTATACCATGATATCTCATTGTATGAGAAAAAAAGGAATAAAGTGAGACCCAGAAAATGTGGTTCACGTCCTGTGCCATACTCCATGTATCAGGAATCCTCATTCTTGCACTCCTGTGTGCAATGATGCCCATTCTCTCATGTCCAAACTGATCAAAATCTTGAGTTGCTTTGGTTCAAAATGAAGCATTTTGCACTTTGGGTCTTTTCCCTGGATGGCTTGTCAGACATGATGGAGTTGTCTGTTGCACCCATAAATAGAGCATCTTTGAACTAGCCTGATAGATAGGTTGGTTTTTTGTCTTCTCGTGTGCATTTTCATAACCTGCCATGGAGCTTTGTGTTCTGTGTATTTTCAAAGTAAAATTATTTGAAAAAATAAGTTGGTGTTTAAAACACTTTCTTCTTGCATTAGATCTACTGCTTTTGCTACCTGTGCCCATCCCCTTTAGGTTCCATTGCACCAAAAATGGGCACGGAGACCAAGAGGAAAGTCAGTGGGTGTTAAGAGATGTGACCTATGGCCCGCTGCGGCCTGGGACATACCAGTGAGTATGTTCACATGCCGCCAGATGTGGGCCCGCTTCTGCCTCAGGAAAATCCCTGAGGTGCATCCTGGGCCAAAGGCCTCCCACCTGAGCCAACGTGGGCCTGTGCGTGTGTTTTTAGTCTTGCCTATCCCTGCCACGAGAAGGGGGCTGCCAGGCCCATGCACCATGGCTGCACGTCATGAAGGAGTGCAAGGTGCTGGGAGCAGGACAGGGGGCAGGGCCGACTGCCCACATATCTGTTGTGATATTCCCCACCCCCCTGGTGGGTCATGCAGGCAGTGGCATGGCTTTCCTGGGTGCAGGCACGTTTGTTCCGTGCTGCTCTCCGATCTCTGCCCCAGGCTGAGCTGGGGAGCCGCCCCACCACCTGCACGTTTGTTTTTACCCACAGACAGACCATCCAGATTATACACTTTCTCTTTTAAAAAACAAAAATGAAACACTTTAGCTGTCATGGCTACAAAGAAAACCTTCAAAATGTGGAATGATTATCTGCTGGAGTTTGCAGAGAGCACAAAGCGATAGATTTGGGCATCATACGCGTACAGTTTGCAGGGTTTGTTTCCTATGGCCCATCACCAGAAGGTCAAGATACATTGAGTCTGTTCTTAAAGCCGGGATGAAGAATGGTGCATTCACTGGAATGAGATTCCCCCCCCCCCCCTAAACTGTTAAGGATGAGATCTCTAATGAGAAGCCCGTCATACCATTAGGGCCGTTTTTACACAAGGCTTGTGAGTAGCATATTTCTAAATTCCTGGAGAAAGAAACTTGCATGGAGGGGCGGGGTTAGACGTTCCTCCTCCTCCTCCTCACTACAGAAAGTGATCTGGGTGCTATTGAAAACAGCGGGTACTGCAAACTAGAGCAGGCTTGGAGTTGCAGACAGAGTTGTAAAAACCCCAGATGGAGGTGTTTTTTTTTACAACTCCGCATCTCCAAGCCTGCGCTAGTTCTCGGCACCAGTTGTTTTCAATGGCACCCAACTGACGTCCAGTAGTGGGGAGGAACATCTAATCCCCCGCACCCCACATGGGTTTCTTTCTCCAGGAATTTAGAAATGTGCTATTAACAAGCCTCGTGTAAAAACAGCTGCAGTCCTAATCTTCCTCATGAAGTCCCACTGCAGGATGAAGGCCTTCCCCAGAGCTATCAAGCACTCCTGTATTGACATATGTTGAGAGCTGCCAGATCAAAGCACACTACGGCACTTGAGGTGTCTGTTTTAGAAGCTGTGGGCTGTCTGTTCTGTGGCATTCCATGGAACACCCAGGTGCCCATTCTGGAGAGCGGTGCCATTCTGAAATACAAGACACCCCTTAAAATTACTGGATACCTGATAACCCTAATTAAATTTGACCAAGAAGGTCAACTAAAAGGTATAAAGTAACTCCCATTTCTGGCTTTAAAGAGAGAGTTTGGTTGCCATGCTGGTCTTAAATGTAAGATACAGACTCTGGGTGCTTTCTCACATTTGTTAAAATGCACTTGTTGGGGAAGTCGGGGAGTCAAATGTCGTGCAATGTCCGTCTCGCGAGAAGGGCAGAAATGCGGATCTTTGCCGGCAGACATGCATGTCCAGCAGAGTACCTTTTCCCTACCCTGCCAGAAGTGCATGTTTGCCGGCAAAGACCTGCACTTCTGCCCTTCTCATAAGACAGAAGCTGTGCATCACTTGTGTCACGGACTTCCCTGTGCCGCCGATGGGTGTGTATTCATGAGCGTGAGGAAGCGGTCAGAGAAAAAAGGAATTCAGATGATCCCTTTTATTGGGCCAACTTTTGTTGGTGAGATTATGCAAGCTTTAGGGACACATAGGGCCAAGACCTGAACAAATGCAATAAGGTATCCTTTGGGCAGGAGCTATTAGGCTTTGTCACTCTAGTTACTACTTATACCCTTTTAAAAATATAGTTTTCCCCCCTTCAGTGTTCCCGGTTTCAGGGTGCATGCACTTATTTTTACCCAGTCTCCTGTGCTACACATGCAAACAGAACCTCAGTGCTTCTGCACCTTGAAGAAGAAAAACACAAACCCTTTCCAAGGCATTGCGACACTTGGCTGTGTGTTTAGTCTATTATTTTCACACAGGAAGTTAGATTTCAGGAGCCGAGTTATAAATAAGCTCAGGGGGAGATATAAATAAACTGGAGACGTTCTCTAAAGCGTGAGGCCAGCATATGGAAACACTCCAGTGGGAAACTGCTCTCTTGGATGGAAAAAAAAATCTAAACATGTAAAAATAAAATTGATAAGTGCTAGGCTGAAGGCTGGATAAGCAGAAAGGAATGGAAATCTGATCCTGAGGAACACTTTGTGCTGCACAGTCTCTACTGAACCCACTTCCTGTCTTTGTGAGTATCTTTCCACTGATTCATGGTCTCGCTGCCTCGCTTGCCCTGTATATCAGCAAGGAGAGTGCAGGGGTGGGAAGGACTGAAGTCAACACCCACTGCTCCATGCTGCTGACTCAAATACTGGGCTTCATTTCACTCATTCATGACTCACTGGGCCTTAAAAGGGCAATGGCTTCCAGTTCCTCCAACGGAGCAAGCTGGCACAGTTTGAAACGACCCGCCCCCCTACTGAATTTCTAGAGAAACTGACATTCCTAATTGTTCAATAATAAACTCCCTTGATTGATAATCCTAATAAATCTGAGGATTAATTTTCCAGGCTGAGGTTGTTAAATGTGTGTGAACGAGGAGTTCTTTACAGCTGCCCATTTCAGAACATTTTAACAGGTATTATAATACAGGCTTTCTATTACAATGGGTGTACAGGACTGCTGATTCACACAGGCCACAAGTAAAGGGAGAGGAGATGGGGAAATGGGTATGTAACGCCCCCCTCGGCTATCCCCTATCTCTGACCCTCCTGGGGAGGGGCACAAGATGAAGATTTACTAGAGCCCAGCAGCCTGAGGGGCCCACAAGCCCATCATTAGGATAGGAAAAATTATAAATAATCAGGCTAAATAGGAGACATTTGGGGTATTTTATAGAATATCTCATTAGGAATCTTTGCACCAGAGCCAGCCTTATCACAGGGCAACCACCCTGGCCTTATTCTTTCTGAAGGCCCCACAGTGGCTCCTCTTTTCACCAGGGGTAGGGTGTGGGGGCTCACCTTTAGGGTCCCGCAGATGGTGCCCCCAAGGCATGCTGCAATGGTGGAGGGGCCCTACGTTTTAGCTTCACCCTGGGTCCTGCAAATTGTAAGGCCGGCCCAGCAGCCCTGCTTTGCAGCTATGTATATATATATTTGTCAAGATCTTGTAATATTTACCTGGACCATCATAGGGCTGCCACCTTTGGTCATTTTTTTACCTGACACTTCCATTTTGGCCTATGGGAGCAGCAGGTAAAAAACCACCACAGGTGGCAGCCCTGTGGACCAACCAGAAGCTACATTTCAAACAACAAGCTAGTCCTCCAGGATACCTAGAAGAACTGAGAGTGGGTCTCAGGGAGAGGGAACAGTGAGCTGTTCATTAACGAGTGTGTCTGTGTGATGGGAAGGAGCTGGCTATGAGTTTACACTGGGCCCAGCAAAATGTTGCTTGAGGCCTTGCTCCACATGTTTAAAAAAACCATGAGACAGACCAGCCAAAATCATGAGATTACCTTAACAATCATGATCTCCCCCCCAATAATAAAGATTGGTGTTTCTTTGCTTGTTTGAAGCTTTGGAATTCTCACTAACATCACGCACTGAAGCTTTTCTCCACAACCATGAGGACAAACAGTTGCTGTTTGTTAATTTTTTAAAAAGTGAGATCCCCATGATTTCATATCAAGTGTTACAATTTTAGATTTTAAGCTAGCTGCCAAACTTGCAAGATTTGCACTAAAACTGCCACTCCTGCAACCTTGAGTTTTTGCATAAAGTTATTAAGCTATCTACATACAGCTGGAATAAATCATCAGCTGTGGAACTTGGTTTTTTGTGTGTGCATAATTTGTGGGATGGTATTGCTGTCCCGTTAAGACAGCTCTTTTGCCAACTAGACAGAGGTCATGTAAGGAGAACAATAGCCAGGATTTCCCATTCAAATCAAGACGATTCAACATAGGCCATGAGGCAGAAAAGTGCTTTTTTTAAAAAACAACAAGAGTGTAGTGTAGTAGATAAGGTGCTGGACTTGGATTTGGGAAACCAGGGTTCAAATGTCACCCTAACCCATTAACTCACTGGGTGGCTTTGGGCAAGTCACAACCTGTGAGTCTCAGTTCCCTGATCTGTAAAATGGGAATATATGTGTGTCTGTCTTTCCTGTGTATTCTCCTCACCCGTGTTCATCTTAGACTGTAAGCCCACTGGGCAGGGATCTGACAGACTGTAAAGTGCTGTGTACGCCTAGTAGTGCTATAGCAATGATAAGTAGTAGCAGTAAAAGACATAAAGGCGGAGACGTTTGTCTATAAGATCAAACGAAACATTAGGTAAGGATAAGAAGGTTGACCTTAGTGCTGTGGCTGTTCCTCTTTGAAGAGAAGCATTCTGCCTGCCTGCCGTTTCAGCTGGATTAGGATGTCAGATTCCTCCTCATTTCTACCCTAGCTCAATGGCTCACCAGTGATTTTTCATTGTGGGCACACTGTGCCATGCAAAGTGTTCGTTGCACTTCAAGGCAACCTTCGGATTTTGGAGACGCACTCATTCCAAAGTCACTGAAATTCCTGCTCCAAAATTAGGACCCCCCAAAGGCAAGATTCAGGGCAATATGTGCCAGTGAGCCTATGCTTGCTTCCATGGACACAACAGCCAAGAGGACTCTTCTACGTTGCTGTGTGTCGTTTTAGCCTCATTAACAGAAGTGATGGCTGTGGGCGGCAGTGGCTTTTCCACCCAATGTGGAAAATTCCGTGAACATGGCTCCCTGCATATTGGTTATTTGGGCGCAGAATTGCAGTGAGGCTCTGCCAGTTTGACAGGCCTATAAGGAAAGAAAAATGTAGTCAAAACTGTTGCTAAACCTGCTATCGGTATAAAAAGGGGAGCGCTGGTTTCGGGGAGGGTAGAGAATAGGGGTAGCTTGGTGGGGAGGTTGTTAGCTTGGGGAGCATGGAACAGGGCATGAGTCTGGCTCAGGGGGATCGCTGGCTTGAGGGAGAGTGAGGCATGTGGTTGGCTTGGGAGAGGGGAGAATGGAACACAGGGCTGGCTCGTGTGGGGAGTTGCTGGCTTTCGGGATGGGGGAATGGGGCAGGGGACTATGCTCAGGGAAGGTTACTGGCTTGGAGAGGGGGAACGGGACATGGAGCCGGCTCAGGGAAAGTTGCTGGCTTGGGGAGGGGGAATGAGGCATGGTTCTGGCTTGGGAGGGAGTGGTTTCTGGCTCAGAGGAAAGTCACTGGCTTGTGGAAAGTGGGATCCGTAGGTGGGAATGGGATATGGGGTTGGCTCATGGAGGTCACTGGCTTGTGGGTGATGTTGCTGGCTTGTGGAGGGGGGGAATGAGACTGCCAAGGATGTGCCATTTCTCTCTGGGTGGACTGGGCTCTGCTGGGCTGGGCCTAGCTGCAGAGTGCTGGAGAGCTGGACTTCTGAAGTCCAGGAGAAACAAAATCTCAGGCACGGGGATGGCGACTGTTTAGATGTTCACCTCCTTCGCTACTGGAAGTCAGCCAGGTACCATTGGAAACAGCGAGCACCGGCAAACCAATGCATGCTTGGAGACCCAGACTTATAAAACCTTGATATCAGGGTTTTACAACTCCGGCCAGTCTCCAAGCATGTGCGAGTTCACTGGCGCCCGTTGTTTCCAGTGGTGCCCAGCCAACTTCCAACAGCAGGGGTGAATCCCTAACCCCTCCCCACCATGCGAGTTTGTTTCTCCCAGACTTCAGAAGGCTCGTGTAAAAACGCCCCCAGAGAGCAGCCCAGGCCCAGCTCGATATGTGCTGCAGTTTTGGAGGTCCAGTTCAAAACCTTGGCTATTACATTTTTGGGGAAATGTTGGGTTCACTTGAAACCCAAATACACTGCCCTAGTATTTGTGTTTTGAGTATGGAAGCTGAACAGGGCTTTTTCTTATTTATTCTGGTTTTATCGAAACCCAAATGCACAGCCCTAATTTTATCACTTTGCACATGACAGAAATCTTACTGTGACACAATGACTCCCAGACTTAACTCAAATACATTTCCCCAAATTAAAACCATTGTTGCTGCACATCAAATATTCTCTCACTTCTACTGAACACCTGGGGTGAAAGAGCAAGTGAAAGTTTAAATTTGCAGTCATCTTTTCTCAGGATGTAAGTTTTTGGACATTTTAATATTATTTGCAGCTGATCTTTACTGTTACATTGATCACCTCATTTCAAATCTTAGACAAACCTGTCTTTCTAGAGCAAAGTCATAAACAAGTCAATTGTATCCTTAGAAAACAGGTTTATAATCTAGCACTGCAGGATTGAGTTACTAATTGCACCACTTCCACTGAATGGATGTTGGAGTGAAGATGCAGGAGAGTTCAGTTTGGAATTAATTTTACAGAAAAACCAGACTATACTCTGCCTTTGATCCATATCTACTCACATTGGTGATGGTCTGTAGAAAAGCTAGATCGGGAACACCCAAGAACAAGGGGACTTCTGGGGGGTAGGGGGAATGGAACTGTGTAATGTCAAATTCAGGATGCAATACTTCCTCAAAAAATGCACTAGTCGACTATGGGACTTCTTGCCACATGATGCCATGGTGGCTAAGGGTTTGGAAGGATTAATCAGTGGTATTAATCAGATAGATGACAAGAACATCTAGACATCATAGCCAATGTTAAAAATTAAACAAGAGCTTTGAAAGGGACAAAACCCCTCATGCTATAGTGCAGGAATCATCCTGATCTGGGTTCAACAGGAAGCTTTTCTTGAAGGCAATCTCTCATTGCCGATGCACTGAAAGAGACAGGACACCATCACTGGGATTTTAACGGATGCACTCTTTATTTATTGCTTGCAGGGAGGAATACCATCACTACTCACCTGCTTGCTGCTGGTGCGGGGGGGGCTTGCCTGCCTCGCCGCCGCTGCTGTTACCACCGCTGCCGCTCCTGCCGCCGCCGCTTGCCGCTGGGGCCGCCGCCGCCGCTGCTCATCATCCCCGCGAGATACCTGCGGGGAATAAAGTAAGACCTGTGAGGTTGGGGGTTGGGGGGGAACGCAGAGGGCAGCCACGTGGGCTGTCCTGTCCCCTCCCCCCCCACCTGGAAGTAGCGGGGGCTAAAAGCCCGAGGACAGCGGCTGAGCCGCAG
>QEPC01004358.1:5202121-5224791 GCA_003113815.1 Sphenodon punctatus | reverse complement strand
TTACTGAGTTACATCATTCTGAGTCAAACAGATAACACAGTTTCAACAGTCCATGGAGGGATCAATACCCAATAACATAGTAAAAAGACTTTTAAAAAAAATATATATTTTTTTGCAAAGCAAGATATCAAGCCCCAAGGGACTAAGGCTGCTTTTAGACGATCCCGCTGACAAGCGGGATCGTTCAGAGGTGGGATCGGGCACCCGCCTTTCTCTCTACGCCGGGTCTGATGCTCAGAAGAGCATCAGACCCGGCGTAGAGACTCAGTGTGAATGCGCACTCTTCTGCGCATGCGCTCTTGGCAAAATAGCCTGGAAGTGTGTCGTGAAGCTGGCACAGCGGCGATCCGCGTTGGACGGGGCAGGATCACCTGCCCGGTCTGACGCGGGGAAGAGCCGGCTTAATTGTGAGTTGGCAATTTAAACGAGCGCAAAGGATCAGCTCCGTTTCTTGTCTCATTTAAAAGCAGCCTGAGACAAGTCCAACAATGGCTTGTATGCCAGGAAATTGGTCCTGTGACTAAATGCCTGCAGGAAAAACAGGGCAACATTTTCAGTGACCCTTGGGTCCGAACTATTCAGGAATGCAGAAAGTAAGGCGAAGTCAGATCTACCTGGAAGTTTGGCCAAGGTGTCCCCCAAGTATTGCTGCCTCGGAAGATCATATAACCGGCAGTAGAGGATGATGTGCCCCACTATTTCGACGGCCTGATTGTCAAAAGGACAAATCCTATCAACAAAGGGGACACCTTGGCAGCGCCCTTCCAAAACCTGAGAAGGAAAGCCATTTAACCGTGCACAAAGGAGGAGCCATTTCCCATGCGGCGAAATTTTAAATGACAAATATTGGGTCAATTGGCCAGGACCAGGGGCCCAATGGAGGTAGTCTGACATGTGTGGGGAGTCGGCTATCTTGCCCATTTCTTGTTGCCTGTCAATATCCTGGAGTCTTAAAAGGATTTCCTTGCGCACCAAGGCCCAAGGTTTATGAGCCAGGTATTCTACAGACAATCCCATCCGGGTTAGCAGGTTTTGGACATTACGCGCCCAAGGGTTTTGATAAGAATCCTCCCTCAGGGTCTTAAACAATTCTGAGCCCTGAGATGTCATAACTTTGACCCAGAATCGAAAGACAGACTTGATGGCATACTCATACCAGGTAATTTGGCCACTCTCAACCTAATAGCCGCATAAGGGGTCCCCCTGGGTATATGAAAAAGTTTCTGCAAGAACCTGGCCTGCATAGCGTTTAATTTAATCCAGGAAACAAAGGGAGCCCATATATCAGAGGCATATAAAGCCTGTGCCCTAACTTTAGCGTTATGCACCTGGATAGCAGCTGAGGGGACCACCTTCCCAGTACGAGCAAAGTATCCAAGGATAGCTTGGGACGGGCCTTTAGCAGCTAAAAGTGCTCTCTGGGCATGTGGCTTCCAGGACCCTGATTGGTGGAACAGCTGTCCCAGGTAATGGAAGCTTGAAACATGCTGCAAATGTTGCCCCTCAAAGTCCCATACATATGTTCTTTTCTTGTTCAAAAAACCCAGAACCTTTGACTTCTGATAATTCATGGACAGTTTGTTCAAATTACAGAAGGATGCCAAAGCCCGAATCTGTCTCTTTAGACCAATAGCTGTCTGCAACAGCAGCACAACGTCATCCACGTACAGAAGGCAACCCAAGGGTCTTGTAGCCAACTCTGGCGGAAAAAAAGAGGGAACCGCCATCAGGGGTATGACATAATTGATGTAAAAATTAAACAAGGCTGGTGCTAATACACAGCCTTGGCAGACGCCCTTTTGCGTGCGTACCAAAGATGTCAAATGGCCCTGATGGTCAAACTTTACTACAAGGGAAGAATTTTGCTGAAGGGAGCAGATGAGACTAAGCAGTCTCTTATCCATTGAAGAGCGTGATAGCATCCCCCACAGAATCTCCCTATTGATCGAATCAAATGCTGCCCTCAAATCAAGGAAGGCAGCAAAAAAAGACCCATGGCGGGCCATATACTTGGAGATAGTGTGGTACAATACCAAATAGAGCTCTACAGTGGAACGACCATGCTGGAACCCGGCCTGTTCTATAGCTATAATCTGCTCCCTCTGCATCCAGCCCATGAATCTCTGCAGCAGGAGCTTCGTGTAAATCTTTGCCATAACACAAAGAAGGCTAATGGACTGGACCTATAGTTGGCCGGATCGCTATTAGGACCTTTCTTAAGAATGGGAACTACTACGGCCCTACCCCAATCTGCTGGAACTACCCCTGTATTGTTAATTGCTGTAAATAAAGCGGCCATCACAGGGAACCACCAATCCCTGTGTGTCTTGAAAAATTCCAGATGGAGGAGATCATAACCAGGTGACTTTCCAGCTTTAAAGGATTCGACCAAAGCTTCCACCTCATCCAAAGTAACTGGAGGCCAGAGAGGTACCTCAGAAGCACCGAAAAAGGGGTGTGTCTGAGACCCACCCTCAGATTCAGTACCATACATCTGGCAAAAATGTTCGGTCCAGATAGCTGGATCAATAGAAGGTACATCTATTGTATGGGAAGAAGAAATGTTGCTGTTTAGAATCTGCCAGAACTCCTTGGAGTTCTTCTGCTCAGCTGCCACCATAAGTTTTGCCCATTGGGCTTCTATATGTTGCCTTCTCTTGGTGTTAAGGAGCTTCCTATAATCTGTTTTAAGGAGAAAGTATAAAGGGGGCAGGGTGGCATAAGGAGCTTGCCTATAGGTTTTATAGAAAGTAGTTAAATTGACCCTAGCATTCCTACACTCCTCATCAAACCATGGCTTGTTCTTACGCATGTTGATACTTAAGGGGTGTGCATCCCCTTTAGCTGACCGTATGTGAGAGGTGCACTCACCAGCAAGCTGGTCGTAGAGCTTCACTGTTTCTGAGGTACCCTGGGTACCAAGAAGTGAATCACGAAGCTGAACAACAGCTGGTGCAACCATCAGGTCTGACCAGACATTTACAAAGGTTTTGTTCCACCTTGCTACTCCGTGAACCTCAGATCCATCCCAGTTCGGTTGCCCCCCTAGAGACCTATTAACAAGAGAATCAGGCAGTTGAAGTAAAAGCTCCAACGGGAGGTGGTCACTAAGAAGGACTGAGCCTATCCTGAAGTCAAAAATATAGGGTAATGCCCGAGAGGCAACCAAACAGTAATCCACCATGCTGGAGCTCGAAGGGCCCAGGTAGGTGAACTCACCCCCCATATCATTGAACCCGGAGCCATTAAGGACATGGCAATCATGACCGGCAATGAAATTTGCCAGTCTGATACCTGCGGTGTTGATTCTTCCGTCCTTAGAGGTTCTGGGTCGCAGTATTCCTGAATAATCTAGCGGAAGGGGGTCACAATATTGAGTAAGGGCGGCATCATTTGCCCCCATACGGGCATTAAAATCCCCAACTATCACCAGGAGAGCCTCCGGGTGTTTAGTTACTAGTGCATCCATAAATTCCTCAAAACTAGACCAAGAAATATGCCTGAATGAACCCGCATTGATGGGGGGGACATAGACCGAAACAAATATCCACCGTAGTGAACCAATTTGCAAGACCACCGCTAAGGCCAGCGGTGAAAGAAAAGCAACCTCCAGTTCTCTATATAATAGAGACTGGGAAATGAGACAGTCTACCCCCCCAGAGGGGCGTCCCCAGGTGTTATAGGAAATAGCTGGCAAATTCAAGGCCTTATATCCCTTAAGGGCTAGAGGGAGTTTGGACCAAGTTTCTTGAAGAAATATAACTTGAAACCCTGCTATATAAGAAATAAATTCCGGGTCTGTCTTGTGGCGTTCCCATCCTGCCATGTTCCATGAGCATAGAGCCAGTGCTGAATGAGATCGTCATAGGTGCGGTATGGGTTCTACATCTAAACCCCCCATAAGGGACTCGTCAGTCACCTGAACAGCTGGGCTAGGGAGCAAAGCTTGTAGACAACCCTGCCGTAAAGGATGTTCAGGGGCCTCCTCCAAGTTTCCAGGAGAATGGAGCTCAATCAATAAATCCTGGGGAGGAATCTGGGATGATGTACCATACATACTGGGGTGGGGTGGGGGGATTGAGACAAGTCTCCACTGCTTGCTCTTTACCCCCACTCAAATTCCCTTTATCAGTCCCACCTACCCTATGCTCCTCCCACACAGCTAAATTCATGGGATCCGGGGATCCGGTGTTGTCTAGTGAAAGCCATTCCTGTGAGTCAGGATTAGGCTCTATTATATCTCCTCCTGGGATATCTGTGGTCCTCACTAGGCTCTGCTGCCCAGAAATGAAGGCCCTCGCCAAGGTATTTTTGACCCTCTGCAAGAGAATACCAGTAGCTTTCATACGGGTCCTGTTCTGCCATAATCTCTCTTGGCTTTGAAGGGAGGTAAGCATTATTTCCCACCTCCGAAATCGACCTCTATACAACGCCTTTGCCTCCGCAACTTCCCACACCGGGACTCTCAAGGTCATTTTCTCCTGCAGGTATGTTGTAAATTGGGAGATGTCTAAGACCCCCCTTTTAAAAAAGTGGTATTTCTTCCTTCGACAGAAGTGAAATACCACTGCTGGGGCCCACCTTACATTTGTATCTTGGGGCCAAACCCTGAAGGAGGAGGGGTTCTTTCTGGCGGGTAATTTAGCTCTCTTATTAGATGCAGGGGGAGCTTGTGTCTCGTTCAGAAGGATTTGGGGGAAATCAGGCATCCGCTCAGCTGCCTCGGTACCATCTATAACAGACGGGATGGCACTATCAGGTGCTCGTACTGTAGATGAGTTGTCCTTCAACCTTATACCCTGCTTTCCTTTATGCACAGAGTTGACCCTAGCCTTAGCAAGCGGTGGACTGGCCTGTGTCTGTGTAGCTGCATCGCTCTGAGTGGGGCTCATCACCCTACAAGAGTTAAACTTCCCAGACCAAGAGTTAAACTCCAGCCATAGCCCTCCTACCAGAACTTTCATGGCAAAAAGTAGTTCATTGGACTGGTTCAATTTTGCTTCGAGTTCTTTGAAGCCAGTATCTATATCCAGCTCCAATTGCACATTGAAATCATCAAACTGACGATTAAGGTGGATAAATTGCTGCTCAATCCAGTGAGGCAAAGACTCCTGCTCTACCACTCTGGAGCCCTGCACTTGGCTAGTGGAGGGATCCTCATAGTTGTGCCCATTGACTTCTAGTAAATCCTGTGCTTGCATTCTGATGGCCAGATTTGGTGGGAAGAAATGTGTAAGTTTTGTTTGACTGGTCAAGGAAGATTTCAAAGGTAACTGAACACCTTCTGCCTGTGCAATTTCCTCTGCGAGGGACTTAGGGGCTCTAGGAGCTCTGGATCGTAGCTCCATACCTTGCCCTTAAGGGTAAAGCCACAAGGGCATCGCCCTTCCAGGCCCGCTGTTCAGTGCCGCTCTCCTACTCTATTCCATGGAGCTCCGCCACAGCTTCTTTGTTCCCGCTCTCCTGTATTCCGTGCCAAGGTCCCATTCTCTCCAAATCACCAGCCGTCACCAATCAGAGGGGAAGGGGGCAATGCCAATGGTAGCCCCACGAACGGCCCCACCAATGGCCGATGCCCTTTGGTGTCGTCCTTCGGCTGACGCCCAAGGGTTATATACCTGAGTGAGGGGGGAGGGGAAGCTCCACTGGGTGACAGGCAGTCGCTCCAATCCTCTGCCCTTTCCCCAGCAACAGAACTCCACCCCCCTCTCAGTGGCCGCTGTCACAGGTGAGGGGGACCAGATCCTACCAAACTTGAGTAAGGTTGGGGGCGCCTGCCAACGGGGGACCATACTTGTCTCTACCGACCTCACTCGACGCCCCTCCCAGGGAGGCTACCCCGCCGCTTGCCATACCCTGCTTTCCAGCAAGTGGACCTCCCCATCTCTTAAGGAGATGACTCTTACTTATGACCTATCTATCCTATTCTAAGCTATAGTACTGGACCCCTGCCAGAGTGCAACAATAGTTGAACAAGCAGAACAGCACCCCAATTCTAGGGGGCAATCGATTAGCCAAATGCCCAACACTGCGAGGAAGGCGAAAAACGAGAACCCGAGTATTGGGCCAGATTGGGGTTCCCACAAAAATTCCTTCCTGGCCCCGAATGGCGGCCGATAATAGCCACAATACAGGGGGAGGGGAGGGTGGGTGCCGCTTCACAGACTCTATGCCACAGGTGGGGTCAGAGCAGTCTTCGTCTCCAAATGCGGGTCCTGTACCTAGGGCGTGACCTACGTGCCTGGACTAAACCTATCCTGGTCGGCGGGGTTGCCTAGCAACCCCGGCCAGGTGTCTGCAAGCTGCTGCGTCCGCCACTTTTTCCCACCTCGGGGCCCCTTGCAGCCCCGGGGCAGGAAAACCCCCAGCTGCCCTGCCTCCCTGCTATGCAGGCGCGGCAAGGGGCCTTCTGCTGTCCACACACACACCCCAAGGGGGAGGGGGGAGGCGGAGGCAATTAGTGCTTTCTAGAGGTCTTCTCATGGAACAGCCAATACTGACCCACTGCTGGAGATGGGTCTTAGTAAACCTCTGGTCTGATCAAATATGGTGATTCCTGTGAACCCCAACAGCCCCAGAGGGACGTAGCTAGGTTGGAATGGGCCCAAGGACAAGAAATGGACCCCCCCCACCATAGTCTCCCCTCCCCCCCTCCAAGCGCCGCAGATGTATTGTGTGTGTGGACTGACTCACCTGGTGCTGTGTTGTTGTTGTGTAGGTTGTCGCACACACAGACTGCCTCTTCCTTAAGTTGTTAAGGAAGGAAGGTAACAACAGATTGGGGCGCTTGGGGGGGTCACTGTGAGGCAGTGGGGGTTGGGTCTGTGGTCAGGGGGTCCCCCCGACCTTCTCTTTGTCCAACTGGGACTGCCGGCTCCCAAATTCAGTACCGGCGGTGCTGGTGAGGCCCGCCAGGGCTCCTGTGCTGGCTCAGCTTGCCATGTGCTGGGGGGGGCAGGGCCACAGGGGGGCCCTTCCTCCACTCCTGGTGCTCCGCTAGAGTCTAGTACCAGGGGGCAGGGCAGTAGGCTCAGGGGCCCCATGGTAGGCAGCGGCTGGCTCTGGCTCCTGGTTCCCACACCAGACTTCTGCAGGGGAAGAACTTCTTCCTTCTTCGATGCTCTGCTGACTGCTCGCCTTGCTGCCTCCCTTGTGCATGACGTGTACAATGTGCCCTGCCCATCCAGACGAGGAGGAGAGAACGCCGACGCAAATCCAACTGCAAGGCACTTCCCCATCCCCCGCACAAGTTCCCCCCACCCCCCCGCTGCGTGCAGTGCGCCGGGCCGATGTGCACGGCGCCAGGGGGTGGGGCTTGAAGTTCGGCCCACAAGTTCTCCACACTGTGGGTGGGGGGAGGGGGGGCATATGGCAGCCAGCAGGGGCTTGGGCTGGTGGTGCCAGTCAAAGATTTTTTTATTTTTTTTTAAAAACCCTCAGATGGTCAGCTGACTTAGCTACCATAGGGATGGGCCCCCAGCGACAGTGGGCTCCGAGGACAAATGGCCTGCCTGTCCCTATGGTAGCTGCACCCATGCCCAGAGAAAGGAAAACTAGTTCTTAGCCAGCGCCAGTGGGCCTTCCCTGCAATGTCACTATGTTTGATAGTGGGAGTCTGGAAATGAAATGAAATGAAGACGAAGGAGCAGCTACTTCTTCAGACCAAGCGCAGCAAAGAAGCCTGGAATGATAGCCTTGCATTAAAGAAGTGTTCTATTAATCCATTGCCATCTGTCTTTATTTTGCTAATCCACTTGCTTGCATTCAACATATGTCACAGGGAGTTCTGTCACAGCACCCATTCCACAGGCACGCACCACGCATTCCAGCGCTGTTGGTTTGGCACATTCTTGTGGCGAGGGCACAAGTGCTCTTGGCATGTGTCGAATTCCTGGATTGGGCGTTCAGTGCTCTAAGGAACAAGCAGGCCCTGTTGGAAAAGGAGGAAGGGGGGGAAGGGATGCTTCAGCAGCAACCCTCCCCCCCCCCCCCCCCCCCCCCACTCCTTCCATGACATTTTGAACATCCTTTTCATTTAGTCAGTCCTCCCTCCCTACCACACATTGGGTCCCATGGTGCAAAAGCCATTTGTAATGCATGGAAATTTTTACATGTTATTAAAAACGTCGTCAGAAAAACTCACCGCAAAAAACCAAAACATTCGCCATAGCAACTGATGGATGGATGTCACACCCAGCTGGCCTGCTGTGTGAGTCTAGAAAAGGTCACATTAGGTAACTGGGCATTACAGTTACCGTCATGTAAGTGGGGAGTGGCTGACTCCTAGTCCTCTGTGGCCAATGACAGGTTTGGAACTAGTAGCTGAAGGCAACATGGAACAAAAGCCCCGTCAGTCCCAGACATCCTAGAGTATAATCTACCAATGCAATGGCTGGGTCTTGAGATAAGCTTAGTGGCCTGGGATGTATTAGTCTTTGGAAGAGACAGTTTGAAGGAATTCTGGAGTGGGGGAAATCACCCGCTCGGCCCTGGCAAGAAACAGATTTTGACTAAAGAGGTGACTTTTGTACAGTAAGGTTGGATATGGATATATTATACACAGGTTTGAAAAGCACTAGTCTCTCTCAGTGGCCATTTTTAAACGGGACGTGCCCACTCAGGTTCCCCCATCCCTCACCCACCCGAGTGCCCATCTGAAGGCGGCGTGGGTAGGTGCGTACTCCCGTGACCCATGCACCACCCACACGGAGCATCGGGAAAATCCAGAATGCTCCATGTGGGGGCAGGAGTGGGCAATACATAGGAAGGGGTACACACCCAGCGCTCACCCATCCTGGCCCATTTGATTCCCCCTCCACTCGCCGGGCGGGAGTGGGTGCTCCACGCGGCGTACACAAACCTGTCTCCCCCACCCCCCAGCCATGCCCATTTTAAAAATGGCCACTCTCTTAGTCAGCTAGGCAGGAGGCCAGAGAATGGAATAAGCCAGCTGTTTGGAGGGGACCAGGAGCAGCCCGCCAGCCATGTAAGCATCCAGTCTGGGTGTAGCCAGCCGTGTGAGCATGCAGTCTTTCCTCCTGCAATGCGTGAAACAAAACAACGGTCCCTAGCAGTTCTGGTTGCAAAGAAACCTTCAAAACCTGAAGTGAGCGTGACTAATACAGAGACACCTGTCTGAGTATGCAAAGCATGCAAAGCAATAGCTCCAAGTTGTGAACTGGGGCTGGCCTAAGAAACGATGGAGTCTGTACAAGGGGGTGGGTCCAGTGCCTCCCAGGTAGACAGGGCAGGGCTTCCAGGCAGGGGCAAAGCCCCACAGAAACACCTGGTACTCAGGTCTGGGAGCTGTCTTCAGGAGTAGAATGGAAAGGCGCCCACCCAACATGCCAGAGTCACTGGTCCCAGTAGGGCATGGGAGGGCAGGGGGGCACTGCATTGCTCTTGAAGGCAACAGCCCCAAGGGCAGGCACATCTGTGGGGCCTTGCTCCCTGCCTTCTCTGCTGGTGGGGAGAGAGGCCCACAAGAAGAATCAACTGTTGGGTGCCAGCCCCCCCCCCCCGGGAGAGCTGTGCCATCATCCTTCCCACTTGGTCCCAGTGACAGAGTCCTACCATGGTGCCAGCACTGGCTCAAGAAGCCTCTGCATAGTGGGAGGTGGGGTCCCAGTTGGATCCTGGGGAGGTGGGATCCCAGTTGGACCAGCACCATGACTCGCCATGGGAATGGGGTGTTCTCAACTCCCTTCCTGGCAGGCGCCATCTGTGGGGCCCGTCCCACCGCAAAGCTGTCAGAGGAGGGCTCCATAGAAGCACCTGCTGGGAGGTTATAAAGGACGGTACCTTCTTGTAGAGCCCAAGGCAGTGCCATGGCTGCCGCACCCTAAGGGCAGTGTTAGTGTGGACTGCCAATTACTTCCATGGGCACTCCCTCAGATGTCAGTGATGGAACTTTATAATGTCAACTTTGGTACCAATTTCAATGCCTAGCAAATCTAATAAAGAAAGGAGAGAAAGCATCCGTTTTGAAGATCTACCTAGCCTAGTGTGAGGGAGCAGATATCTGAAAGACTGCCTTTCCTACTATGCTTCACCATGACCATTGTGGTCGGCCAGGAGTGCTCTCTTGCAAGTACCACCTGCCAATCTCGCTCATACGACAATGGCCCACAGATAGGAGTTCTCAGTTGCTACCCCAGTATCGTGGAACTCCCTTCCCCCGGGGGAGGTCCGTCAGAGCCCAAGTCTGAGCATATTTCAGAGGCGGTGTAAAACCTTTCTTTTTGGCAAAGCGTTCGGCAGGCAGTGTTAGGGGTTGGGATGGCTGGGTTTAGGGGCAAGGGTGGGTTTTTTTCTTAAGGGATTTTAATGTATTTTGTATTTTTAATATTGTACGTCACCCTGGGCCTTAGAGGAAGGGAGGGGGTAGCAATTTAAATAAATAAATATTTAGGGTTGACCGTTGGTTACACACAGCAAAGTTAAAGGGGGAGTGTGTTGGTTTCATTATCCCAAAGGGGTAGGGTGGGAAACTTAATCTTTCAAAGTTTAGGATACTGTCAGGTCCAGGCCTTGAACACCTGCCCCTTGGGACGCAGGAAGGGCACGGTTGGGGCCTGAGCCACCTGTGGACCTGATAGCAGCCCGTAGTTCTTATTCTTAGGCTTTGCCTGCCGTCTCACCCAGGCATGTCCACGCCCTTCCCCAGCTGTAGCTTGTTCCCCTGGCCCCAGCTCCTTGATTGACCACCAGATAGTATTTAAGTCTTAATGTGTGCTCAGGAAGCTGGTGGAGTAATGTCTCTTACCCCACCTCCCCGGTAGAGTACTGTGGTGTGAACTGCCGTACTCTTGTCCAGTTGCTGCTGTATGTAGTAAGTGTTTCCCCGTGTGTCCTAGCCGGCTGGGGGTCTGTGGGCAGCGGCGCTGGCAGTGCTGCTGCTATTGCTGCCTGGGGCAGGCGGTGGTGCTGAGGGTCTGGGTAGGGCGTGTGCACTGTGGGATTTACTTGCAGCCCCGGCCCCAGGCTAACCCTCCACTCCAGCCCCCCCCCCATGCAGCGAGGAATGAGCGCATGAGCCGGTCACTCCACATGCAGAGACCCGAAAGTAACTCCAGGTTTCTGCCATGTGGAGGGCTTGCACGCTTGACCCGCACACACACCCCCATAGCCATACATGGCTATGAGGGGTGGGTCAAGCGTGATGTCAGCCCATGACTGACCAATGGGCCGGGGCACCAAGCACGTTGCGCTGGCATCAGGGAGGGGGGGGGTCCATTTGTCAGCTGGAGGGGGGGCCAGGTGGACTGGACGAGAAGTTGAACTTAATTTAAAAAAAATAAACTTAGGGCTGGGCGGGTGGGCCCCGGGACAAATGTCCTGCCTGTCCCTAGCTCCCTGCCTTCCATGCTCTTCCTGGCTCCTTTATGTGTGGTAGTCTCCCAGGTGGTGTATTTGGTGTGGGGTTCTGTCTCTTCTCTTTGACCTCGATGATGAGCCAGACCCTCTCTGAAGTAGGCTCCCTGGCCTCAAGATGAGAGCAGTTCCGGGAGGCTCTGAGGTGCTCTGAGAGGTCCTTCTTCTCCGCAGGCTCTTCCGTGAGCTCCCCTTCCTGGGTTCCTTCCCCCTCCTTGCCTTCCTGATACCCTGTCCCCATGACAGATACAGACACTTCGGCAAGAGCTAGGAGGTTTGATTTGTCCCCAAACCCTCGTAAAGATCAAATATGATTTTTGGTTTGTGTGTGAATTGCTTTGCATAGTTCAATTCAGGAGCCTAGTTACCCCCACAAAATTGGGATGGAAGTACTTCAAGGAAAGACATTAGAACTGAAATGAGTATTCACTAGCTCTAAAACAAAAAAATCTTGGCAAATGCTGCTTCCGTCAGAAGCAGGGCATTCACCAGTTTCCCCCGTGGTTTTTGCCGTTTTCCATTGTTTTTTGCAAATTGAACGGGGCTGCAATGGGCTGGTCCCAATCCCCATGTGTGCCCCCAGCACGCACCCCGGGGGTTGTGGAGACAAAAACATGCTGGCTAAGCACAGGGGAAGTGCTGGAAATTAGTGCAGTAAAACTGCCATATAACTACTGTAAAATTCCCGGAAAGTGACAAAGAAAAGTCCCGGAAAGTGACAAGGCAGAAGCGCATAATTACTGGAAACAGATGAAGTACCAATGGACACTTGCAAGCACTCCTGAAAGGTCAGTATTTCCCTTCAGAACAGGAACACTTGCTCTCGTCTCTGCCCTAGTTATCTGCTGCAATCTGGTATTCAGCCAGATACCAAACAGCATCCAGTTTGTGTCCAGTGTTTATCTGGTTAAGCAGATTATCACTTACTGAATTACTGTTTGCTGCATTGCTCTTTGCCCATAAAATATATACAGATATATTTATTTCCTTCTTCCTGGTTTTAGAGTAGTAATGGTAGCATTCGGTTATGCGATCATGTGGTAACCAGTAAAAAGTAATGCGGTAACCAGTTAACATTCACAGTAATATCTGGTATTCCGGTTTGGCAGCTAACCTCCATGGTAACCAGTTAATTACCAAGATAAGCACCAAACTAACCATAAACCTGGATATTAACCACAGATGATCATTTTGGTGTCTGTTTCAGCAGTAGACACTATCCCTCAGAATCTGGCACATTAATTTTCTGAGTAATGTTGCGAAAACCAGATAAAGCAAAAGTGGTGGAAAAATCATCACTATACCTCAAAGTAGGCAATATAACATGATTGGCTAATGATGGGGTGATGTCATTTCTAGTTAGATGCGGCTGCAGCAAATAGATGATATGGTTTCTTTGGCAAGGTGAAAGGAGCAGCACAACTTTCATCACTCCCCGTGCAAACCCTATGATGGCATCATTTCCTTCATCTCTTCCCTTCCCCCTTCCCCCGTCTCTCAGATTGTAAGCCCTAGGGCAGGGACCGTGTCTATTCAATTAATTTGTAACGCACCAGGTACATTGCTGGCGCTATATAAATGCTTGCTAATAATATAATAATAATAATAATAATCATGCAATTAAGGAAGTTCAACAAGGCAGTGCCAAATATTTGGACATGTCAGCCAGATGAAGGATGGTCAACTGCTAAGAACTGTGCTCTGTGGTTAGAGGGAAGGCATTAGACCAAGCCTTGTTATGCCTCCACAGATGGAGCAGGAAGTGAAAAGTTAACAGAGCAGAGTGTGGTGGAAGGAACCTTGTGATGTAGCAAGGCTGTGGTGCACCTGGGCTCATGTCCCAATTATGGGGCCCCCAAGGGCAAGGGGCAGGATCTTCCTAAGTAGCTCTCACCTCCACCAAAGGTGATTGTGCTACCCTGGTCAGAATGAGCCCCTTGGAGTGACAGAAACCCCACCAGGGCCCCACCCACTCTGAAAACCTCCTTTTTGGGGGGCCCCTGTACAAGCAGCAATTGAGCCTCTGTGGTAGCTATGCCCCTGAAAGACGCTAGCTAACTCTTCTGCCAGCCATAGTGCGGGGCAGAGCAAAATGGAAAGTGGAGCACACACAGTGGCGTAAGTAACAAGGTGGGGGTGGGCCCGGGCTCAATTGTGAAGTATGACCCCCCCTGAAGTGCAAGGAGGCAGGGTCTTCCTAAGCAGTGGCCTCCCAAGACTCTCTGACAGCTTCGACCTCCCCACTCCTGCAAAGGTTGTGGGACTGCCCTGGCTCCCAGCGAGTTCCCCACCAGGAAGGAAGTTTGAAGAGCTGGTGGGGCCAGCACCCTACCCCTCCTCACTCTGAAACTTCCTTCTTGTAGGGCCCACTGGAAGAGGCCTGAGCACCGCTAGAACATTTTCATAGTGGGTGGGGGTAGCGTGTTGGCTCTACTCCTTCCCCCACACACTGTGTGTTAACACACATAACACTGGCCCACTCTGGTCTGCCTGAGCTAGCACTGAACCCCACCCATCTGTTCCAGGCCTGCCAGATGTGGGCCCGGTTCAAACCACAGCGGGGGTGGTGGCCAGGCCAAAAATGTGAGCCTGGAATGAACTGGGCCAATGGTCTGGCTCCGTGAGCTACCCAGGATGGCCAGCGTGGGCCAAACCAGGCAGTCACGTCTTTTTTTTTGGTGCCTGCCCAGCATAGCATGGAGGGGTCGCGATGGCAGCCAACATGGCTGCCTATTATGGGCAGCTATAGCTGCCCGTCATGGTGGAGGGTGGGGTGCCAGCCAATGTGGAGTTTCAGCCATCCAGCCGCACATGCATCACTCCCCGCCCCCCTCCCCAGCCGGGTCAGGCCGGAGCGTGGGATGACAGCCGCCCATCACATAAGTTAACACCCACTGTGATGGTGGTGCGCGCAAGTCACTTAGAAAGGGTCCGCCGCAGAGTCCAGAGGCTGACCTCAGCTGAGCCCCCTCGCTTCATGGTCGCTATGCTACAGTGAGCAATCAAGACTGGCCCCTGCGGTCATTAGACCCTGCGGTCATTAGACTAAGGGACAAAAGGAACTAATGAAAACTCACCAGAAACGTGATTTCTTAGTCATTTCCAGCGGATTCAAATTCGCCCTGGTGTTCCCCGTTTTTAAATGAGGTTGAAAAACTGGAGGGGAGGGCAAGGGAAGCTGTGAGAATGGCATGAGAGATGGAAAGCACCCCATCCAGCAAGAGGCTTATGGAGCTCAAGCCATTTATCTTAACAAAACAAAAGGACTAAAAAGTGGCCTGATCATGGTTTAAGGAACCTCATCATGATAGTCCAGTGCCAAGCACATTGCTGGAACTATAGAAATCAAGCAAACAAACAAAACAAAACACAACAAACAACAAAATAATAATAATAAATATATCTTCACAGGAAGAAAGTGTTGGGAGCACTAAAAGAGAGGGCCCCTGAGGGCCCCAATCCCATTCCCTGCGCCCTCCAGCCCCATAGAGCATGAGCTCCCTGTCACTACTATCCCGTCACCCTTTGCTCCCACCCACCCACCCCATGCTCTTTTTGCATCATGGAAGAGTGAGGTGTGCCATGGGAGGAGGAAAAGGCAATGGGAGGTACAAGCAGGAAATACTGCTATGTGGCTGTCCAGGAGGGAACAAAGCCTGGGGTTGGGGAGGGGGAGGAGGGCCAGGGAGCTTGCATTTCCTGGAGGGCCCAGAGGTGTGACCAAGGGGAAGGGATCAGGGTTGCTCTCCACCAATGTCTGTCTAAGAAGGACTCCTGTGGGGGACACTAACGGGCTCTTTAATCTCACAGAAGGCGGTTTAAGAGGAATCAACAGCTGGAGCCGTGGGCATAGCAAGGCTGTGGTGGGCCCAGGCTCATGTCACAATTAGCCCCCCCCCCCCCCAAGGGTAAGGTGGCTGGGTTTCTCAAAGAGGGGGGTCCTCCCAAGGGGACTCCCAGCTAGTCTCAACCACCCCCTGCAAAGTTGGTGGCACCACCCTAGCTCCCAGCAAGTGCCATTCCAGTAGGGGCTGGAGGACAACAACCCCACCAGGAAAACAGTTTTAAAACTTCCTTCTTCGCAGGGCCTTTTACAAGCAGCCCGAGCGCCACTAGGAAATTTTCAGAGTGGGTGGGGGCAAAATGTTGGCCCTGCTCCCGCCCCTGAACTCTTTGAAAATTTCCTAGCAGCATGCAGACCGCTTGCAAAGGAAAAACCTCCTTCTTGACAGGGCCCTCGAGTCCTGGGCCCAGGTTCAACTGAGCTCCCCCACTCCATAGTAGCTAATGCCCCTGAGCTGAAAGTTAAATTAGAAATGGCACAAATGGTTAGCAGTGAGCGTGATTAACCATTGAGACAGACTTGCAAGGGACATGATGGATCCTTCATCATGCGCAGTCTTGAAACTGAGATTTGCAGCTTTCCCGGAAAGCTCCTCTTCAGCTGAGTAAAATAGAGTGGGCTTGACATGCTGATAACCAGAGGAAATCCCGTGGTCTGCGTTATACAAGAATTCAGATGCTTGCCCCTCCACGCTCCCTTCTGACCTCAACTTGCATAATTATGTGACTTTCCCAATAATTTCCCCTGAGTGGTCTGGTTGAGTAAAGTTCTGCAACTATGGCTCTCAGTCAGCATTAAGGCCATCGATTTAGAAATTCCCAGAAATGGTTGTATAGGTAGGACAGTTCAAGCCTGCATGACAGAAGCAGCAAAGGGAAATGGTTCCCGGCCAGGGGCTGTTTCAGTGCAGTAGGTGGGAGAGAAAATCACAGAAGTAGCAGAGTGTAGGGTGGGAAGATATGCAAGTTTTTAGAGGACACATGAGAAATACAGTTTGCAGGGCTGCATTGGTTCCAGTGCAGCCCTGCAACCTGTATTTCTCATGTGTCCTCTAAAATGTGCTTATCTGCCCACCCTATAGCAGAGCTGGCAGCAGTCCCAACTGGAGCTGAATGTGACTCCACATCCATTTAGCGAGGCTCAGCGTTCATAAATCAGCCAGCAACTCTGTGAAGGTGTCTTACAGGAATTTGTAAGGGGGAGAAAGAATGAAAGCAACGGAGATCGGACTCCCACTGGAGGATTAGCACTTTCTCAGCACACGCTGCAGAGATCTTGCTGCCTAATGAACTGTCTCTGCAGAGGGACTATGCCAGCAGCTGGCTTTAAATCCTTCATCTGTGTGAAAATATGACAAGCCACAAGTTTTAGGGGAGAAATTTCAATGATGTTTTATTTTAGGTGTTTGGAGGGAAAAATTCAAAATGAGAAATTGGCCAAATTTGAAATGTCAACATATGGAAATTGCAAAACTGGTCATTATTTTTCATTTGGAGTTTTAAAATTTCAGATTTTTCCTAAACAGGAAAGGTCTAATGGTGAAATATTTAATGGTGAACACTGGGAATGTTTTAGTGAAAAAATTGCAAAGGGGAGATTTTGAAATATTGAGTCACTTAGTTTCAGTTTTGTTCCCACACTGAATTCTGCCCTTTTCAGCCAGATCTAGATAAAATACAGCAAGCTCTGAACAGTCTATTGCACAAATATATTCTCTTGCAGTTTTGCTCTTCACTCAGTGTTCTCTGCATGTTGCATAGATGTAACTGAGTAGAGATTATCTGTATTTTAGTATGATGGTAAGCCTTTTGGGGTCAGGACTCCAGCATTCTCTGTGTTCTCTACGCCAGTGGCTCTCAGCTAGTGGGTTGGGAGAGGGACGCACCAGTGGGGCCAGCTGTGTTACGTCCTGTACTGCTTCCTGTCCCCAGGGCCAGTCTTAGAATTTGTGGAGCCCATGGCAAATATAAAATGCAGGGCTCTTGGTGGCCTCCCCCTGTCAGAGAGCAGCCTCCACAGGACCCTAGAGTTGGTTGTATTTGGGGGCGGGGCTCTGCTGGGAATGGGGCCCTGGTAAAAATGGGGACCCCTATGGGACCCCCAGAAACGGAGAAAATAATAAGGCCCCGGGCAGTCATCCTGGGTCGCCCTGTGGTAAAGCTGGCTCTTCCCCCTTCTATTGCTTATCCTGGCTACCTGTTCTACTGAGGTTTGGGGGCAGAATACAGAGAGGAGCAAGGATATTGGCTCCCTACAGTTTCCCTGGGTCTCTGACTCTCACCTCCTGTTGCTTTCAGTCATCTTATTCCTGCCCTCAACCACCCCTGCCACCATGGGTCCCTGGCTGCTGCCACCACTGCTGAGATCTGCCTAGGGTTGCCACACCTCCCCTTTAATCCAGGACGCTTATGAAAAATGCATGGTGCAGGGCTGCATTAGTTCCAAAAATACATGGTGCAGGGCTGCATTGGTTCCAAAAATACATGGTGCAGGGCTGCATTGGTTCCAAAAATACATGGTGCAGGGCTGCATTGGTTCCAAAAATACACGGTGCAGGGCTGCATTGGTTCCAGTGTTGGAACCAATGCAGCCCTGCACCATGTATTTTTCATAAACGTCCTCGATTAAAGGGGAGGTATGGCATTGGCAACCCTAGATCTGCCTCTCCTGGCCCACCCACCCCCTCTGTTGTCACCTGGCCACCCCTGGTTCTGGATTTTTTCAAAGGTACTCTGAATAAGAACATTCTGGCAGGTCTCAAACACAAAAAAGGCGAGAGGAGGCAGTGCTCTGCACCATGGATCCAGTTGTTAGTGCTCAATAATTAATACATAATCACAGTGTTCTGCTCCCTGCTGACATGCACGAGAGCAAAGCAAATGGGGTTTCCACAGAGGCGCTGTTTAAAAAAAAAAAAAAAAAGTGACTGAACTCCAAAGAGACCCTGGGTCAGAAAGCTGGATTCAAATATTAGAAATTCTTTTCCAGCCCCGGATCAAAAGGGTGGGGGAGTTGTTTAGTTTTTAAAAACGAAACAACAACCAAAGCAGACAAAACAGAAAACGAAGAATATGAGTGGGTAAATTCATCAGACAAGGAAGGTCAGCATAAAGTTTCAGGGATAAGTCATCTCTACTCAGAGCTCGCTTTATTTTCAAAACAAGAGCACATCAACTCAAAATACTGAGTAACAATCCCAAAGGGTTTACCAGCTTCAGCCAGGCAAAAAGGAAAACCGCCCCCTTAAGTAGCCTACTCTTTCCCATACCACATGAAAGCTATAGTATCTAATATATACGTCCCAGAACTGGTCACCTGATTTCACTAGGCATATGACCTCTGGATTCATTCCCACCTGGGAAACTACAGTTCCCATAATGCCTTCTCTTAAAGGGCCCAGGGTGTGTGTGGATGTGTGCAGTGCCCTGTTACAGACCTATTTATTTAACCACACACCTCAGTTTTGTAAAGATGGAAGTTTCTGCATGGATCAAAGAAGCAAAAAATCTGTGTAACAGAAATGAGGGCTATTTTTAAAATCTTTTTTTTGCCTGCTTAGTACAAGTCATTCCTGTGCCTCTCTTCTAGATAACTCATAGCAGTGCCATAAACATAGAGGCTTGGATCTTAGTACCAGTGAAGTCAGCTGGCCTAGAGCTTTGTGTTCCATGTGACTTCTGCAAGAAAGCTCTTTGAAATTTCACAACAAAATGGCAAACAGAACCTCTCAATGACCTGTTTACTAACCAGGGGTAAAGATTAGATTTCAGTCGATGAAAGATATCAGGATATTTGTCTAAGCAGATGTGGCACAGGTTTTCTGCCCATGTTCGGTGTGCTTTGGAAAGACTACTTTAGCCTTTTTGAAACATTACATCACTGCTACTTCTCCATGGCTGGGATGATGACATGCTAAAAAAATGCAGCAGGAGCTGCTAATGTTACTGTTTACCCAGGAGGGTGTGAGTGATTCAGCTGTAGTTTCATAATACATAAAAATAATGTGACATAATTGACAAAATTCATGCCTAGTGTCACTTCAAGGAGGCATTTGGCCCAGTGGGTCAAAATTAATATCAGAAGCTGCTGCTTATGTTATTATTATTAGCAGCAGTAGTAATAGAACTTGCAGGATACAGGACAGGTTTCCACACACTTATCAGCCCAAAGGGCTTCCATACAATTGTAGCTGTTTCTAAAAGCATAGCCATCTGCATTATGTATAATTGAGACCCCAGAGCAGAGTTTTTCCAGGGTGGTAACTAATTCTTTACCAACTAACCTATTAATTGACAGTACAATGGATAAGACTAACTGCTTCCATATTCCACATATCTCATAACTCCAAGGCCAATTCCTCATTATTTCACTCCTTTTCAGTCACTTTTTGACTGTTATCCTCATAGGTTTGCAACAGCTATCAGTTTAATACTGTTTATCCACCATCACTATATCAAGACAACTGTGGGCGACAAACCTGGGAGTCATTCTAGTGGGGTGCATGAGGGACATGTCCTGCACAAATGTCCTCTCCCTGCAACTCTACAGATATGGGTAGCAGCACCAGGAAGCTGGGTGGAACAACCTACTTTCACTTTTGATATGTACGCTCTTGTCCTTGCTCTTCTTGTCTCCCCATCATCATCGCTGTCCTGGCCTTGTTCCTGTCTCCCTGTTCCCCCCTGTGACCTTCCTCCTCCATTTGGGTCCCTGGTCCTGAGAGTCCTTGCCCCGATCCTGACCCTGTGCCCCAATCATCTTGTCCCGGACACCTGTCTTACTCTGCAACCCTTACAGACTGCACATGTATATCCTGACTGGGCCTGTGAGAGCACGGGCCAAGGTAGCAGTAACAAGGACATGGGCTCTGCTTTGCCCCAGGGTCAAGTAGATTGAGGGTGTTAACAAATGTGATGGTGGCCCATTTAGGCCCACTTTGGCCAGTGGGCCACTGTCACATTTTTTTGGGCCAGTCCAGATGTTTGTCCCGGATTTCTCCCGGCGACCTCCGGCATCACAGCCCAGGCTCCATGCCACCAACACACCCAGGAAACGGCACTATCGACTGGGCCGAAACAGGCTATCACATGTGGTAGAGTTACTGAATCAACCAGAGATGGTCACACAGGCATCGGCATGCATCATCCAGCACATCAATCACACTCAAGCGATTGTATGTGCCATGCAGAGCAGGCTGCTTCGGCAAAGCCACTTCAAGGTTGCCCACATAATTTGGCAAAGGGCGATGGCCTTTCAGTAGCATCTCCATGCCTCACTAATGGCAAGGAGGGCGATGGAAGGGGAGCGGGAGCAGGTGTCCCATTACCTCTCCGGATAAACTACCTCTAGCTGCAGCAATCATCACCCTTTGCCAGGCAATACCAATTGAAAGGGTTGCATGGATGATGCCAAGGACAGCGCAACGGTGGGTAATGATCCTAGACACCTGAGAAAATGCACAGTGGATGGAACACTTCAGGATGCCCTGAAACCTTGTATTCTGCATAGTAGGCACCCTCCATCCACAGCTGGAGAGACAGCGCACACCCATGAGGATCCCCATCCCTGTGGAACAACGCAAGGCAATAGATGGCACACGCATCACCAGCATCTGCCCCCTTCACGGTCACTGTGACTTGTGTTCTCCACAACATAATTGAGACCGACGGTGCTGCAATGGACAACCCCCTCCCTGTCTTGCCCCACAGCCCAGTGTCCCTGTACAGGTGCATAAACAGGAGGGGGCAGGATATAAATCTGAAAAATAAATAAATAAATAAATAAATAAATGATCCCCACAAAACCCGATCTGCCCAGAGGGTCAAGGACGCTGTGTCCAGACATATTGCCCGCAGGGACAACATAGATATGTAAATAAATGTAAATATGTGTATACACAGTTATACATACATGCAAGAACATCAGGGCCTGCACGACAGGTATCAAGGAGGGAGAGATGTTTATGTATGACAGTAGCTTTATGTTCATGTGGATTAAACATGTTATGTGTTGAACCAAGATTATGACGCTGTGTTGTCATATCTGTACTATAGAGATAACAACATATCTCTGGGTGTGCTGAACCCCCAGGAAGAAGTGTCTCATGAGGGTACATGCACGCAAGGCAGGGAAACCACTGTTGAAGTGAAGAATGGGTTGGGTTGCTGCAGGGAGGGGGGGTGTCTAGCAGGAGCCATGGGGAGGAGGAGAGTCCATCTCTCCATTTCCCATGGGAACTGGCCTCCCTTTGGCCAATATCGGGCCCAGGGCCAGGGATATCCCACTTCATCAGGGGGATATGGGGCGGGGAGGGGGCCATGTTGCAGCTGCTATGCCATGATGGGGAGAGGACACACTGTCCAGCAATGTTTCTGGGGTCATTTTGCCCACATGTTGTTTCCTGGCACACCCTCCCAACTGCAAGGGAATAATGGAACTACCTACAGTTATGGGAGAGCAACATCAGCGGCTGTAGCTATCAAGAGGAGGGCTCTGCAACTCTGTAGCCCATGATCCAGCACCCCTTTCCTGGCCCTCCAACCATGTCACCCAGTGAACACTGAGTTGAGAGGATGGAGAGGCACTGTTGTGGACTCACATCCGCACATTGGCCCCTGCCACAGAAATAGCATACAATCCCTCCGTTTCAACAAGCTCTCAAATGAGGTACCTCCCCAGTCCTGTCATAAGGACAAAGCGGGGGACCTAAGGGGAGACATCTAGCTATTCTATCCCAAGTCCCCTGTGGTGTATCACTGAGCGGGCACCCTGCCTAATGCAGCACTCTCTTGACACAGGCCTCTGTGGAACGACCGTTGAAGAAAGGCAACAACCCCCCCCCCCCCAAATATGCATGCAGTCTAACACCACCCCCTACATGCACACCTCAAACCCCTTGTGGAGGAAACCCCCAACACCTCCCATATGTACATGGCCAAGCACACCTTTGTACACCACCCTGCATCCCCTTCCTAGGGTGGCCATATATGCAAATGTTTAGAGGACACTTATGAGAAACACAGGTTGCAGGGCTGCATTGGTTCCAATGCAGCCACAACCTGTATTTCTCATAAGTGTCCTCTAAAAGTTTGCATATATGGCCACCCTACCCCTTCTATGACCCCACGGCCCCATCCAAACCCCCACACCCCAACCCAACACACACAGGCAAGTCCCCTTTTTTTGACTCCCCCACTCTGGAATAGATACCAGCCCATTGTATCGCAACAGTGTCAGGAAGAAATGGTGGGAGACAACATAATGGAAATCAGATTAATTGCACTTTTCATAAAAATGTATGGTATACAAAATAAAACACATTACTTTTTGGACCCCTTTCCCTGACTCTGGTCCCTAACTTCCAGGTTTTAAGTTTTGGGTTCCTGAGAATATCACATTTAAGGTGGACAATAAAAACAGAAGGTTATATAGGCCAATTTTACAAGGACGCGGC
>QEPC01004358.1:5153073-5170547 GCA_003113815.1 Sphenodon punctatus | reverse complement strand
GAACTGAACTCGAATTTAAAACCGAACCAAACTGAATTTCTGAACTCTGTTCTGTTCGCCCATCCCTAGTGGCAACACACACCAAAAAAAACCTGGTTTTGAATGGCCGAACTTGGTTCGGAAGTTTGGAATTCGACCGAACTTGGTCTGTTTGGTCAACCGAACCGAACTTCCGAACCGAACTTGAAATTCAAACCAAACCAAACCGAATTTCCGAACTCCGTTCTGTTCGCCCATCCCTAATATGCAGCCGCTCAGGGAGGTCATGAGATGGTATGGGGTGCGGTGTCATCAATATACTTATGACACCCAACTCTACCTCTCTTTTTCATCCAACCCCGACCCGGAAGTCTCAGTGCTTACCTGGTGTCTGGTGGCTATGGGGGACTGGATGAGGGTGAGTCGACAAGTTGAATCCCGACAAGATGGAGGTGATGTTGGTGGGTAAGACGGTGGATGTGACAGCCCCTGTCATTGATGGGGTTCACCCTCGGCTGGTTCCCCAGGTTCATAGTCAGGACATGCTCCTCGACCCACAGCTCCACATGAATCTCCAGGTGAGGTCAGTGGCGAGGAGTGCGTTTTGCCAATTACATTTGGTGCTTTGGCCATATGTTTCAGCTAGGGACCTGGCCACCATCATCCATGTTTTCATTACCTCAAGATTGGACTACTGTAATGCGCTCTACATGGGGCTACCCATGGTGAGGACCAGAGACTGCAGCTAGTGCAATATGCGGTGGCCCATCTCCTTACAGGGTTGGGATGCCGTGAGCACATTACACCGGTGCTCTGGGCTCTGCAGTGGCTGCCTATAGTCTTCCGGGCCTGATTCAAGGTGTTGGTGTTAACCTATAAAGCCCTATACAGCCTTGGCCCGACTTATCTACAAGATCGCCTTGCTCTCCATGCTCTAGAGCGACCCCTGTAGTCAACTGGGAGCACCCTCCTTGAGATCCTCCATGTGGCCCAGGGGGACACTATGGAGAGGGCATTCTTGGTGACCGCAGCTCAGCTGTGGAATTCCCTTCTGGTGGAGACCCAGATGGTGCCGGACCTCCCTTCCTTCTGGCGTATGACTAAGATCTGGCTGTTACACTGGGTGTTTGGCAGGGGAGATGGGGTTTAGGGTGGGGGGTTGTGGGTTAGGGAGGGGGAAGGGAGATCTATTTTTTTTGTTTGTTTGTTTGCTTTCTCTTATTGTGCTGTGTTAGCTGTTGTTTGTTTTTTATGTGTAAGCCACCCTGAGTTGCCTGGAGCAGGAGGGGCGGGGTAATAAAATGTGTTAAATAAAAAATAAATTTTAGTTTCAGACAGTTCACCCCCATCCAATCCCCCACAGCTGCCAGACATTGGGTAAGCACCAAGACTGCCAGGTCTGGGTCGGATAAAAAAGATAGGTAGATCTGGGTGTCATCAGCGTACTGATGACACTGCACACCACACCATCTCATGACCTCGCCGAGTGGCTGCATGTACACGTTGAACAAGAGAGAGGACAGAATAGAGCCTTGCAGAACTCCACACATGAGGTCCCGGGGACAAGATGAACAATACCCGATCACCACATGCTGAGTTCTCCCAGCCAGGAAGGAGCAGAATCATTCAAGAACAGTTCTGCCCACCCCGGCATAGTCCTGCAGGTGAGTCACCAGCATCTCATGGTCAACTGTATCAAATGCAGCTGACAGATCTAATAGGATTAGCAGGGTCGAACTACACTGGTCTAGTTCCCAGTGAAGGTTGTCGACCAAAGCCACTAATACAGTCTCAGTGCCATAACCCGAACAAAAGCCGGACTATGGGGGATCAAGAAAACTGGTGCGGTCCAGATGCTCCTGCAGCTGCTGAGCCACCACCCGCTCAATAAGAGACTGGCCGATAACTGGCAGGGGAGTCAACGTCAAGCAATAGTTTTTTGAGCAGGGGCCACACCACCGCCTCTTTGAGGCAGTCCGGCACCCTGCCCTCCTGCAGGGAGGCACTGACAACCCCCGCCAGCAATGGCCCCAGCGTCTCCCGGCTGGCCTTGACCAGTCAGGACAGGCATGGGTCTAGTTCACAAAATGTGGCTCAAACAGCCCCCAGAACATCTGCCACAGTGGCGGTCATCACCCACTGAAACAGATCCCACAAAACCGGACAAGACAGAGCCTCCATAACCTCTGGTTCTCCTATTGTCATAAGCATGGAGTCGAAGTCATGGTGAATCCAAGCAATTTCCTTTTGCGAAGTACTCAACAAACATGTCACAGTGGGCACTGGAAGACTCTAGTTCCAGGCAGATGGAGGCCAGACTGACCAACCCACTCACCATCCAGAAAATCTCCGCTGGACGAGACTTTGGAGACGCTATCAGGGTAGCGACAATCTCTTTTTTCACTGCCCTGACATAGACCTGTAAACTGGCTCTATGCCGCAATCGATCAGCTTCAACACGAGATCAGCGCCACTGTTGCTCCAACTGCTGCTGTTTATGCTTCAGCTGCCGCAGGCCCTCCACAAACCATGGTGGCCTGCAGTGCCGATGCCGAGGGAGCGGATGCCTAGGAGCCGTCCAATCGATGGCCTCAGTCAACAGAGTATTCCACAAAACCATGAGGTCATCGGGTGGACGGCTGTCAAGATAGGGTAACTCTCCTAGAGCATTCTGGAACCTCTTGGGTTCCATCAGTCTCCAGGGCCGAACCAACCGAACCGGTTCCACACCCTTCCGGGGGAAGACGTGTGCCGGGAGACAGGTATTATTTCTCACACCCCTGACAAATACAAGGTGGTATTTACGCTTACCGTTTTACAGACAGGGAAGTCAGGGACAGAGAACACTTGCCATTTCCATAAAGCTATACAAAAATTCAGTCGCAGGCTCAGGAATGTAAAGCAGGTTTAAGACAAATAACAATATTTCCTTTTATCTTGTCACTCCACATACAATTAATCTGCAGAACCTCTTGACCAGGGACATTGTGAAGGCCAGTAGCCCTACGCATGTGCAACATGTGCAGTTGCACACGGCCCCATGCCAGCCTGGGCCCTGCTCAGCCCAGCCCCGTATTTAAATTATGCAAATTAGGCCCCTGCACCAAGAATTTGCATATGGCCCTACAAATCCTGGGTCCAGCCCTGCCAGTAGCATAACTGGTTTAAAGGATTGGCTACGTTCTTCAAGGATAGGTCCAAATAGCTACTAATCAAGTTTGTCAGGGGATGAAACCTCTGATTGTTGTGGGCTGGGAGTGAATAGGAGGGAATGGATCACTCCATTATGACCTGCTACGCACTTCTCTGAAGCGGACTAGTCTCAAAGACAGGATGCTGGGCTGGATGGACCATCGGTCTGACCCCGTATGGCACTGCTTTAGAATCTCGAACTCGGGCACACAGCTCCCCATTCTAAACTCTGGCCTGTGGCTTCTGCTATGGGGAATGGCAAAGAGCGTGCAGTGACCTGACAATAATATAAACAACATGGCTTGTGTTTTCTTTGAACTCCCTGAGCAGACAGACCAGCATCCTGTTGCCTGTCAAGGGTCAGCAACCCACATCTACTAAAGCAGTTCTGAGAGAGAAGGTACCACCCCACACATTTTTCTAGCGCAGATGACTACTGGGGTCTTGAAAGCAGGCAGCTGAATTCCTTTTGTTCTCTTTCCTGTGCAAAACCTCCAGGTATGCATTTTGTTTATACGCTGGGCAAAGGCAGCCCCAGCCCTTCAACCATGCATGACACTGAGTCAGACCGGAGGTACTTGCTCTGTGATAGGACGGCTATTGACACTCATTGGACCAAATTAATCTCAGATGCAAACTCCACCAAGACCAAAGGCTGGGAGAATGGACAGAACAAAAGCTGGTGAAATTCAGCATTGACGACCGCACAGTAGTGTGCATGGAGAGGGACAGCTTCACTAATTCCTAACCTGCAGCTAGGTTCTACTTTCATGGTGACCTGTGCTCTTGCAAAAAAGACCTGGGCTCCTGGGTGGACACTTGAGTGTGAAAACCTCAGCTCAATGGTCGGGAGTAAAAAACAAACAAACAAACAAAAACCAAGAAAAAAACAAACTGTGGGTCATGACCGTGAATGGGGTCACCCTATTGGGGTCACAATCCTGACTCATATTTCATATAGTTTGCATGTCGCTGTTGCTGTCTAGGATCACAAGATTATATGTAAGTGACAAGGCAGGATCTAGCAGGCAAACAGTTTGGGAAGCTCCGCATTAGGATGTGGGGCAGAAAGCTCGTTACTGGGACACTTCAGGAGACGGAAAAATAATATATCCCAAATCAGCAACTGCTCCAGTTAAAGAAGAGATGATTTAAGCCCCGTCACATAATAGAAGCAATATCAAGTGCATCATTTAAAATACAAATGAATTGTTTGCTGTTTCCACGACTGGGCTGCTTTGGCCAGAACTTTGGGTGTTTTTAGACAAATACCTCCCCACATATTACCCACCAATCACCCACTCATCATGCATGTTACAGAGCCACATTGGTGCCCTATGCAGCCTTTCAACATGCATGATGGGTGGGTAATGGGTGGGGAGGTGCTTGTCTAAAAACACCTTGTCTTCCACCATCCTCAGAAGAGGCCGCGCAGCTTGCACACCACTTTCCTGCATCAATTATCTAAGACCACTTGCCCATGTTATCGGGGCTGGCGATTTTCCCAGCAGGGAATCTCCTGACTGGGAAACGTATGCCGAGCTCAGCACATGGGTTCGGATCATCAGCCGTGTTCAGCAGCTTTTTTCCTATGAATGTCGGGGCTGGATTTTGAGCCCTGACGTTCCTAGGGTAAAAAGCTGCCAGATGTGGCTGATGACGCTTTTAGCTCCACGCCCACGTGCTGAGCTCAGTGTAAGTTTCCTAGCCAGGAGATTCCCCGGCGGGAGAATCACCAACCCTGGGAATGTGGGCAAGTGGCTTAAGGCTCCCAGCTGTTTGTAACTCCTGGGCGGAGGAAACAAGCAGCAAAACAACTGCTTGTGGGTTTTGAGTAAATAGAGTCGACCCAAATGACATACATCAAAATGTTTGAGTAATTGATTTTTTGCAATTTTCATTTGGTTTGTTCCATTTGTTTGGTTTATTTATTTTGCCCATTTCTGTTTTTCCTTTTGTTTCTACTAGGAATAATGAAAAGGAATGGTAAAACCTGGAAATGACCAAAATGAATGAACCAAACCAACTGAAATTGCAAAAACGGGTAAGGGATCAGCTATTGAATGGGTAGTGTGCATTACTTGGTTAGTTCATTCTGCGTTGAGTTGTTCCGATTTGATGGGTTTTCTCATTTTGGCAGGTACTTATTCCAGCTCTAGTTAAGGACACATGGTAGCTAGCTATGTTCAAACGTTGTGGAAATTGGTAACTCCAAAGCAACCCCATGGTACTGCCATAGTCTTCTCAAGCTCAGGCCATGAAGAAGGCATGTAGGCTTGGGCACTTCAAGTACTGCCCCTGGTCTGCAGCCTAGTTTACTTAACACAGAAAAAATAGTTCATTGTCATTCAACTCAAAACTTCCAGCCTTCTCCCCCATGCTCTGCCCCTGCTTGGGATTGCAAAATATCGCCAGGTAAGGGTGCAGAGGATTTGTAGTTAATCTGTGGTTCGACTAGCCCTTTCTTCTCTCCCCTTAATGAAACATGTCCCAGTATCTTCCATTCTAGGTGGTTATAATTTATAAAAATAACCCCATTTCCCTCCATCTCCCTCCAACCTCCTGGCTGCTTTTAGGACTTCAGTATTGCCAATGAATTTTCTTAGACTGAAAATTATGCTCTTGAAGGGGCCTGCAGATTCCAGGCTTCTTGCAAGACATTCACCCAACAACGCAACACTTGTGTTTCTAACTAAACCCAGGCCTTGTCCAGCATAGGGCAGGGTTTGGCATTTTTTCTCCCTCTCCCTATGCAGTGGCTCCATTAGTGTCACCAGCGGAGTAGATTTATGCAGGGAGAGAAGGGACTAACATTCACCCCACAATAAGGTTGATTGTTCCAGGCTGCCACATTCAGTTAAATGTTTACTTTTTTGTTTCACAACTGAACAGGAAGTGAAAGGTCACTGAGGCCCCAGCACAGAGCAAAGGTTTTTTCATTCATCTATTCACCTCAGGCCAAGACTCCAGCAGGAGATCGATGCTTTTCAGTGGGTCCCCCCGCCCCTCCTCCAAGCAGCTGAGACGTCAGATAGTAAATTAACGCTCAGAGAATCCTTCTGGCCTAGTTCTGCACTCCTGCAGAAATCCACCGTTTTGACAGGAATATATAAAGGGGGGATTATGGGATTGTTCCTTCAATCCTTCCCCACTTCAGCTGCGCCAGAGGCCTGGTTAATGGAGAGGGTCTGACCCCATGCAATTGCCCCTGGGCTGACCTTTTGGGCACACTTGAAAAAGCCATTTAAAGCAAAGATGAAGTCTATTAGCATGCAAAGCTTTCCAGGACAGAGATAAAGAAACCACCCAAAATCACTCCATTGGTGGTTAAAATTCTACCCCAAAGAGGAGATTGTTCTGGCCTGTCACAGCAAAGTTTACAAATACCTAGTAAAGGCAAAGCTAGATCAACAGAAAGAGCTTAGTGGAAATGGGACTCAGTTTCAGGCCTCCTGTATATAACTACAGAATTGAGACACTTTTTTTTTTTGCTAGTGGAAATATGAAACATTCGTCCAGATGCCCATTCATTTGTGCAGTTGAGTAAACAAAGCCAAACCATTCACACAAATAATTGATTCAGAAGAATCCGAAAGGCGTGGGACGCTGTGTGCTTTCCCCTCCTCCCTTTCTGTAGAGAAGCAGAATGCTAATAAAAAAAAGAGAAAATAATTGAATTTAAACCAATGGAGACATCCCAGAATGGACCATGCAGAGTGCTTCCAGTCCCCCCTAAACCTCATTGCTGGCCTCCACAGCAACATTCTAGGTAATTTATTCAATCTTTTATCCCATGGGCTCAGGGTAGGTTACAATCAGGGCATGTACACTGTTTTCCCCCATTGCCATCAGTGGGGAAAACTTGACAAGCATGGGTCCTTGGTTTGTAATACACTGTAGCCCAGATTTAAGGTCTGTGCATGCACCTCAGGTACGTGTGCACACCAAAAAAAAAAAAAATTGCACGCGCAAACATCCAGTGGGTGCTCACAGGGGGACCCAGGGAAAGCTCCCTGCCTCCTGACCCCATGGTGACTGGGAGAGGGAAAAGCAGAGCTGCCCTGGCTGCCACGGTGGTGGCAGGTTTGGGAGGTGGGGGGACTTTCGCTGCCCCCCACGCGCACGCTGTGTGTGCAGGTGCAATTCATGTTTGGGTCTGTACAAGCACCTGAGGCACATGTGCTGCAGACCTTGGATCGGGGTGTCTGTCTGTCCTGGCTAAATAGGCAGGGTTACTCCATAGTGGTGATATTTGTGAGATCTGAATGGATCTGCCACGTGGCAATCCATGGAAGAAACATTCCCAATATTTTTGGTGGTGCTTCTACTGCAGACCACTGCAGGCTCACTATATGGTAACGGTGTTCAAATGTCATGGAAATTAGTAACCCCAAAGCAACCCTACAGTCCTGCTGCACAGAGGTTCCTGTGATGCTGCGATTTGCCCCCTTTCCCCCCCCCCCAAATGCTATTCCTGAAGTATAGGAAGCTTCAGTCAATCCAGGATGGTATAGTTCCTGCCATCAAACTGAAAACACATTATTCAACATGGTGATGAGGTCAATTCTGAATGTAAAAGTGTGGGCATGGGGCTATATCATGGAGAAAGATATTGCAGGTTCTCTTTTAATGGGATGACCTATTTGCTGTTGGAATCTATGGAGATTCCAACAATGGGTAAAAACAAATGTGCAGCTGGTGTGCTGGCTGCACTTCCCAGGGAGGGGGGCTGCCCCCACCCGGGACAGGTTGGGGAACGGAATAAATGTTTTCCTGGCCTGACCCGGCTGGGGAGGCAGAGTGGGGAGCAATGTGTGGCCAGCTGACCCCGCCCCTGCATGGCGGCCAGACAAGCTGGTGTCCCAACCCACACCAAGACGGGCAGCCATGGCAACCCCCCACAACAGGCCAGGGCAATGCGGAAAAAGATACGCCTGTCCGGTTTGGCCTGATATAGCCTACTTGGTTGGCCCTTGGACCTGGACTGTGGGCCCGGTTCCTACTGAGCCTGTGCTTCTGGGCCAGCCTCCTACCCTGCCAGGGTCTGTACCAGGCCCACATCTGGCAGCCCAGAAACAGATACACAGGGTAAGGTGCTGGTCCAGGCAGGCCATATTGCATGAACCGGGCCTCCATCATGTTTATTAACACCCAATGTGGCGTGACTGAAGCCAGGGAAACAGCTTTCCTATTTTGTCAGAACAAATTTAACCTTGCACAGAACTTCCAGAATTCCCAAAAGGAGGGGCCCAGCCAGGTCTAGATAAAACCACACCACTAAGGCTGCATTCACACAAGATGGTTAGGTCCGCAGAAAGCACCTCTCTACCACCTTAATGTTGCTCGAGTGAAAGACTTATGAAGGAGATACACAGGTTGTAATGTGGGAGAAGTGCTCAGAATTCAGCCAGAAAAGTAAGGGTTGACAATCAGCCTAAATCCCACAACTGCATTCTCCTTAATGTCTGACTGGGTTACTTAACATATCAGTCAGCTGTGATTGCTGTGGAGGAAAATATAGGAGATCCCTCCCCCTCTCCCCAGGGAATGAATTCCCACTGCCTGCCAAATGGGAACATTGCTGATAAGGGGGGCGGGGGGGGGGGCAGAAAAAAGCCTAATAGTGGAACAGAACACCTATTCTCGGCCATGGCACTACTGGAGTAAATTTTAAAACAGGTGGGAACTTTTGAAGCAAGGAAGGGGAACATGAGGTTAATATGCGGGAATGCAAACTTCCACATCAAATAATACACTGGGAGAAGAGTCAGGTGTGCTCTTGTGTGAACGCAACTTGATTGTTGAGGGTTTTGTTGAACATCTTGACTAAGAGCTGATTCCGACGTGCATTTAAATCGCACAGAAGCCTCCGAGCAGCTTTTCAAACCGCGCTCCAAACATTCGGGCTAAGTGGAAATGTGCGCGCTCAGCACATTCACACCAGCCTGGAAGTGCGGTTTTTTTTAAATCGCACTGTGCCGCCGAGGATTCTGTGCGATTTAAACGCACGTCGGAATCCGCCCTAAGCCATCTGTCTGTCTGGCAATAAAGAGAAATCCAAACTGATTTCAAAACCTTCTCTGGCATTGGGGCAGGATATGAAATTGGTTCCTTTTGTTCTTTGTGGACCTCAGTAGGGATCAGGGAGACCAAAGTTAGGATAATTCTATGGCCACAGCATGAGTGCAGGGCCCTCTGGATTCAAGGTGTATTGCTCAGGAATTGGGTGGTATGTTTTGAAGGCAAAATGCCATTGTCTAGCATGTTGTCCACTGACCTTGCTTACTCACACTTTCATGTTTCCTTCCATGCCCTCACACCCATCTCTGGAGGGGAGTATTGGCTTGGCCGTTTATGAGCAGATAGTTTGTTTGTCAGAGCTGGGCAGAGACTGGTCACTGTTCTCAGCAGCAGCCCCCAAACCCTTCGTAAATTCCATAAAGGAAATGATGGTGGCAGGGCCGTCCCAAGACATTTTGCTGCTCTAGGCAAAGACAAAATTTGGAGCTCCCCCCCCCCTGCGCAGCAGCAGCTTCAAGCTTCAATCCTCTCCCCTCCCCCCCCACCAGCACAGCAGCAGCTTCAAGCTTCGGCAGCAGCTCGCTGCATGCGGCCTCGGCTCAGCTTGTTCCCGTGCCCGATAAGAGCCCCGCCCTCCTCATGCTCTCTCCTTAACTTCCTGTGGGGGAGGAGAGGAGGGTGGAGCATTGAGCAAGCCGGCGGCATGCTCCGCTGCCCCTCCCCCCCCCCGGCACCGCACCACCAAGAAGGGAAGCTTTTTTAAAAAAAAAATATTTCCCTGTCACCCGCCACTCCCCCCCGCCCAATCTGCCGCTCCAGGTGGCCGCCTAGGTCTGCCTAGTGGCAGGGATGGCCCTGGATGGTGAGCCAGGCAATTTTGCCCATGCATCTTCCAACAAGCGTTGCTCTTTGACTTCAGCAGGGAGGAAATCATCGACCTTCTACAAATATTTTGCCAGAGCAGCTGCCACTTAGAGAGAAGGGTTTGTCTTTCTAAGTCAATATTACTATGTGGGCAAAAGGAAAAGCTTTTCCCTTTACGCATTCAGTTTCTACATTCTGTGTTTGGAGCGACCTTGGAGGCCTAGAGGGTGTAAGACATTACCCTTCTATCCCTCTTCCCAGCCAAAGGTCTCCAAGTGCTTTGAAAACGTTAGGGAAGTATGTTTCTACCCTGAAGTATTGTCCTCGCTTTGTAGAGGAGAAATTGACTCTGAGGCATTGTGTCACCAGTTTATGCGCTCTTCCCATTCTGCCTTTTCACCGTTGTTTGGTTGGGGCCCCTGCCATACTTTTAAGAAAAGTAGAGCGAAATTGGAGGGGATTCGGAGAAGAACACCAAAGATAACAACAAGGCCAAAGATAATGGTTTCCAAACTTTTTCAGGCTGGGCTGTGACCCTACTGAGAGATGAAAGAAATCCTCATGACCCCAAGCTTTGGAAATTTGCATTTCTCATTATGCAGATCCAGTCTTATGACCCCATTTAACAACAGGGTGATCCCACTTGAGGTCCCAGCCCCTTAGTCTGGGAAGCACTGGCCTTGGAGGAAGGACTGAAGGAAATTGGCATATTTTAACTTTGTGAAAAGGAGGTGGAGGGGAGAGCATGGCAACAGGTTTTCAATATATGTAAAATGGGGTTATAAAAAGAACAGAGATCAATTGTTTGGCAGGACAATCAAGGGAAGGACAAAAGAGAATGGGCTTAAGCTGCAGAAAAGTAAATTTAGGTTAAATACTAGGGGGGAAATAGCAATTCAAACACATTACCAAGGGAAGTGTTGGATTTCCCCACCAAATAATAATTTTCAAAACAGGTTGGAGAAGGGCCCCTCCGCCGCCAAATTGAAGGCAGGGGGAGGTTGCTGTGCCCCCTTTTGGGAAAGGAGGCGTGAAAGAAGGAGGCTGCTGGGAGGGAAAACTCCGTATGTTCGGTCCCGGAACCGCTGGTTGGTTGCCTGGGCATCACGCAGCTGGGATCCAGTTGCATGATTGGTTGGCATGGGGGCGGCCCCTCCCCTTACTAGAAGGGGTTGATGAACAGCTGCCCACGTGGTCTCAGTTCCATGGGCACTTCATTTGGGCCCACTTCAGCAGCTAGCAGCAGCATGGTCACAGCGCTGCCGTTCACTGAGAAAGAAAGGAGCCAATTCACGATGGGGCGGCAGAAGAAGAGAGGGGCTGGTCCAGACAAGGGCAAATGGGCTAAGAAGCTTCCGACCTCAGGGGAAGGGATGGCAGCATCGGCCCCGGTACAGCCACCAGGCTTTGAAGGGGTGAGTGAGGCACCCCCTCCCCCCACGCAGGAGAAAATGAGCAGACACCTCCAGGCTTGTGAGACCCTGGTGGCTTCCCTCAGGGGTGAGGGAAGTGGGGAGGCAAGAGTAACGGACTCCCCTGGGACATCTGGGGAGGGGAGGCCCCATACAACGATCACACAACCAAAGGAGAGCCAGTTGAGGAGGAAACAAACCTGCCAGTGAGGCGGGGGGGGGGGCACACCAAAGGGGCATGTATCAGGGGCTCTTGGGACCTATGGACCACCATGTGGCCCCCCAGGTGGTATGAACTGGGGGCTACCAGCCTGCCCAAGAGATGGGAGATCGCCCAGGGATGTGGGAAGGGGCAGATGGGGCCCAATCGCAGGAACACATAACCCACCCAGGGCGGGGGCAATGAACTGGGCCAGGAAGGGCTGGGACCCTCCCACCAATGGCCCTGTGGGCCCCACCGGGGGGAGAACCTCAGGAAGCTGGGGGGGGGGTGTTTCTGCCACCAGACAGGGCCGAGGAAGGGCCAGGCAGTGCAACTCATTGGGAAGGCTGAGATGACCCGGAAGTGGGAGATCAGGAACTCTGGGACCATATACAAGCTCTAGATTGGGAACTCAGAGAATGGGCTGAGCGTAGGAGAGTGGAACAGCCAGGAGGACCCTCCAGGCAGGCCCTGCCCTTGGCTCTAGAAGGTGAGCAGAACCTGACATTCATGGGATAGGGTGGGGGGCCTGGGGAACAGGGGCTGGAAACACGCTGGTGGATTGGGGAGAATCATGGCTGCAGCAACAGCCCGGCAACCCGGGGGCCACAGGGAGTCGGGGGGGGACACTCCCAGGATGTGACTGGCCCACCCAGAGGGAATGACCGAGTCAGGTTCAGCAGGTGCCCATTCTGTTTCGACTTGTTACAGGGGCAAACCAACAGGCGGTAAGAGGACCCACCAAGGAGCAGGGTCGAATTCAAACAACCAAGGTGGCCAGTAGGGACCCCACACCAATTAATGTCAAGAGATTGGAGTTAGAGTTGTTCCATCACCCCAACAGGGCAGAGGTGGAATATGTGTTAAATGGTTCCAAGTTCGGTTTTGTTATCCCTGCGGGTACCATTCGACAAGGGCGGGAACTGCCTAACCTCAAGTCAGTAAAGGGAATGGAAGCTGTAGTGAGGGAAAAGATAAGAAAGGAAGTGCAAGAGGGGAGAATTGCAGGCCCGTACTCCGAGCCCCCTTTCGGGGATTTGGTAATATCCCCTCCGCGAATTGTCTGAGTTTAGACTCATCCATCATCTGTTCCATCCGAGGGTGCATTGCGTGACTGACACCATACCGAAAGAACTAGCGGCAGTATGATATACTTCATTTGATGAGGCAATAGATAGAGTGAGGCAGTTTGGGAAGGGTGCCCTCCTCGCTAAGTGTGACGTAAAGTCTGCATTTCACCTCCTGCCTGTTCATCCTGGGAGTGTCCAGCTGTTGGGAATGAAGTTTGAGGGTTCCTACTATTATGATAGGGCAATGCTTATGGGATGCTCGATTTCCTGTTCGGTGTTTGAGCGCTTCAGCTCGCTTGTTGAATGGATCTTCAGGCAGAAAATAGGACGAGGCAACGTAGCAAAATATTTAGATGATTTTTTGCTAATCGCTGTACCAAGCGCAGGGGAATGTAATAAACTGAGAGGATTTCAAACTACTAGCCTTACAATTAGGCCTCCCACTAGCCCCAGAAAAAAAGAGAGGGGCCTTCTACATGAATCACCTACTTAGGAATAGAGATAGACACGGTACTAATGCTGTCCCAGTTGCCAGCGGAAAAGCTAGAAGGGTTGAAAGAGAAGATCCAGGTCTGCTTGGGCACGAAGAAAGTCACGGTGCGCAATTGGCAATCGTTACTGGGCAATTTAAATTTTGCATGTAGGGTCATAGTTCTGGGTTGAGCATTTTTATCTAGGCTGTATGCCCTGTTGGCAGGGAGCCCTCTGCAGTACCACCACATCAGAGTTACCCAGGAGATGAGGGAGGATTTAAGGACCTGGGCGGCCTTTTTAATGGCCTACAATGGGGTAGGTTTTTGGCAGGATAGTTGGCAGGTGGATGATCAACTCCAGGTACGCACCAACTTGGCAGGGTGTGTGGATTTTGGGGTATACTTCAAAGGTCCTTGGTGCGTGACCCCATGGCCGCCATCATGGATGACATCGGGAGTGACTCGGGACCTGACATTCCTAGAGCCTTTCCCCATAGTTCTAGCTGTGCAGTTGTGGGTAAGCGTCTTTGCTAATAGAGCGATGACCTTCTGGTGTGATAACCTGGTGGTAGTGCATATTATCAACTCCATGTCCTCCCGGTCAAGGAGGGTGATGAAGTTGGTAAGGGCAATGGTACTCAAATGTCTGGAACATAACATACTGTTCACTGCTTGCCATGTCCCCGGGGTAGACAACAGCATAGCCGATGCGCTATCTCGGCTGCAGATGGATTGATTCCGGGAGCTAGCACCGACTGCCTTACCCTATCCAGAGCCGCTCCCCCAGGGTGTCTGGAGCCTTGGAGATTAGAGATGAGAAGGATTGTCTAGGGATCTCTGGCCCCACACACGCAGGCAGCATATGGACGGGCATATAGGGAGTTTCAGGTTTTTAGGCATAACAGGTGCTGCGGGGCTGATTTTCCCATTGCCGAGGATGAATTGTTGCAGTTTATGTTACAGTTGCAGAGGGGAGGCTGTTATGATTTAATTGTATGTAATATACTATGAGAATTAATATACTGGAACCAATGACCATATTTGAAAATGCATGTAACTATTGTACCAAAGCTCTGAATTCTCTGTACTGATCCAGTAGGCAGGATCTCTAGAAATAGCCAGGTAGGCTGTGTGGGAAATAATCTCACATGACTTTCACAAACTCCCAACCACATCATCATGTCTTGCAAGACCAGTGATTTACATCATATTGCTGACCAACCGCACCCAGCCTGGAACAAAGCACTGACAAAGACTAAAACAAAGGGGCTTGATGAGAGGGTGCTTGAACACCCCTGAAGAATATCTCCTTCACGCCTGGAGGGGAAGGAGGAGATGTTTCTGCTCAGGGAGTTGCCAACTGACAAGCAGAAGCCATTCAAGCGGCCATCACCCTTTTTGCACCAGCACAGATGATAAAGGCATATCTACTCCCTGCCTGAAGGGAGGGAAAAAGATGTCCTGTTATCAAGTGCCCACCCTGACTAACAAACAAACTGGGAATGTGACCATTAGCACCCAGGCTCCAGATGGATGGGAAAGGGAGATGACAGCCAGACTCTGTAAGATGAATACCAGCAAGCACATTGCACAATCAAGCACCCTGGAATATGCATACTGAAGAACATCTTCTCCCCAAAACACTATAAAAGACTGAAGCAGAGACCAGAACGTTGTCTCAGCGCTTGGCATCTAACTTGGTGTTCGTGGGCTGTTGACCCTTTCCGGGACCCCTCCATAGGGGGTCCTACAACCCTATCTCCTGCTCCTAACAGATGACATCCACCGTTTTGAGCTTTCAAGACATGTAAGACTGACTTTGGGTGTGGGATATTGTATAGCTAGGTAACTGCTGCTGGATCATTACAGACTGGGTTTTATAAATGTGTGAACAACTAAATAAATCTATAACTATGATTTAAGATCCCTTCTACGTGAATGTCTCATATGTGCAAACCAGGGTGTGTGGGTCCCCCGATCCAAAGAGAGCTAATTCCCTAAATCCTAACAAGGCTTAGCAGGAAGGACCATAGCAGGTAAGGTTGCGGCACTGGCTTTCGTGAGTCGTTTGGAAGACTTAACTCCCCCAGACAGGGGGTTCTTCGCCAGGAGAATGCTGGAAAGTTGGGCCAGAGAAAGTGAACAACAAGGTGTCACCAGGGCCCCGATCTCCATTCCTGTTCTGAAATCCCTTTGCCAGGCCTTAACAGGGATTTATTTTAGCCAATACGAGGAGTTGCTTTTTTCCACAGTTTTCAAGATTACATTTTTCGGTGCATTTAGAATTAGTGAAGTAGCAGCGGAGGGTAGGAACGACCGGTCTGGTAGGACCTTGTCACTTCGGGATGTTGAATATTGCCCAGGTTCCCTTCGGATAACAGTCCGGCACTCTAAAATGGACCAAAAAGGGAGGGGGCAGACAGTTAGATTGTATCAAATTGAGACTTGAGAGATCTGCCCAGTGCAAGCAATTAGGAGCTATTTGACATCGTGCCCTATGGTCCCCAGTAATCTGTTTATTCATGGGGACGGAGCCCTTCTCACGCGACATCAATTTAATGGGGTGCTGAAGGCGGCTGTCAAGGCGGTGGGCTTACCTCCAGACTTGTACAGATCCCATTCTCTCAGAATAGGTGCTGCAACCATGGCTGCTGAGGCTGGGCTGTCTGATGGGGACATAAGGGCCATAGGGAGATGGTGATCCCGGGCTTTCAGGGGATACATACGGCCACAAAGTGGGTACTAACAGATAACATTTTACATTCCTCAGGCAACAGGCACCATCGGGGCAGCAAGACCATGGTGTGGATTGTTGACCACAGCTTGGTCCAGCGGGCTGGAGAAGCGACAAAGTATAACCCATGGGGAACGCACCTAGGTCTTTCAAACGGGGCACAGATACTATGACTGGGTCGCAGGGGTATGAAATGGGATGAACTGGTTCCAATGTTGGCCCAGAAATGGCACCAGCCCTCCCCAGGGATTATAATTGTCCATTTGGGGGGAAATGATTTAGGGGTAGGGACCAGTGTCAGTTTAATGATAAAGATAAAGATGCAGCTACCCATATTAAAACGGTTGTTCCTGGGGGTTAAATCGTTTGGACACACTTAGTACCATGCCTAACATGGGGGTGGGGGGTTGGCTCATCCTAAAAAAATTGATAAGTCCTGCAGGAATATGTACAGAGAAATTAGCAAGTGGTGGGTTGTCTTGGGCGGCACCTGTATCCAGCATGACCAACTCACATACAGGCGTCCAGAGTTGTTTTTGAGGGATGGGGTGCATTTGTCCCGAGTGAGTAATAACTTGTATTTAGACAAGGTAGAGGATGAATTGGCAAACTTAGTGTGAGAAGGAGTTGGTGGGGGGTGAACCGAGACAATCTGGAAGACGGTTGTCCCGTTTCAGGTGGTGGGGGTCCAGTATGGTTAATAGGTGTTGGTGATAGGTAGTTTAGGATAAATTCAAGAGTCATATCCATAAGAGATGAGGAGGCAATACCTGGCGATAAGCAGGGCATGGCTAACAACAGGATCGTCACCCTGGGAGGCGTGTACAATGGGGGGAAGGGCATGCATGGCCCTCAAACCTAATGACACCTTCCTCTTTACTTGTGCCCATCAGGGTGTTTCCCCTTCGGCCTTGACCAGGGCGCTGTTCGAAGGGGAATGTTGGGTAAGTTTGATCCGCGGCTGGCATTGGAGGGCATATCCAAGCCAGACCCATTGTTAGATTTTAAATAGGTTTCTAACTCAAAATACTGGACCCGTGATTGCTTAGCAGCAATCCCACCAACTATCCTTACTCTATTTTGATTAAAGAGTGCGGTCAGTTTAATCCATATCATGTCTCCGTGTCTCATTTCCGGGGGGTGCATCGGCAATCACCTTCTTGGGGATAGTTAGGGCTAGGAATCTACAACCTTTCCTTGGGCATCAGCCACATTTAAATTCCAGACTAAGATGTGAGGCATAATTGCACCATGAAGTCATCTGTATCATACTCACAGTCTGTTAAATTAAGGGGCAAGATAACAACATGTTAACAGGAGACCCCCTCCCACTCATGATCTCTTGGGGCAATGTACCCCAATAATCACCGTTCCTTAAACTTCGGAGGGAATTGGCTTAAAGACTTAAACTGGGGTCTCCACATGTTCAAAGGATCAAGCTGAGGACAGTACATGCTACAGGAAGTTTTATGTACCCTCCCCAAATAGAAAGAGAGAGAAGGAGACAGGTATCCAAAAACAACAGGT
>QEPC01004358.1:5077214-5131743 GCA_003113815.1 Sphenodon punctatus | reverse complement strand
ATTATGGGGGCACAACTGAACTGGTTATATGTCTCTTTTCATGGCATAATGCACTTAATAAGCTAGCTGCATTTTGGGTGTCTTGTGTGTGTGATAGCAGCACCTCTGGACTGGTCGCACTGCATGGTTGCACAAGACACAGGCGGCACCGGCAGCAAGAAGCAACAGGCCCTGGAGGCCAGAGTGACCAAGCTCACTCCCTCCTCCAGTAAGGCAGAGGACGCAGTCAGTCTCTCTGTGCCTGCCTCACCGCCCGCTTGGCTGCCCCTGCAGTGGAACCACTCCTGGGGAGTGGTGGTAGACACTCGGCTGGGGAGGGGGGGAAGCATTAGGAGGCCATGCTCCATGGTTGCTCGGAGGGGTGGAGAATGGGAATCCTTCCTGTCCAGAGGGAGTACGTTTTATGTAAATGTATACATTTGCATAATTAGGTCTGGCCTAATTATGCAAATTAGTCCCCGCACCAAGACTTCACACATGGCCTCACAAACCCGAATGCCACTCCACGCGGCCAGAACAGCTCAGCTCTTCCTACAAAGGGCAGGGTCCGTTCAATTTCTCAGCTCGTCGGCTCTGCGCATGCGCTCCCAGCTGGTTGCGCATGCTGGGCCCCCCTTTACTTCTGCTCTGAGCTCCCTCTCATGATGGGGGCTCGACAAATACCCCATCGCTGCCATTGCGCCGGCGAAGGGGACTTGAGCTCCTACTACACCCCCCTATCAGTTTGTACCAAGAGGTCAGATTTTCTCTGAAACAAGCTGAAAAGTGCCTGGCCTACCATGTCCCATCACGGCTTTTGAGGTTGGCTGGGGACGCTCGTTTGGAGGTACCAGGTTTTAACTTGGTGTCTACGACAAGGAGGGCATTCTTGGCTACCTCTCCACAGCTGTAGGAGGTCCATTTATATCTGGGCTTGAGTGCCTTCAGGAGGCAGTGCAAAACAGTATTATTCACAAGGGTGTTTGGCAGAGAGGGCTAGGGTAGGGTGAGGGAAGCTGTGGGAGAGAAGGGTGAGTTAGGATGCTGGGGTGGAGAGGGGTTGGGGTGATGGTGTAGGGTTGGGTGTGTGACGTGTTATGTTTTTGTATTGCTGGGTTATGTTTTATCTTGTACTCTGTATTTTAATGTTGTAAGCCGCCCTGAGCTGCCTTTGGTGGGAAGGGCAGGGTAGGAAATGTAAGTAAGTAAATAAATAAGAGGCAATGGGCTAGAATAGGTCCCTACTTTGTCGAGAAAATATTTTAAAAAATATTTCTGATATTGTTTTGGCTCGTGCACACTGGCCCTTTAAACTATTGCTCATACGAGTGCTCTGAGGGTTATGTCTGAACTGCACATAAATAAAGTTCCTTCAGCATGTGTTAACTAGGGCAGAGTGAGGCCAGTATGAAAAATGAATGACTGTCTCCAAATTTCAGCCAGATGTTTCCTGGCTGCGCGTGTTGGTGTGTAAGAGAGTAATTGCTCAGGAAATGCTCCAAGTCTGGGTTAGCTTCTCGAGTTTTGTTTTAAAATGGAAAGATTCTTCTCCCCCTACTCCCGCCGAAATCTCAAACTTGGTCAGTCTCAGCAGCAACAGCAGCATGGTCCAGATCTGCATCATCGCGGCCAGGCTGAGTTGTGAAAAGCTGGGGAGCACGGCTCCGATTAACTGGGTTAAGAACCTGGCTCGGAGTCTAAACCAAACAGGAACCAGTTTCTTAATTTTTCTCCCACTCCCAAGGCAGCCAGTGTAGGTGTTTAATAGCCGCTTAATCTGACTGACCCACCCTTTGTCAAAAGGAAATGACCAATCCCCCTCCAGCCAAAGGCTGCTAGTCCATAGTAAAGCTGTCAATGACAGCTAAGGAGGAGGCAGGTAAAGAAAGAGCTGGGGAGGGAAGAAAATGATCCAGAAAGAAAGAACAGCACTTAGCCAGGGTTTAATTTGTGCCCGAGCTTGTCAGGGCATAACCCTGGAACACCTTATTTCAGACCAGAGCTCAACCCCAGAATCTCTTTCAGACTTTGTCAGGGATGATGCTCTGCAGACCCCACTCATGCATCAGCTTCAGCCCCATAGTTTCTCCTCTGACAGGGCTGAGGGCTGCTGTGAATGGGCAGTTGGGGGGCTGCTGCTGCCGCTCATCAGCTGTTTGGCAATCAGAGGGTTCTACCACTAAACAGCTGATTGTCCATGGTGGCAGCCCCAGTCTCCATCCAACTGAATCCAGGCCTGAATAGGGATGGGGCAACTATGGGGCAAGAAAAGGGGCTGGTGTAATGATGGGGCCTGGCAGGGTAACTCCAGCAGTCCTTCTGAATACCCCCTATACTTCCAGGGCCAAGAAGTGGGACTTTTGGGGCAGGTTTGAGCCCCAGCACCATGGGGTTTTCCCCTGTTGGGGTACAATGGCCCTTCCCCAAACCTCCAGCTGCTAAGTGCATGACTGGACGAGGACACGTGGGCTCCAGGACTCTGTCATGAGTGGGCAGCTGCGGGTCCGATGAGTGGTGGCCATGTGGAGGTGAACACTTAATATTATTATTATTATTATTATTAATAAACATTTATAAAGCGCCAGTAACAACCTGGCGCTGTACAGAACATACAATCAGCTGCGGTCCCTACCTGTGGCTTACAATCTAAAAGACAAGGAGGGGGAGACAAGGAGAGGGGACAGCGGGAGAGACATGGGAGAAGACAAACAAACATTCAGGCGGATGCGAAGTCTCAGGTGCGTGTACTTGGCTTGGTTACAAGGTGGTCGGTAGCAGCAGTCAGCAGAGGAGGGCTGACAGTAAGAGCAAGGGGAAAGACTAGAGGGCATTGGGAAAGGCAGCATGGAAAAGGTGGGTCTTGAGGAGGGATTTGAAGGAGCGGAGGGAGGAGGCGAGGCGGACGTCGGCAGGGAGGGAGTTCCAGGCATGCGGGGCAGCGAGGGAGAAGGGACGAAGGCGGTTGGGCGAGCAGGAGAAGCGAGGGAGAGCGAGGGAGGGGACAGCGGAAGAGCGGAGAGCGCGCGCAGGAGCGCGTAGGGCGATTAGGTCCGAGAGGTAAGGGGGAGCTTGGTCATGGAGCGATTTGAACGTGAAAACCAGGAGTTTGAACAGGATACGTTCAGGAAGGGGGAGCCAGTGAAGGGAGAGGAGGAGAGGCGTCACATGGTCGAAGCGACGGGCAGAGTGAATGACCTTGGCGGCAGAGTTTTGGATCGCCACAAGGGGGGACAGGTGGGAGCGAGGGAGGCCAGCAAGGAGGAGGTTGCAGTAGTCGAGGCGAGAGATAACCATGGCATGAACAAGGATTTTGGCCGAGGAGACAGATAGAAAGGGGCGAATGCGGGCAATGTTGAGGAGAGCGAATCGGCAGGATTTGGCCACAGAGTCAATGTAAGGTTTAAAGGAGAGGTGCGTGTCAAAAATGAAGCCCAAGCTGCGGGCACGGAGAACAGGACGGATGGTGACCCCATCAATGCAGACGGTCAGGTCAGAGGGAGAGGAGGGGGAGGGAGGAAAAATGAGGAGTTCAGTCTTGGCCATGTTCAGTTTGAGTTGGCGTCGGGACATCCAGGCGGAGATATCAGAGAGGCAGTCGACGAGGCGTGAGCGGACAGAGGAGGAGAGAGAGGGGGTAGAGAGATAGAGTTGGGTGTCATCAGCATAGAGATGGTATTGGAACCCGTGGGAGGCAATAATTTCACCAAGGGACCGGGTGTAGATAGAGAAGAGGAGAGGGCCAAGGACAGAACCTTGGGGAACCCCAACCGAGAGGGGAAGGGAGGGGGAGGTCGACTCGGGGAGGGAGACATTAAAGGAGCGGTCAGAGAGGTAGGAGGAGAACCAGTCAAAGACAGAGCCACGGAAGCCCAAAGAGTAAAGGGAGTCCAAGAGGAGCGAGTGGTCGACAGTGTCAAAGGCGGCAGAGAGGTCAAGGAGGACAAGAACGGAGTAGTGGCGCTTCGATTTAGCGACAAGTAGATCATTGGTGATCTTGGCCAGGGCAGTTTCAGTAGAGTGGAGGGGGCGGAAGCCGGACTGGAGAGGGTCGAGGGAGGAGTTGGCAGAGAGGAGGTTCAGGCAGCGGGAGTAGACGACACGTTCCAGGAGCTTCGAAGCAAAGGGAAGGAGGGAGACCGGCCGGTAACTAGAGGGATCGAAAGGGTCCAGGGTAGGCTTTTTGAGGATGGGGGAGACAGTGGCATGTTTGAAGGCAGAGGGGAAGGAGCCTGTGGAAAGGGAGAGATTGACAACATGCAGAAGGGGGGGAGCGACAGTGGGAGCAATAGAGGTCAGGAGGCGGGAGGGGATCGGGTCAAGGGGGCAGGTGGAGGGGTTGGATGAAGAGAGAAGAGCAGAGATTTCCTGGAGAGAGGCAGGAGGGAAGGATGCGAGGAGGGAGGGGGGCGGGGGAGGGGGCGGGAGGGGAGCGGGGGGCGGAGGGGGGCGGGAGGCAATATCCCGACGGATCTTGTCAATCTTGGAGGTGAAGAACGACGCAAGATCCCGAGCAGCAAGGGAAGAGGGCGGGGGAGGGCAGGGGGGTTTGAGAAGGGAGTCGAAAGTAGAGAAAAGGCGGCGAGGGTCGCGGGAGAAAGATTCGATCCTAGAGGCATAATAGCGCTGCCTAGCTAGGGAGATAGCCGAGGAGAGGGAGGAGAGGGAGAATTTGTAATGGAGGAAGTCAGGGAGGGAGCGGGATTTGCGCCAGAGGCGTTCGGCAGCCCGGGCGCAGGAGCGGAGGTAGCGGATGGCAGGGGTAAGCCAGGGGCGGGGGTCGAGGGGGCGGACGGGGCGAGCAGAGGGGGGGGCAAGAGAGTCAAGGGTCGAGGAGAGAGAAGCGTTGAGAGCAGAGACAGCAGAGTCAGGGGAGGAGGAGGCGAAAACGGGGGGGAGAAGGGGGGAAAGATGTGCGGCAAACTCCGAGGGAGTAAGGGCCTGCATATTGCGGAAGGGGCGCATAGAGGGGGAGGCGGAGGGGGGTCGGTGGGAAAGGCTGAAGGAGCCGAGGAAGTGATCAGAACTAGGGAAGGGGTCAAAGGAGAGGTCAGTTAGAGAACAGTTTCGAGTGAAGACGAGGTCGAGGGAATGGCCGTCAGTATGAGTGGGGGAGTCGGTCCAGAGTCGGAGATTAAAGGAGGAAGCGAGAGAGAGAAAGCGGGAAACAGAGGGGGCGGAGGGCGTGTCAACGTGAATGTTGAAATCACCAAGGATAAGAGTGGGGATATCATCGGAGAGGAAGAAGGTGAGCCAGGATTCAAAGTCCGGGAGGAAAGAGGAGAGGGAACCCGGGGGGCGGTAGATGACAGCAACCCGAAGGTGTAGAGGGGAGTATAAGCGCACAGAGTGGGCCTCAAAGGAAGGGAAGGAGGGGGAGGGAGGAGGGGAGAGGGTTTTGAATTGGCAGTGCTTAGCAAGGAGTAAGCCCACACCACCACCCAGGCCTTCAGGGCGGGGGCGGTGAGAGAACGACAGGCCCCCGGAGCATAGAGCGGCCGGGGTAACAGAGTTGGAGGGCGTGATCCAGGTTTCTGTAAGAGCAAGGAGTTGAAAGGGGCGAGAGAGGAAGAGATCGTGGATGAAGGGAGCTTTAGCCACGGATGAGCGGCAGTTCCAGAGGGAGCAGGAAAAAGGCAATTGGTGTTTGGGAAGGCACGGGATGCGGATGAGGTTGGGGGATGGGGAACGGCCTGGTTTGCGGGGTGTGAGTCGTGCACTGGCCTCGTATTGGCCACAATGGTCTGTGGAACACCTGGGTGTCGCGGGTTTGGGCCTAGGGGGAATGGGTAAGGGGGGATGAGGGTGGGGAGGGGGGATGGGCGTGGGTGAGGATAAGGGGTAGGTTGGCTGGAGAAAGGCTGCTGGTGAAGGAAGAGGGAGAAGGAGGGGGTGCGTGAGAGAGGCTAGAAGGAGGGAGGTGAGAGAGGGTGAGGAGGCAAGGGAGGTATAGGGAGGCATCATAGGTGTTACCAGTTCAGGTATCGGGGGGGAAGCCAGGCCTGCAGGTGTCATGTGAGCGCGGGCGTGCTGTCCCACGGCAATGGGCGGCGGCGGCTGTGTAGCGTGGGTGCTGTCAGGGGGGTGGCTCCTCGCTGTCCTCGCTCCGGCCTCGCAACGGCCACAAAACGGCCAGCGCCCTTTTGTCGACGCCCTTCGGGCGCCGCCCAAGGGCTACCGCCCGCTGGGGCGGGCGGGCAGCTTTGGCCTGTGGCTTGGGCTGAGCCCTCCCAGGGGGTGGAGCCTCACTCACCTGCAGGGGATGAGCCCTGCTGCTATGGCGGTTTAATAAAATAACAGGTGGATGGACACCCACCTGGTGTGGGATGCCATCTTGTTTGTTAGCACCCGTAGAGAGGTTTACTGTGAGGGCATGGGGGAGGGAGGGAGAGCCCCCACATGCACTATGTGGACCATATGCCAAAGCCTTTACTCAGTTATTCTTACTCAATCAAAACTGAAGTGGGCAAGGAGTTTGTCCTGACTAAGGCCTGAGTAAGTTACTTCCAATTTGGCTGTCTGCTTATATAGAGGTGTGAACACCTGAAGGTAACATGGCTTTAAAGAGAAACACCGTACCTTTACTCTGCTGTGTTTGTAACCTCCGAGTCATGTGGGTGGAACACCTGGCCTTGATATGTGTACGGGATTTCTATTCAAACAGTGAAAACATGCATGGCTCTTGTTACGCATTATGCAGTAGAGTCAAAGGGGGTGGCACAGCAATTCTGAGAGCTATTTAACAGAGAGATCTAATGGCACCAGGACTTTTCTCCTTGTGTGTCCTGTAATGTGCGGCTTTGATAAAAAAAAGAGGACAGTTTATACAGATTAAGCACTGTACTTAGCATGCTGGACTTGGGAGAACTGAGTTCATTTCAACGATCGTGTAAGACCTAGCTGTTCCACCAGGTGAGGGGGATGGGATGGGAGGGAGGGCAGAGGGTTAGGGTGGGTGCATTTGGATTATATTTTTTTGCTTCTTTTTATTGTTATAAGTTGTTTTAATGTATGTTTTTATATTCCTTGTATATTTATATTGTTAGCTGCCCCAAGCTGCCTGTGGCAGGAGGGGCGGGATTAAAATTCTTCAAATAAAATAAATAAGTAAATAAATAAATTTCTCTTCTCTGCCACTGACTCCCTCGGTGCCCTTGAGCGAATCGCATAGCCTGTCCTGTTAGGAAAACCAGTAACATTGGTACTTCCCTAATCTTGCAGGAATGAGTGAGGGTAAATGCATTAAAGGTCATGAGGTGAACAGTTAATGGGGAGGTTGGTAGAGATTCCTTAAATACCAGTTGCTTAGAATAATGATAAGATCGTCCCCCACACCCAAATACCTGTGTGTCAAAATAAACATACTTCTTTAAACTAACTGTCGGAGTCTGATGGAAGCTGCAGTATAGGGTGGCCAGATATGCAAATTTTAGAGGACACTTATGAGAAATACAGATTGCAGGGCTGCCTTGGCGCCAATTGATCTCGTCACGTTTTGGAACATCTTGTTAGCCAAGGCCATCGACCGAACGGCTCCCAGGCATCCACTCCCCGAGCATAGGCGACACCGGGCCCCATGGTTCACGGATGACCTGCATTAGCTGAAGCAGGAGGGGAGACAGAGCGACAGTGGCGCCGTACTCGTACTGAAGCTGACCAATTGCAGGATAGAGCCGTGTTAAAAGCCTGTGCTGTGGCTATGCGGGCAGCAAAGAGAAGTTTCCTTGCTGCCATAATATCGTCCGCAAAGTCACGTCCAGCTGAGCTTTTCCGGGTGGTGAAAGGGCTGGTCAGTCTGGCCTCTCTCTGCCTGGAACTGGAACTGGAATCTTCCAGTGTTTCCTGTGACATGTTTATCAACTATTTTGCTGATAAAATCGCTCGTGTCCACCATGACTTAATCTCACTTAATGCAGTAGATGCGTCTGAGGTTATAAATTCCCTGTTTGGTCCGGTTTTGTAGGATCAATTTCAGCAGCTATCATCCACCGATGCAGTGGCGTTGCTGAGGCCTGTGCGGGCCACAAACTATGAACTTGATCCTTGCCTGTCCTGGCTGGTGAAAGCTAGTCAGGAGACGCTGTGGTCATTGCTGGTGGGGATTGTCAATGCCTCCTTTAAGGAGGGCAGGGTCGCAGGGTGCCTGAAGGAGGCTGTGGTGTGGCCCTTGCTCAAGAAACCATCCCTTGACACCGACACCCTTGCCAGCTATCGGCCAGTCTCTAACCCCCCCTTTTTAGGGAAGGTTATTGAGTGGGCAGTGGCCCAACAGCTCCAGGGGCATCTGGACTGTATCAGTTTCCATGATCCCTTGCAGTCCGGCTTTTGTCCAGGGTATGGCACAGAAACTGCACTTGTGGCCTTGGTCAATGATCTGCGCCACCAGTTGGACTGGGGTCGATCCACTCTTCTGATTTTGTTAGATCTTTCAACAGCATTTGACATGGTTGACTATGAGATTCTGGTGACTCGCCTGTGGGACCATGCCGGAGTGGTGGGACTGTTCTTGAATGGTTCCACTCGTTCCTGGCCAGGAGATATCAGCATGTGATACTGGGGGATTGTACATCTTCTCCCACAAGCTCTCACGTGTGGAGTCCCTCAGGGATCTATTTTGTTCCCTCTCCTGTTCAACGTGTATATGGAGCCACTGGGCGAGATCATGAGAGGATTTGAAGTTTGGTGTCCTCAATATGCTGATGACACCCAGCTGTATCTCTCATTTTCATCCAACCCAGGCACGGCAGTCTCTGTGTTTACTGCCTGGCTGCAGTGTGGGATTGGATGAGAGTGAACCGTCTGAAGTTAAATCTTGACAAGATGGAGGTGATGCTGGTAGGTAAGGGAGTGGAAGCCCCCCATCACTGATGGGGTGCGTCCCTCCTTGGTTCCTCTGGTTCGGAGCCTTGGAGTCCTCCTTGATTCACAGCTCTGCCTTGACGATCAGGTGGCAGCTGTGGTGAGGAGTGCATTTGGTAAATTGCACCTGGTCCAATGCCTTAGACCCTATATCTCGGGCTCCAATCTGGCCACCATCATCCATGTATTCATCACCTTGAGATTGGACTAATGCAATGCACTCTACATGGGGCTACCCCTTAGGAATGGGTGAATGCGGTTCGGAAGTTCGGAGTTCGGACCGAACTCGGTCTGTTCGGTTGACCGAACTGAACTTCTGAACCGAACTCGAATTTCAAACCGAACCGAGCCCAATTTCCGAACTCCGTTCTGCTCGCCCATCCCTACTACCCCTGATGATGATCCGGAGGCTGCGGCTAGTGCAGAATGCAGCGACCCGCCTCCTTACGGGAATGGGTCACCAGGAGCACATAACACCGGTCGATGCTCTGATCTCTGCACTGGCTGCCTATAGCTGTCAGGGTCCAATTCAAGGTGTTGGTTATTACCTTTAAAAACCTTATACAGCTTGTGCCCTACCTACTTGCAGGACCACCTCATTCCTCCTGTCCTGGATCAACCTTTGCGGTCGGCTGGGGACGCCCGCTTGGAGGTCTCCTGAGTGGCTGCTTCCGAGCGGGCATTCTTGGTGGCCGCACCGCAGCTATGGAACTCCCTTCCGGTGGGGATTCGCCTCTCTCCGGATCTTCTCTCCTTCCATAGATAACTGTAAGACCTGGCTTTTTCACTAGGCATTTGGTGAGGGGGACAGATAGGGGATGTGGGAGTTTTTTTTAATATATATTCAGGTTTTTGCCCAGACTTCTTCTACTGGGGATTTTACTGATGATGTTTTATTGTTTTATTATATTTTGTGTGTGTGTGTTTGTATATATGATGTACAGCACTCTGGGCTGCCATTGGGAGGAGGGGGCAGTATAAAAATAATATTATAAATAAATAAATAAATATTGCGTATCTGGCCACCCTACTAAGGATATCACTGGGAACACTTACAAGGGCATCGGTTCTAACGCTGCCCTCTAGTCCTGGTGCAATTAGATATCTCTTACCTAGCTCTCAGCAGACCAAGTGCTAAGGGGGAGGTGGATGAACCAGAGGGAAACACAGTGACAGACCAGAAACATTTTTAAAGCCTTTATTGATACCACCAAAAATATTTAAAATCATTCACCTCCCAGAGTGATAGCCTGGAAGAAAGAAACAGCCGCAGCAGTTTCTTCTTCCCATGGTTCTCTGCGGCTGTGAGGCACGGCAGGGAACAGGATACTGAGAGGAGGGGAGGCTGGTGAGGAAGAGTGCCTGCCCGTTTATTAGGCTAGTGTCAGGGTTTGGTGGAAAAGAAAGGGGATACTCACCCACAGCAGAGTCCTCAACACACTTGTAGCTAAGAAAGCTCTCAATAGTCCATTAAGGTCTGTGTATCAAGCAAGAGCTTGTGATGGACCGGACTCATCATTGAGCACTGGTGGTCTCGTCCTGATAACGAGGACTCCACTCCTTCACGCACACAGGGCAAGGGAATGGGTGGAGTGCAGGGTAAGGGGGGCAGGTCTAGGAGGTGGGGGTAGGGTCCCGAGGGAAGGCTAAAGGAAGGGATAGGAGTTGGACTTCGCTCAGGATCACAGGAATAGGTAGTGAATCTGGGAGGGAACACACCGTTTTTCAGTAACACGCACACCACAACACACACACACACGCTCAAGGAAGCAATACCAAACACAAGGCACATGGCGGCAACAACAGCAATCCACACAGGAGACAGAAAGGGGGCCGGTCTCACAGAGAACTGATAACCAACAAGGCTAAGCAGGTCTGACTGACTTTTATAAGGGAGGCTCCTCCCCCTTCCCCAGCCGCGCCCGCAGTCTAGCTGAGCGACGCACAGGTGGAGCAGTGCTGGTTTCTGGGACAATAGGTATCAGCTGATCCCGCACCTGCCTGTCTGTCTCTTGGTTGTTCACAGGGGCAGAGCTATGGGGAAGAGAGCCCTCGTCCCTTCTATTACTTAACGGGACAGGTAGGTTTGCAGAGTTCAGGTCAGTCTTCCCAAAGGGGCCACTATACGGAGAGTCAATGCCCCGCCACCCCTCCCTCACCTTTCCCTTCATACCCCTAGCCCCCTGCCCAGCAGCCCACCATCCCGTATCCTAATACCCGATAGCTAGTCATGTTAAAGCTCTGCATAGGGGCCACACAGATACACAACAACTACATGCAAGTGGCTGCCTATTTATTAGACTCTAGACACTAAACATAAACATGCGAGTGGGGGTTGCATGGACTGAACCCTGACTCCAGCGGGCTATTACCTTGTTTAACACCCATAGTTTCATAGTCTTTAAAGCCATAAAGGTATAGTATGATCATCGCTTAGGCTGACCTCCTATATGCACAAATGATGGAATGTATCATGGCTGGATTAAAGAATCTCCTTTTTTTTTTTTAGGAAGACATCCAATCTCACATTAAAGACTCCAAATGACAGCAAGTTCTGTACCTCCTCTGGTGAGCCTCCTCTGACTTTCGTGCTAGGAAGACACATTTTAGTTTGAGGTTGAAATTGTCAAACGACATATTCCCAGGGCTGGCTTTAGAATTTGCAGGCCCCAGGGCAAAGATAAAACTCAGGTCCCCTGGTGGCCGCCCCCCCTCCCCACCCACCCCCCCCCCGGGTCCTAGAGGTGGTCAGGTTCCACACTCTGCCCTGGTGAAAACAGAGGACCAGTGGGAGCCCCTGGAAATAAAGAAAATGGCAGGGCCCAGGGAGGTTGCCCTGTAGTAAGGCTGCCCCTGCATATTCCAGCCACTGGATCCTCTTAAGCTTTTGACTGCAAAACTGAACAGCCACTACTATCCAACAGCTTTTCCGTGCACAAATATCTATATACAAATCACTTCTTGGCCTTTCCTTTGATAAGCTGAATTGATTTGATTCCTTAAGTCTTGCATCATAAGGATGGGTTTCCAGAACTACTTTGATTTATTCATTCATTTTAATTCACAGTGAATGAATTAATCTGTGCAGATTAATTTCCCACTCTAGAATAGAAATCATCCCAAACTGAATTCATACTATTCTTTCTACTAGAATCTGAAGACCTTTGCAGGCATCTCTAGTCCCAAATGCTGCTGTCAAGAAGATATTGATTTTCCCCCTGTAAGTCTCGCCCCCAAACAAGTTCTGATTGGCGCACCAGAGTGTAGCAATGACCATAGAACACATCGCGCGTGGCAGGGAGCTGTTCATCTGTGTGCTGTCAGGGTGCTCAGCTACACGGAGATCTGATACAGCATCATCGTATCGCCTTTTATGATACTTAGGAAACCAAAAGCCAAAGGCAGGACCCAGGACTGTTTTGAAATAGGCTGGTGTCTAGGAGTCTAAGAGCTCTTTCAGACGTGTACAATCTGAGCGGATGAAAAATAATGCATTCTTTGAAGCCCACAATCTAAAACCAGTTCACATTCACATTGCCCAATTTCTACGCTGTATATGTCCAGCGCACACAACCTTACGTGCACACTAATCTGTTCCCACGTTCTCTTACCACGCTGTTTAAAGCTCCACTTCCCCCTCACTAGCCCCGATCTCCCAGAAGTTCCCTTTCCCTGCCTTCCCCAATCCCCGTCACTGCTCTGGTGCTTCCCGGCCGGTGGAGAAATGGCCAGAAGTGTACGTTCAAACTATGCTCACTAAGGAGTCTTCCGACATTCAACTAGAGTGGTCAAATTCACAGCCGCTTTTGTAAAAGTAGGTTTCGCTTACCTGGCAGTGCGCTGATTTGAAAACCGCACTGGCCAGGAATAGAGCGCACAGAGGGCTTCAGATGTGCGTGAAATATGTCTATTAAACAAAACAGTGCATATTTCATGCACATCTGAAAGGGCTCTAAGTGGTGGGCGTGGCAGGCTGAAGGATGGTGAGGTGGAGAGAGAGAATATTGCCTGCTTTGTCTGAGCAATCAGAGTTCAAAAGGTTGAGAGATTACTTTAGCATAATGAATCATCGGATCCATCCCCTTGGGACTGGCAGGCAGCTCTCTCCTGTTCACTAGCATTTCTCTTTCCTGATCAGAAGGAAGTTCCTGTGTCTAACAAAGAGAAAGCACTTCTGATAGAATAAGGAAACCTGCTGTCCATAAACATTTATCTGCTCAATAAATGAAACTACCTGTGATATGAAAATAGTTTGGGGTTTGTGGAAGCACACATTTGCGCAATAGCTTCCAGCCCATGGCAAAATAGTGATGACCACAAGCTCGTCACAAGAGTTACAGCATTGCATCAGATTTACCGTGCAGTACTTGGTGGTGTATATCCAGCCCTGCCTTACTGTTGTCACTGCAAAAACCCTAGTCCATGCTCTAGTCATATCTTGCCTTGACTGCTGGAACTTCCTCCTTACTGGCCTCCCCTGCTCTCATCTCACCCCCTCATCTCCATTCAACGCTCTGCTGCCAAAGTCCTCCAACTTGCCTGTCACTTTGACCATGTTCTGCCCTTCCTCTTCACTCTCCACTAGCTTGCCCTATGGGAACACATTCAACACAAGTTCCTGGTCTTCACCTTCAAGGCTTTTCATGGCTTTGCTCCCCCATATCTCTCTGCTCTTGTGTCCCCCAACCAAGCACAGTGCGCCATCCAGGGCATCTGGGGCACTGCCTCCCCGACCGACCCCTGACCCTTCAGTCTAAAAATAGAACTGCTCCACTGCTGCACTGCCTCTTGCCTCGCCCTGGTGGATGCGCTGCGGTGGACACAGTGCTGTGTCACCGGCTTGAATCTCCACAGAACTTCCAGGTGTGTGCAGTGTGCATGCGCAAGAAGCTGGCAGCACAAGTTTGAAAGCTGCTGGAGTGGAAGCAGCTGCCAGCGAGCAGGACAAGGCACAGACGGATTCCTAATTTATTTATTTTATTTATTTTATCAATTTATATCCCGCCCCGCCTGAAAACAGCTCGGGGCGGCTAACAATTTTAAAAGCATAAAAATACAGTAATATAAAATTTAAAACAATCACAATAATATAAACAATTAAAATAGGGCTAGGACAAAATAAAACAATAAATAAGGGTATGATAGAGATAAAAAACCTAAACCCCCCTCCCCAAAGGCCTGGGCGAACAGCCAGGTTTTACAACTTCGCCGGAATGTTAAAAGGCTTGGGGCCAGGTGAGCTTCCTCCGGGAGGGAATTCCAAATGCGCGGCGTGGCCACCAAGAATGCCCTCTCCATTGTGGCCCCCCGCTTAACATGGGGGACCTCCAAGAAGGCACCCCTGGCAGACCGAAGGAGATGCTCTGGGGTGCGGAGAGCGAGTCGGTCCCTGAGGTACGAGGGGCCCAGACCATGAAGGGCCTTATAGATCAATACCAATACCTTGAACCTGGCTCAGCACGCTATTGGCAGCCAGTGCAGAGTCCGGAGCACAGGTGTTATGTGCTCCCGACGACCCATCCCCGACAGGAACCAGGTCATTCCTTATGTGGGTGAGGCACATCCACATGTAAGGAATCCTTCTTTGGACAAAATCCCTAAGTTTGCGACATAGGTGGCTGCTTCTACCATCCATACCAGGCATAGCGGATGGCACTACTGCTTTCAGCCCAGTGGGGGGCACTGGTGGCTGAGCCCCTATGGGCAGAAGAAAGCAGGCCATTTTAAAGATGCCTGGGCCATCTAAGATAGATGTCCCCGGACAGGACAGGGCTGTTGCAGTTAGTGCAACACGCTGCAGGGGGACTCGAGGCAGGAGATCTGGACTGTCTCTCTGGTCAGTGTCTCGGGAGATCATGAGGTGCCATCATGGCCATGCTGTTGTGGGCCAGTAAGTTTGAGGGCCCCTTGGGGTCCTCTTTAAAATTAAATATGTGTGTCTCCCCCCACCCCCGGGGTGGGGCATGGGAGTTTGGGGGGGGGAGCTGGGGGGGATTGGGTGAGGGTCCCAGGTGGGAGTGGGTAGAATAGGGGTCTGGTGGATAGAATAGGGGTCTGGAAGTGGGATTGGGGTGTTACATAAATTTTATGTAACAGTATTGTAATGTAGACTGAATTATGTTGCTGTGCTGTCCCTACATGCTCCTGCAGTCGCACTACTCCCCCCTTTTTCCCTTTTGCTTGTTGTACTGAGTCTACAGTGGGTTTGGGGATGTTTACCACTGAGTTGTATCACAGAATGCTATGTAATCAGAAAATGTAGAAATAAAAACTTCAGTATCAACCATTGCTGCATATTTTGTGTTTTGGGAACACATAGCTCACATTAATTTTTTTTTCTGCACGAATTTCTTGATGTCTTTGAAAATGTTAGTTAGGAGACGGTAGATATGACTTGTTCTTAGGGCTCCCATAATTTGCAAGTATGTTGTGAAGACAGAATAATATTCTGAAATGCAATGTCATGCCACTTGGAGAGCTGCTGAAGTCGAATGTCTAGCGTCCCACATCAGTAGGCGTGCGGGGAAAGGGGTGTGGTCCGCAGTTCTGTAAACTGTCGCTGTCTGCTACTGATGTCATTATCATCCTACTGATGTCATTATGTTTTGTGAGCCGCACCGAGCTGCTCTGTGAGCATGAAGGTGCGGGGTAGGAAAAAACTGAATAATAAATAACTTATCTTCAGCTAATCTAAATATAACATTCCTTGCTAGTGACATTATTATCATCTACTGAAATGAAAAAGGCATATGATCTGAGAAACAATAAAACAAGGTGAAAATGGCATATAGTACACCACGACTTTTGGTTAAACAAGATTTCAATATTTTCAGTTGAAGGAAGGGGAGTGTGACAGGCCGGCAACCCCCCGAGCCGTCTCAGCAAGGGGGCGGGGGTGAACCTGGGGAGGGGGAGGGCGATCCGGCAGCAGACGAGGGCCCTGGCATGGCGATCAGCTGGAACAGCAGTGTGGCACTAACGGTGGGGCAGGCCCACATAGGAGGATGCAGGAGGGGGGCGTGGCTCCAGGGCCAAAAGGAGAAGGGAACCCGAGGGCAGGGGGGCGTGGTGGAACTGCTGGAGGCCGGGAGGACTGTGGAAACCCTGGGACGGCTGGAGGCGGTGGAACCACAAGTCGCAGCCTGGGACGGACGAACCCTCCAACCGTGGCGGTTGAGTCTGAACAGCGAACGGCGGGTGGCTCAGCCCACCGAACCTAGACGGAAAGGCCTCTCATAGGGGGCTGGGCAGGGACATTCGACTCCTCCAACTCAGGGAAGTGCGCTCAGCGCTGCAGGACTGGGGACTTGAGGGTGTCAGGGAGGGGGAAACCCCTTGGGCCCACATGGCGCAACGTGGGTTAGGGCCTTGGACACACCCCATGAGGGTTGGAGCCGGGGAAAGGGTGTGGGCAGGTTCGGGCAGGGGCCCGCAGTTGGGTTGTTGCTAGGGAGACAGGGGGCCCCTTCCCCGTCTCCTAGACGCCCACCAGAGAGTAAAGGGGACCAAGCGACCCCCCCAGAGACCCATTGGGGGGCTCAGAGGGTACATCCCTAGGGCCGCATCCACAGGGAGGTTGAAGCAGTGGAGTTATTTTTGTTTTTCCATATTCGCCTGCAAAATCCAGTGTCGTATCAGTACAGAAAAGATGTGCTTTGGTTAATTTCTGTGTTCCTTCAAATTCCACTCATTTTATAACTGACAATGGTTAAAAATGTCAGAAGTCCTTTTTGGCATATGCATTTATCAAAAATACAAACTTTTTGGAACCTGGAAATTTATTGTGGTTTTTGTTGTTGTTTTTGACAGCTTGTATAGTTTGATATAACTTGATCAATTTTCTTCCTACTTAAAACTGAGGATTTAGCTGCTGCATGAGCTAGGGTACCTTTTGCAAACTGATTCAGATAAATTTCAGGTTTGGTTTTGACTCTAAGTGGAGGGTTGCGCTAACTGTAGATGGGGTTACAGATTCTCAATTGATACAGTTGTCATATCATTGGTTACTGTTTTGCGGTCATGGAATTATAATTAAGTCTCATACTGGGGTTACACAGGCAAAACATTTGGGTACCACTGGTTTACTGTGCATTTAATTATTACCTGCACAACATTATTTAGCTGTTAGTGGCCAGTGTGGTTGTGGCCATGAAGTGCTGGTGCAATCCCTGGCATCCCTTCATGAACACAAAGGGTCCTTGCTTCTTTTAAGCCTTTTGTTTATGCACCATTTTGGTGGTGGTCTTTTTCGTTGCTCTTCGTTTAGAGTGGGCAGCAAGAGAGCCCTCTTGTGTCGAGGGAGTGGAGAGTGTGATTGTCTGGGGTGGGAGGTGAGGAACAGTAAGAGGTCCCTCTGGCCTCCTGTATTTCTCTTGAGTTTGGTAGGTTCTCAGGTGGGAGGGCAAAAGCCTCTGTCCTGGTTTGCTCCCGCCAGTCTGTGGCGTGTTCCGTGTTAGCGTGAATGGTTAAATCAATAAGTATCGTTAAGTATCTGGATAAAGAAAGAGTGCGGTGGCTAAATTTACCAATGACACCAAATTCTTCAAGATGAAATGCTAACCCCATACAGAACATGCTTAGGCAATTACTTTGCTTACAGTTATGACAGATCTTGTAGTAATAGATTGCAGCCCTACCTTTTAAAGACCATGCTCTGAAATGGAGTCTAGAAATACCAGGGGAGTGTATGGAAAAATGCCAGCCACATCTCAAGATAGTATGTTGACCTATTAAACTGTTTCCTGAAGCAGAGCCCTAATGTTAACACATTATTAAATGTGGGTGCTTTTAGACAAGCATCTCCTCACCCATTAGCCACCCACCATCCACCCATCTATACATTATTATTATTATTGTTATTATAAACATTTGTATAGCACCAGCCATGAGCCTGGTGCTTTACAGAACAAAGATAAAGACGCGGTCCCTGCCTACGGCTTACAATCTAAAAAGACAAGGAGGGGGGCGACAAGGAGAGGGGACAAGGGGAAGACAAGGGAGATGCAAACAAACATGCAAGCGGCTGCAAAGTCTCAGGTGCGTATGCTTGGCTTGGTTCCATAGGCATTGGGAAAGGCGGCAAGGAAAAGGTGGGTCTTGAGGAGGGGTTTGAAGGAGCGGAGGGAGGAGGCAAGGCGGATGTGGGCAGGGAGGGAGTTCCAGGCATAGGGGCAGCTAGGGAGAAGGGTCAAAGGGGGTCAGGTGAGCAGGAGAAACGAGGGAGAGTGAGGGAGGGGCGCTTAGATTCGGTGATACGTAGATCAATGGGCACGGGGGGGAAGAGGGTGGGGAGGGGGGATGGGCATGGGTGAGAGTACGGGGTAGGTTGGCTAGAGAAAGGCCACTGGAGGCGGGGGAGGGAGAAGGAGGAGGGCCATGAGAAGGGTGAGAAGGAGGGAGGAGATAGAGGATGAGGAAGCGAGGGGGGTATAGGGAGGCATCATTCCGGGCGTCGGAGGGAGACCAGGCCTGCGGGTGTCACGGGAGCGAGTGTGTGATGTCCAGCGGCGATGGCCGGAGGCGGCTGTGTAGCGTGGGCGCCGTCAGGGGGGTGGCTCCTCGCTGTCCTCGCTCCGGCCTCACAACATGTTGCAGGGCTGCAGTTTTGAACGCATATACCATAGCTGCAGCAATGGTAAACAGACAAAATATAGAAGCTTTTCCAAAGAATTTATTTGGTGACAAAATTTGGTGACTAAGGACGCTTTAAAAATACTTGCTGATTTTGCACGCAGCCTTGTGTAGCTTTGGTGTTTTAGAAGGAGGAAATAGCCGCATTAGCCACTTTGAATTTTGCCCCCCACTCTACTTCAAATTTGGGATCTTAACAATTTTTCCATGTACTTTTTTTCTCTCATTCACTGATCTGAGAGCTTTCCGTTTGTAGGAAAGACTGAAAGTGCTATATTAGGGGTGGGAAATCTTTTCTCACTCAGGGACCAATTGCAGCATTTGCGTGTTAGGAATCGGATTCCACATAATGCTGTTTCCCTGCATTTTCCATGCATTTTAGTATGTCTTTCTTTGAATACCATATGGTGGGTTGTGTGCATTTTCTATTCCTTGTGTGCATGTTCTATTTCATTGATCATGATCATGTAAGAAGTGTGTGATTTTTGTGTTGGCTCTGCCTACCATTGGCCCCACCCACTGCTGGCCCCGCCCACTGCCCCACCAGTCTCAGAACCCACCAGCCTCCACTGCCCCCAACATTCCTGCCCTGGGAGCTTTGCTCCTCCTCTGCCCCCACCCTCGCCTGCTTGTGACTCCTATGCTCCTCTAAATGCCTTTGCCCCTTCTCTCTTGCTGCCCCCCTCCCCCATGCCCGGAACTCCCTCCCTGCACGCATTCGTTCTGTTCCCTGCCTCCCAACTTCCAAATCCCTCCTGAAAACCTACCTCTTCCTTCCATCAGGCTTTCCCCGTCTTATCATGAGTGATACGGATCTCCTCTTTGTAACAAAGGCTGCTTCCCCATGAGCTGCCTCGGCGCCGTGGGAGCATGCGGCCGCGCCATTCAAATGCTAGCGCAGCTCCCGTCTCGTGGGAAACGATGAAATGCAGCTCTCACGCAGGCAAGCTTGCACGCTTCCTCATTTCCCACGAGACGGGAGCGGCACTAGATTTGAACAGTGCAAGCTTCTGCGGTGTCGAGGCAGGTCGCGGGAAAGCCGCCTAAGTTAAGCACGTGCACCTGCAACCCTCATAAACATATCCTTGCCTCTCCGGATGTTCACCTCTCCTACAAGTTAGATGGACTGCTGCTCTGCCCCTGGCCAGTGCTTTGGGTTTGGGTGACCGGAGCATTGCAAGCTGAGCTGGCCCAGAGCAGGCAGTGCTTGCTCCACTCCTGCTCTGCCTCACCCCAAGGTGGCCTGCCTTTACACAGATGGGCCAACCGGGGTTGGGGTGGAACAAGAGCAGAGCAGGTGTCCATCTAAACACACCCAAAGAGAGAGAGCAAGTATTGCGGCAGAGAGTACATCTCATCCAGCAAGATGCTCCAGTTCCAATCCAAACCCCTTTTGGTCCTGCTTTTCACAGCCAGTCAAAAGGGAATTGCACCGAGGTTGTTAGTTTCTGTACATGTGCCAGGTGCAATACCTGGAGAACATAAGCAGAGCTACACACAGCGTATAATTCACACCTGTTTGTACCAGCATGTGAATGACACCAGTGAAAAATCCTCTCCTCCACTAATCTCCATGCCAGCAAAGTGGTGAGTTACAGGTGTACTTTGGAGGTGGAGTAAAGTACACTGAGGAAACTTGACGAATGCATGGTCACCAGTGGCACAGATGCCCTCTGTGCTCTCTTCTCACTCACAGCAGCATGTGGTCTCCCTTCCCCCACAAAACTGCCATTTGGCCTTGCCCAGTGCTGCTGGGCCATTGGGCTGAACCGTGGTTAGGTTACTGTGTTTGCAAATATTTACAGGACACACCCACCCACTGTCGGGACCAGACAAGCACCTGTGATTAAATACTACAGTAAGAAGAGACCAAAGCTGATGTCAGGTTGTGCATCCACAACACCATGTCAGTGAGTGATGGAGATGACTTATCAGGCAGGCAACAGCCATTCACTGACTGCTGAGTGACAGAATAGCGTTGCCACCTGTTCATATGGACAGACCAGGTTTCTCATGAATTGTCCGTATGGATTAGCCAGAGCAATATAACCTGTGGCTACTGGCCTGTCCATATTTCAGCCTTCTTTGAGACGAAAAGTAAATCGAGGTTCCTGAGCTTAGTCTCACTTTGACATATCCAATGTGGACTCAGTGAAAACTGTAAGCTGTAGCAGGTTCACGTTCCCAACACCTGGTATTCTGATTATCTCAATGGCCTCCTGGACCTTCCTCAAGTGAAGCTGTTCATGGCCTTTCTCCACAGTTCACTTAACAGACCACAAGTTCCACCGGCCAACACAGGGAGCCCCCGACCCCTTTTTCTCAGACATTCAGCTGCCCTGATGACTGTAACCCAGATGAGGGTCCAGCCAATCCACTCCTCAAGTTTTGATCCAAGGGCTCTGTGAGCAGAGCAAGTCCGTGCATTGCCTCAGTTAACTGCTTCCTACCCTTTCCCTATAACCACAGCATTCAATAGTGTGGTTTGTTCCTTCCAGAAGGGCTCTCCTAGCACAGCCTCAACTGAAAAACCCCTTGCTCTGTTCCTTGGCTGGTTTTAACACTGCCCACTGGTCATATGCTTCCCTCACATGATCTCCTTCAGCCAACTCCCCAGGATTATGTTTTCCAAGAGGCACCTGCTTCCCTAGAGCCCTCTCAAAACTACTGTTCCCAGCATGTCCTCACAAACTATGGGTGAAATAAATGGACACTAGCCCACAGGAGTCCCATGTTCAGTCTGGGCAGCCCCGACTCAAGGGTTTTCATGCAGCAAACCCAATATAAATGGGCAGGCACCACGCTCCGTCCACCACCATCCCTCCCTCATGACTTACAGCTGCAGGAAATTCTGGGTCCAGCAGGAAACTCCTCCTGCTGTTTATGTTTACTTCCTGGTTTGAGGTCCACTGCCTTTTGGAGTACCATTTTTTGAGTGCTCTAAAATGAAACTAAACACTAACAGTAGAAGCCCCAGGGAGGGCCCCAGCGCTCACTGCTCTGGGACTGCTCTAGGTGCTTTGCCTGCACAGACACTGCACACAACCTAATGGACAGGGGCAGACACGGGGGTGAACATTGGACTGGATTGGCCCACATGGTGGCCCTGCAGTGCACCAGGATTCTGTCATGACTGGAGGCTCTGTGGCACACAGGAGCACACCACCTAATCAACGGACAGTGAACACGGGTTGAACATCCTCCTTGTGTGGACTATTGTCTCATTTACAAATGCCCTATATTTTCTAAGAGCCGCCTAGTCCAGTCCCCCCTGCTACACCATGCAACAAGTAGAGCAGAGTCTTTGAAGAGAAAGATATTGGAAATTCCCAGCTCTCATGCAAGAGACTGGAGTAATTTAGTGGAATGTTGTTGTTGTTGTTTTGTTCTTTGAATCATGCTCATTCCGTTCTCCTACCCATTTTAACGAGCACTGGGTTGAAATTCCCTCGCCCAAAATCTTAATTTGAAGTAAAATGTCAAAATATCTAAGATGCCAAAATTTCATTTTAACCTTTTTGACATTCCATATCAATAGTGTCAAAATTAATTTGGAATGCATTTATTTATTTTCAAAGATGTTGCTGGTTCTAGCCAGCGTACATTCTTATATGGAGAAGGTGGCACGGACCCTAAAGTCTCCCTTTCCCCATCGGTTGGCACGCAGGCATGGGCACTGTGGCTGTCTCCTCGTTGCTGGGAGTGGAGATAAAACTTTATCAGGGAACTGATTAGAGAAAGGGAGGAGGCCATGCTGCCCAGCTTGGATATGTGGATACAATTCCAGTATCTAAAGCTGTTTAATGGCTAGATAAACTGATTTAATGAGTCAGCCCCTGCAATAAAATGATGTAATGTGTAATAAAGCTGAGCTAGCAACCTCTCCAGATCTGTCAGGATGTACAGGAATAACCTCTGGTTTTGTTCTGACAGAGGGTGGCATATGCACCCCAGTTTCCCTGGAGTACTGACCAGAGGAGGGGCTGGCAGGGGGAAGACCTCTCCCCTCAATGCTTTGAGATGGAGTTTCTCCTCCCCAAATTTAAAGCTTCCACAGCAGCCTCCACAGAAGCTCTCATTCCTGGCAGGAGTAGGAGGAATAAAGGCTTCCCCCTTTCTTGACCTCAGAAGGGAATTCCCCCTCACTCTGGCTCTGACCTTAGTGGCTACAGACTTTCCCCCTGGCCACTCCAGGAAGCAGAGAATTCTTTACAGCAGTGGCTGGGGACTATAAGTATAGGCAGCCAAGGGGGTCAGGGGAACCGGGTTCAAGGGGTGGGGCTTCTGGGCGTCCCTCTGCCCTGGAGACTTCTTTGCCCTTCTCTGCCCTGGAAGCATCTCCTGAAGATTTGTGCAACACTGAAGTGTCCTGGAAGGGCTCCCCCTGTTTAGGGTATGTTAGGTTGTGTCAAACCAATCATGGCATAGGGCCCCTCTAAATCCCACCTGTTATCTGTAAACTCCCAACTTACTGCAACCAAGCCAATAACATGTAGCTGAGTTCTCGCATCCTCATGAATGTCACATCCCTTGTCTCTCCCTCTGTTCTCTCTTCCCTGTCTCCCCTCCCTGTCTTTAGATTGTAAGCCCCCGGACAGGGACCGTGTCTCTCTTATTCTTTGTAAAGCGCCAAGTACATTGCTGGTGCTATATAAATGCTTATTATTATTATTATTATTATTATTATTATTATTATTATTATTATAGAGATGGACCCTGGGAAAATTGGGTGCTAGGGGGAGCTGTCACACGATGTGACCTGGTCCCTTTAGAAACAGCTTTGAGCATAACTCAGCTCTCCTTTGCACTCCCCAAATGAAGCCAGTTATTTCCAGATGAGAGAGGCAGTCGAGCTGTCCACACAGGCAGAGAGACCAAGGAAGATGCAGTTTTTAGAGCAAGAGGGCAGAGCCTTTGTGCCTTGAAGGTAGAAAGCCTGGGAGACATCTGCACTGAACGGGCAGGGGGGCTGGGGGGAGGGGAAACCTCTACAATATGGTAACAGGGATCAAGCATGTCACGAATGGAACTGCCTGGAACTGAATTCTGTGGAGCTGCCTTTGATGCAATCCAGCCCAAAACAGAAGTTTTCAGAAACAAGAGGTTCTTCAGAAATGACTGCGGGAAACCAGGGGCACTGTGATATGGCATGGGATTCAAGCAGGATGGAGTAATACCTCATTCACAGGAACACTCCAGCCTTTATCCTTGCATCTCATGTAAATCTTGTCCCTGACAGGAGAACGTGCTGCTTGAAAACTTTATTCAACCTTGAAAATCCACAAGGAGCTTCTCAGTCAATGTCTCTAAGCAGAAGCAAAGCCCTGTGCCCCTCAGGCAGTTTGGGAGATAACAGCTTCAGGCAGAAGTAACTGCTGTCAGAAAACATGTCATCCATGCAGATAGAAATGACATCCGTTCAGAAGGAAACCGATGTTGGAAGAAAGGAACATGGTTGTTAACACCAAATGTTCAAAAATCTTAAATCAGGGCTGCCAAAATCTCAATGTCGTTTTAAAAGCATACGTTTTAAAAAATAAATAAATAAATAAATGCTTTTTAAAAACACACTGTTCTAGCTTTTGGTTCCTGAGCCTCATGAGTTCCCTGGGCTTTGTTAGTTAGCAACCACAAAGCCCTTACAATTGTGTGTTAGCAACCTAAAAGGAATGTTTGAGACAATAAAAGAGGATTGGTCAAATTGCACAAGGTACATCCTAGCCCTAACAGCAAGACGGGAGCACGAGCAAGTTACATTTCCAATAACATGAGGCATGAAGCTCTGGCTTCTGTCTCTGAGCCAAATAGCCTTTTTTCATGCAAGCAAAGTATTTTTGCCAAAGACTGTATTGAAAATGATTCCAGCTAGAATCACTGAGCAGCTCTGATCTTCCTGCCAATGCAGCACTGTTCAGCGTGATGACCAGGCCACTCCATGCAGGATGAGACTATGAAGAGGGAGTCAGTTCAGTAATTACATTGCATCTGTGCAGCCACAGCAGGGAAGGATGAAGTCATTCTCCCTGGCACCTTATTTCTCAGCTTCTGGTCTCTAAGGTAATCGCTCTCTCCATACAAATCAGGAACTACAGAAGCTCCTATACAGACAGCAACAAGGTCTGTCCTTCCAAAGTGGATCTGTCACAAAGCCTTTATTATTGCAACGCAGCTCTGCGTGTGGAGTCCTTAGAATAAGGCAGGATGGATAAGGATGTGGAACAGATGTGACCTTGGGGGCAAAGAGAAGCCTTGGCCATGTATCCTATGTTTCAAGGACATGCTACTTCGTGAACTGAACATCAACACTCTTCTTCCATCTGCATCTAACTGTAGGGAATCTCTGCTGTCTTCCCATGAGGTTTCCTTGTGACATGGTTTGCATGCAAGAGTCAGGGTGTTCTCAGGTGGCAAAACTAGTCCAGACTAGTTTGAATAAACTCCAGTATTTAAGTCCGCGCTTACCAACTCGTACCTTTCAGATGGACAATCTAGTCCGGGATACGTTTTAGCCCAGGATACCCATGTGAACAGAACATTCAGTCTTTGGGCTGAATTCCATCCCTTGGTGCTTTTCATCCATGCTCAGCGCACTGATTGCTGGGATTGAAGAAAATCTGCTTTTCTTCATTTTCCTGATTTCTGAGTTGAAGAAAATGGAAACTCATCCCTCAGGGTATTTAAACTTTCAGCTCTGCATTGCTGAAGCATGATGGAGGTAATATGATTGCACCAGTCATGTGCCCCTAGATACTATAGATAATGGGATAATTAGAATAATCTCCAGTGCTTATTATCACAGGATAACAAAGTAGTACCTGTTTAGATGGACATTTCTGTCTCTGGATAACTTTATTCTGGGATAGCCATGTGAATGGCACATTGTTTTATCCCAGTGATTAGAGTCTCTGGGATGAATTTCAATCCCATTGTGCTTTTTGGCCAAAGAAAATCTGATTTTCTTCATTTTCCTGATTTCTGAGTTGAAGAAAATAGAAACTCATCCCTTTGTTCTGTGGGTATTTAAACTTGGCGCTCCGCAATGCATTGTGGAATGATGATGGTGGTAATACAATAGCCCCACAGTCATGTTCTCCTAGATACCATAGAGGCAGAAAATGCCTACCCATCAGAACAATTATCCTGGGATAGTCACTATCCCGGTGATTAACACCACAGAGTCCAACGGCAAAACCTGACAGACTGCCTAGCCTAGACAGTCTGTCAGGTCTTGCCATTGAACTCTGTGATGCTAATCACTGGAATAGTGACTATCCCAGGATAATCGTTCCGATGGACATTATCTCAGGGGAAGCACTTGAGAGGACAATGGGAGATGGTGGAATGACAAGAAATGAAATGGCTGCTTTCACACATTACACAATAGGCTATTGTAATAAATGGAGATAATACAGGGTATTATAAGTCCACAATTTTTGTAATGTGTGAATGCTCTATTCTCCTTTTATGCTGCAAGATCTCAGGTTGTTGTAGAGCCACCAAATGTGGGTTTTATAATGACTGGAGATCTTGCAGCATAAGGGGAATAGTGCATTCACAGATTACAAAAATTGTGGAATTGTAATACCCTGCATTATCTCCAGTTATTACAATAGCCTGTTGTGTAATGTGTGAAAGCAGTGGAATGAGAAACAAAAGAGCTTCTCTCTTTTTGCACTTGGAGTGTTGGGAGGCATGTGAGGGGGCAGAGCTTATTTGCTGAGGGTAGAGCTTATTGACCAAGGGGCCAGGACTTGTCCCTCCTTGGCTGCTGGAAATGTTAGGAAGTATTCATTAGGGATGCTTATTTACACTCCACTTGCTGTAGCGTGGGCTTGCATGTGCATGTTTGTGATCATACATGGATGGATCTAGTCACAAGTGACCCAGGAAACTGAGCAAGGAAGAAACGACCTTCCCATAGGGCATGCGCGAGAAAACGGTGGCAATTTCCTGGAGCAGACCCTAGAGTGTTTGGCCATGACAGCATTAAAATGATCTCTGTAGGGATGTGAGAACATTGTACTTTTGCTAAGGTAGTGGAGCCAGAGGTGCCCTAAGTTAACTTGAGCTGAAAGGAGGCAACCCAAGGGGTATCAAGCTCAGATGTAGGCAAAGAAGGCAACAAAAGGCACCTCAAACTCGGAGTGGGATTGCAAGCTCAGACTCTATCAAAATGACAGAGTAGATCAAGCTGGTGGTGGGGTGGTGCTATATGTAAGAGACAACATTGAGTCAAGCAGGATTAATATTGTAAAGGAAGCAAACAGCACTCCGGCAAATCTGTGGATAGAAATTCATGTATAATGCGGTCGGCCTATACTATCGTCCTCCTGACCAGGACAGTGAGACTGACTGTGAAATGCTAAGGGTAAGGAGATTAGACAGGCTACTAAAGTCAGAAACGCAGTAATAATGGGCGATTTCAATTACCCTCCTATTGACTGAGTGAATGTCTCCTCAGGGCGGGATGCAGAGATAAAATTTCTAGATGTCATAAATGACTGCTTCCTGGAGCAGCTCCTCCTGGAACCAACAAGAGAAGGAGCCACTCTGGATCTAGTCCTAGTGGAGTGCAGGATTTAGTGCAAGGGGTAATGGTGCTGGAGCCACTGGGCAATAGTGATCATAATATAATCAAATTTGGCGTACTACTCACAGGAGGGAAAATCCCAAATAAAACCACTGTGGACTTTGGAAAGGGGAACTATGTAAAAATGAGGAAACTAGTTAGAGGGAAACTTAAAGGAGGAGTTGCAAGAATTAAATGTCTACAGGCAGCGTGGAGACTATTTAAAAACACCATCTTGAAAGTTCAGATTAAATGTATTCCACAAATTAAAAAAGGTAGGAAGAGGACCAAACATCTGCCTGTGTGGCTAAACAGTGAAGTGAAGGAGACTATTGGAGCCAAAAAGGCATCCTTTAAAAAATGGAAAGAGTCCCACTGAGGTAAATAGGGAAGAGCATAAGTGTTGCCAAAGTAGATGTAAAAAGTTAACAAGGCAGGCCAAAAAGGAATTTGAGGAGCAACTTGCTAAAGATGCTAAAACTAATAATAAAAACTTTTTCAAGTATATCAGAAGCAGGAAGCCTGCTAGAGAGTCAGTTGGACCGTCAGATGACCAGGGGGTGAAAAGGGTGCTTATGGAAGAAAAGGACATTGCAGAGAAGCTGAATGAGTTCTTTGCTTCAGTCTTGACTGCAGAGAATGTTGGGGAGATACCCACGCCTGAACCCTACTTTGTAGGTGATGATTTGGAAGAGCTGTCACAAAGCAACGTGACTCTGGAGGAGGTTCTAGAGCAAATTGACAAAGTAAAAACTAACAAATCACCAGGACCAGATGGTATACACCCCAAAGTTCTGAAGGAACTCAAATATGAAATTGCAGACCTACTGTTAGTTCATTTGTAACCTATCGCTAAAATCTGCCACTGTACCAGAGGACTGGAGGGTGGCAAATGTAACCACGATATTTAAAAAGGGATCCAGAGGTGATCCTGGAAACTACAGACTAGTAAGTTTGATGTCTGTGCCAGGCAAAATGGTGGAAACTATCATTAAGAACAGAACTGCTGGGTATGTTGATGCCCCATGGGGTGGGGCGGGGCAGTCCACCCTTCTCCCTTACAGAGACACACTGGCCCCATACAGCGAGGAGCCTGGCAACTAGGGATGGATGAACGCGGTTCGGCAGTTCGGAGTTCGGCCCGAACTCGGCCTGTTCGGACGACCGAACTTGAACCCGAACCCGAACGCGAACATACCGAACAAACCGAACGGCAAAATGACTGAACAGTTCGGTCAGTTCGGATTGCGTTCAGGTGAGTTCGCATGGCAAAAAAAGGTTCACTGGAAGGTCAAACATGACATGGAGGTGTCAGTCACTGAGGAGCAGACTTCCAGGCACCAGGGGTGGAGAGGCTTGCAAGAAACAAAACTAATTATCTGCCTCCCCCCTTCCCAACACCTTCTGAGCTAGTCACTGTTCCTGAACAGCAGGCATTGAGTAGGATTTTTAGATTGCTTTAAGTTTCATTTCAGTTTTGTACTGAAATGAAACTAAAACCATAAACTGAAACCTTGTGTTATGCACTGTACAGACTCATTGAGTATGTATGTATTTCACTACAGACTCCTCTTCTGTTTGTGATTCCCCTCCCCCCATCCCATATATATGGGATATATATATATCCATATGTATATATATGGATATGGATATGGATATGGGATGGGGGAGATAGATAGATAGATAGATAGATAGATAGTAGAGAGTTGTAGGAGTTAGCTTAGTGATAGAGATAGCATTAGTGATTTAGTTTAAATTTTTATAGGAGTAGGTCTGTGTATTTATTAGATAATCCATTTAGTTCATAGCATTTATAATCGTTAATAGCAGTTAGATTTAGTGTAGATAGATAGATATAATATTAGATAAAAAATAATAATAAAAAACCCCATATAAAAACCAAAAAACCAAATAAAAACCAAAAGAAAACCATATAAAACCCAATAAAAAAACCAAAAAACCATATAAAAAACAAAAAAACACCCATAACAACATTTCTCAAACGGGCGAACGGCCGAACTGAACAGCCAAATGGCCTAACCAAAGGCCTGTTCAGACGACTGAACCGAACAGCTGAACCCAAACTCAGCAAACTAACTGCACTGCCGAACCGAACGGACGAACCGAATGTAGCTGAACCGAACGGACGAACTGAACGCAGCCGAACCGAACGGCCGAACCCGAACTGCGATCTGTTCGCCCATCCCTACTGGCAACCGCCTGGAGCCCCAGGGACGAGAGAGGAATGATCTCCATCAGAGGACTGACGCGATCAAGCACGCCATCCAAACCATGGTGAAGCAGTGTGCCCAACAACCACTAATCCATCAAGAGCTGCCTCCCCTGACTGCGCAACATGACCCATGTGAGGCAAGGGTCCACTCACAGGGTGCGGACAATATGGGTGCTCGAGCATTAGCCCAGGTTTGACCCACGGCAACACAGGCCCCCAGAATGGTCAATGAAGCAACAGCTGGCCCCCAACAGGGCCTAGGACTGGGCGCAGAGAGGACCCAGCTGTTGTGGTGGAACGGGGCATGGGTGCCAGTAATTGTACCCTCTGCCCCTGCCCCCAAGGCCGGCGGTGAGGTTTACCCCTCACAGCCACTGCCCCCTGCAGGCCAACAAGGTGGTGTCGCCTCCTTGGGGGGTCAGGTGCTTCAGGTGTGGGCCCCATCGCCTGCCCCCCTTGAGCAGTTGAATGTACTGCCGTACACGTCACAGTCTCTGGGTGATGTCACCAGGCAGTGCCCCTCGGTGGGTGGGGGGTATACTGAAGTCTCTGCCCCAATAGGGGATCACCTCCTCCCAGCCACATGCGAAAAAATTTGACAAGGGGAGTACATTGACATATTTGCCCTCCTTTTCAGCGATTCCATAGTGGACCCAGCCGAACAGGACGACAAAAAAGAGAGAATGTTTCAAGTGCCCCAAGACCGAGAGGAACTGATCCAACTGGACCACGACCTTCTCCATCTACCATGGAATGATGATACAGGCATACCCTGGCCAGGCTGCCGACCTCCTCAAGTATGTCAATATAGTCCGGCGAGCATACGAAGCTGGTCCTTCTGAGACATGGCTTCGGTATGATGAGGCGTTCAGGCATCGGGATGCCTCCAGCCTAGGCCTCCATTGGGACTTACATGCAAATAACCTGTGGTTCAATTGCATGAGTGGTACAGGCAATCTGAGCCGGCTGCCCGGGCAAGAGCCCCAACCCCAGTTAAGAGCTGTCCCTCCAGGAACACCCTTACCAAGATTAGGTTGGATATGTTATTGAGGGTTTCAGACAAGGCTTTAGCATCCTGGTATTTAACATCCAGCAGCAGAGGGTGGCCCCCAACCTGAAGTCCATAGTCGGGATGGAGTATGTTGTCCAGTCCAAAATTGACAAGGAACGAGCGGAGGGTAGATGGGGTGTGCGAACACCGAGCGGTTCGGTGTTCAGTGTTCAGCCTGTTTGGGGGGGCCAAACTCGTTCGGGCGGGGTGGTGGTTTTCCCTCCCCCCTCCAGGCTGCGTGGGTGGAAGGGGCGCTGGGGCACACCTGCCCCCCCGCCCAGCCTGGGATTTATTTATTTATTTATTTATAACTCAGTTCAGTTGGGGGTCAGTTCGGATTCAGGGTGTTCACGAACGGGCTGAACACCCTGAGTTTGGGTCGAACCCCGAACTTCAAAACCGCGTTTGCACATCCCTGGAGGGTAGGGTGGCCTGCCCTTTCCTGCCCCTCCCCTTCCCCAATATGGTGATTCCCCCCCTAGGTGTGGTCCCCAAAGGCCCTAGGGAAGTTTAAATTGATTCACCACCTGTCTCACCTGTGAGGTAGCTCATACCCAAGGAACATACATCAGCTCACTATGTGTCGTTTGACTTGGCAGTGGCACTGGTCAGGCACTGTGGCCAGGATGCCATCCTGGCAAAGTGCAACATTAAGTCAGTCTTTCTCCTATTCTCAGCCCACCCGGAAAGTTTCCCCCCGCTGGGTTTCCATTTTAATGGCTGGTATTATGACAAGGCCATGCCAATGGGGTGCTCCATCTCTTGTTCAGCATTCAGGAGATTCAGCACCCTGGTCGAGTGGGTCATATGGCAGTGGGCCAAGGTGGGGGAAGTCACCAAATATCTGGATGACTTCCTCTGCATCAGATGGACCAGCACAAGGGAACTGATGCAGACAGTGGGTGGCGGACAAATTAAGAATTTCCTTAGCACCAGAAAAGACGGAAGGACCAGCCACCAGGCTGACCTATCTAGGGATAGAGTTGGATATGATCGCAGCTGTCTCCTGCCTACCCAAGGATAAACTGAGATCCCTCTGGGCCAAGGTGGACGAGTGCCTAAGAATAACCAAGGTGACGGCCTGCCACCTCCAATCATTGCTTGGGAGCCTTAATTTTGCATGCAGGGTGATGGCACTGGGACGGGCCTTTTTGTCCCACCTCTATGCCAAGCTCGCAGGCAATCTGCCCCCTCACTATCACATCAGGCTCACCAAGGAAATGAAAGAGGACCTTGTGACATGGGCGGCCTTCTTAGCAAGATTCAATGGAACTAGCTTTCGGAGGGACCAGCTTTTGCTGGAGGCCGAGCTCCAGGTGCACTCCAATGCAGCCGGCGGTTCTGGTTTGGGGGTATTTTTCAGGGACAGGTGGGTGGTGGCCCCCTGGCTGCCTGAATGGAATGAGTCAGGGGTCACCAGGGACCTTACCTTCCTTAAGCTTTTCCCCATCGTGCTCGCAGTCCACCTATGGGCAACCGAATTCGCAAACCACACGGTCCTTTTTTGGTGTGATAACCTGGCCGTGGTCCACATCATAAACACACAGTCCTCCTGGTCCCTGTGAGTCATGAAGCTGGTTAGGACTCTCGTGCTCACCTGTTTTAATTTTAATATACTGTTTCAAGCCAGGCACATCCCTGACATCAATAATGGTGTAGTTGAAGCCCTCTCTCGCTTCCAGATGGAGCGTTTCCGCTCGTTGGCGTCACGAGCCAGGGTGACCCTAGAGCCGCTGCCACCATCGGTGTGGAGCCTTGGGTCATAGAACTGTACACCACCATACAGGTACCCCTGGCACCGCGAACAAGGGCTGCCTATGACAGAGCATTTAGCCAATTTCAGCAATATTGGTTGTTGCAAGGGTGGGAATCAGGCTTCCTGATCCCAGAGTCCCAGAAGCTCCAATTTGCCCTCCACCTGAGGTGGAGAGAGGCGGCGCCAGGCACCATAGCTGGTAAACTGGTGGCACTTGGATTCATGAGCAACCTCGCTGGGCACCGACCCCCTGGCAGGGGTTTCTTCACCAGACGGTTGCTAGAGAGCTGGGCTAGGGAGCGGGGCTGCACCCCTGACCAAAGGACTCCCATCACACACCCCTTGCTGCTGGATATATGCGGGGTCCTCCCCCGAATTTGTTTTGGCAGTTATGAGGTTTCTTTGTTTAGTTCAGTATTTAAGCTAGCTTTCTTTGGGGCCTTCCACATGAGCCGAAGGGCCATCACAGGTAGGGCATCCTTGGGTACCCGGCCCCCTTTTTAGGCATGTTGGTGGTGGGGGGGTTTGCTGACCAGGTACCAATTTAAAGCTGTCCTTAGGTTTGCATTGGTGCACCTGGGTTTGCTGGCAGCCAAACATGGAACTCATTTGTTCCGCATAAGGGCCGCCAGTTTTGTGGCAGCAGCCGGGATCTCAGAGCAGGGCATACGAGCAGTGGACTGTTGGCGGTTGGAGGACTTCCGATCTTATGTCCGGCGGACCCCCTCCCAGAGCCAGTCCTGAATTTCTTTTTGTTCCCCAGGTTCTCCCCCTTGCTGCCAAAGACAAATTTTGATAATCGGTCACAGCCTGGTGCACTGGTCAGGCAAAGCGGCCGGCCAGACCCGGTGCGGAACCCACCTGGGCTTATCAGCACGCACAGAGATATGATGAAAGGGCTGGGGTGGCATGAAGTGGCACCAGCTCCTGCCAGCACTCCAGATGCCATGCAGGGCCCCTCTGCCGGATGTCAATGTCCTGCATTTGGGCGAGAACGACATACCCCAGTTGAAGGGCGTCCAACTCATAAAGAAAGTTATGAGGGACATGTGGGAGATAAAGAAGCTTTTCCCATCTGCCCTCATCATATGGACTGACCTAGTAGAGCAGATATCATGGGGCAAGGGGGTACACCCTAGGAAAATAGGTAGGACTCGGAGGACTATCAATAGGGACATGGGCAGGTGGCTAGTAGGCTTGGGAGGAGAGAGGATCCATAACTATGCACTGTCGCATAAGCGGCCTGAGCTGTACCACTGGGATGGCGTGCACCTGTCGACTGAGGGGAACAATCACTACCTGGAGGCCCTGAAGGAAAAGCTAGTTTATGTACTAGAGAAGTTTTAGGAGGTGGGGGTTGGGCTGGTCCAGGTAGCCCCAGCGACCCCTTAGTGGCAGGGGTCCAGTACTGAGGGTTAGAGCATAGAATAGAATTAGGATAAAGTATGAGTCAACTCCTTAAGAGATGGGGAGGCCACACCTACCACAAAAGCAGGGTATGGCAAACGGCGGGGTAGCCTCTCTGGGAGGGGTGTCCAGCAAGGGGGTAGGGACAGGTATGATCCCCCACCTGCAGGTGCCCTCCTCCTTACTCATGTCTGGAAGGATTTTGGTCCCCCTCACCTGTGGCAGGTGCCACAGAGAGGGAGAGACATGTTTGTGATTGGGGTGGTAATCAAGGGTATATCGAAACCACCCTTGAATTGCTGTCTTTTTAAGAGTTCAGGTACTGGACCTGAATTGCACTAGGCGATTTCCCCCACCTAATTTAATTATAATTGACTTAATAAAGAATGCAGCCGTTTAAACCCAGTCCTTAGTGTCCTGTCTCCTTCAGTGCGTCAGCAAAACTGAGGATGTCATAATGCCTCAATACAAATCAATGGTGCGACCGCACCTGGAATACTGTGTGCAGTTCTGGTCGCCCCATCTCAAAAAAGACATAGCTGAACTAGAAAAGGTACAGAGAAGGGCAACGAGAATGATAAAGGGTATGGAACAGCTTCTGTACAAAGAGAGGCTTGACACTGGGTCTTTTCAGCTTAGAGAAAACAGAGGGGACATGATAGAGGTTTATAAAATCTTGAGTGGTGTGGAACGAGTAGATAGGGAACGGTTATTTACTCTCTCAGGGTCGTACCATTTAGAACTATCAGATTTAAATTGACCATCAGCTCTAACAAATGGAGTCCGTTGCTATTCACACTCTGATCCTTGGACCTCCGTAATGGTTGCTCACCGAGATCCTCCATAGTCCCAAAATCTCCAGCACTAAATAGGACCTCATCAGACACCCCCAGTCGAGCATTGAGATCCCTTACCAGAAGGATCCCAGCCTCTGCATGCATCTTTTCAATAGATTCAATAAGGAGTGTTAACTCCTGCCAGCAACTTTCCCTGTAATAGCACGACGTACAGGGAGGAATATAGGCGTTGATAACCGCCAAAACTCCCTTGGGGAATTGCAGCATTAATCTGCAACTGAAGGTACAAGACTCAGGGATTGGATAATAAGCCTCTACCAGCCCCCTACATATAAGGCAGACACACCCACCACTTGCATGACCCTTCCCTCCCGTGGGCAACGTATCCACAGAGAAGGAATCAAAGCCAGGCAAAGAAAAAGGGCCCCGGTACCAAGTCTCTTGTAAGCAGACTATATCGTTGCCCACAAGTAAAGACAGAAAATCACTATCACCCTCCTTTGCCCATAAGCTTGCAACATTCCAGGACAATACCCTGATCCTGGGAAAAACCTAGTCAGTATTCTCAGCACTAATAAGTTCACTCCCAGCGACTAGATGGCCCTCCAACTGCTGCACACTCGCCACATTACCTCTAATGGAGGGGCTACTATTCTCCTCCATCACCCCCAATTGCGGTGTTATACTTCCCCCTGATTTACTTCCTTGGAAAGAAATAATTTGATCGGTTTTCTCCCCTGCTGCCCTATCAAACACAAAAGAGGAAGGGATATTCCAAGACACCACTACACTACTCAGTCTCATCCTGGTGAGCCTTGACCATCCCTACCCCTGAGGACACACATACTATATTACCATCCTCAGCAGGCTCCAACTGTCTATCTGCCACCCACTGGGCAGTTGTATGAGCTTCCTTACTTACTCCCGGGTTAAGTAAGTACATTTTCCTGGGATTTTGCTCCCCGTCCACCGTAATGAAACTCCCATCATCTTCTCCTGAAATAACCTGGATGGAAGGGGAGTCATACACCACCACATGGGAAGATTTTTGCTTGCTCAATTCTGAGCTGGGCTCCGTATCAGGACTAGCTGACCTCCTGTGTTCCAAATGCCGCAACGGGCTCTTGGGAACTGCTAACTTTGTATACAGAGGAGCCCCACCCCCAACAGCCTCCCCAACCTGCACTTCCCCATCAGGAGCCTACAACCCCTCTACCACTTCCATCGGTAATTCCTCAATAGGGAAGAGTGGGGGAGGGTTAGCTAAAGGGGAAAAAGAACCAGCAGCCACAGAGTCCACTCCATCAGGGGGGATAACAACCATACCCTGTTCAGCCAACCCACCCATGGGAGAGAGAAAACCCCCTTTCCCCACATGGGGTCTACGGCTACCTAAAAGTGGAATAAAATTTGGGTTGTCCGGACTAAGTTGGACCACACCCTGCACACCCGACTTAGACAAGTTGATCGCTTTATCCCTCCTCACCTGTAACCCACTGGCTCTAACAAAAATTCTAGCCAGTCTAATGGTACAACCCTGCAGGACTGTCCTGCAGAGTTCACATTTTTGTCAACATTGGGATGCAGCGTGTTAGACCTGATGATGGTCTCAGGCCCTCTGTACTCCCAGGTTGAATGATTTGAGGTGGATTTTCACCCTGGAAGTGATCATCTTCCAGTACAGTTGATTCTGGGGAGGAAGGAGTTAGTATATGGGAGATCTTTGTTATCTCCCTTAGAGCCCCAGGTTCTACCAAACTCTGGTTGGAACCAGGAGCTTGAAGGGGATATCACCCAGCTTTTGGCCTCACCTGATGGGTCAACATGGCAACAGGGGATTGAGGTAGCCCAAGACATGGAGGATTTTTTGGTGGGTTACGGAATAATTGTAAGAGATCTTAAGGAGTTTTTTAGAACTAGGAGCCAGGGTAGGGTAGTGGGTTGTAGATTAGCTGGGAACCCTTGGTTTGACAGGGAGTGCTACTCGACTAGGAAAGAACTGAGGTTTTCATACCAGCAGTTTAGGCGGGACAGGGTTCCTTGTAATTTAGGTTCTCTATGTTGGATTAGGACTAAATACAAGCAGCTTATACGTTCCCAAAAGAGGGAATACCATTTGAAACAATGGATGAAGGTAGAGCAGGCGGCAAAGAATAGGGACTCAGCGTGTTTTTGGAGCCTTGTTAGGGGTTGTGTGAGGGCTCGAAGTGCAAATCCTTCAAAGGTAGGAGCAGAGGTTTGAGAGTCCCATTTCTCTGATTTGTATGCCTTGGACCCGGCCCCTGCTGTGTCCTTTGCAGTGCTGGACTCCTTACCTGCCCGGCCACTGGTTACGCCAGAGGAGGTGATGGATTTACTCCAGAAACTCAAGAAAGGAAAGGCTGCAGGTCCAGATGACTTGCCAGTGGAGTTATTCAAATCAAATGCCGTGTGGTGGGCCCCTGTTCTGGCCTGCCTTTTTTCTGGAATTAATTTAACAGGGAAGCTTCCCGAATTATGGGAACAGGCGGAGGTGGTCCCTATTTATAAAAAGCCCCCCCCCCCAGCAGCCCAAGAACTATCGCCCTATAAGCCTCCTTAGCATTGTTGCAAAGTTATACGCCAGATTTTTACTGGGTAAATTGGAGGCATGGTTGGAGGGGGAACAATTTTTAAGGGACAAGCAGAACGGCTTTAGGGCGGGCCGTTCTACATTTGACCATTGTTTGGTACTAAGTCATCTTGTCAGTAAATATTCCTCCAACACGGGGCTTTATGCTGCCTTCGTAGATTTCTGGGCAGCGTTTGATTTGGTCTCTAGAAAGTTTAGAAACCATCTTTGGCACAAATTATCATTGACCTCAATGGACCCAAGGCTCCTTTTTCTTATTCGGAGGTTATATACGGACACGTCCCTAGGTGTGAGGGTTGACCAGGCGGGTTCCTTGTCCGACTTGATTCGGACAGAACGTGGGGTCAAGCAGGGGTGTGTGCTTGCCCTCATGCTCTTTAACGTTTATGTTAATGATTTAATTATGTCTGTTACCTCCTTGGATAATCATCCCCCTAAGATTGGGAATAAGGAGACGACCATTTTACTGTATGCAGATGATGCGATATTGCTGTCCAGGTCCTGTGTTGGTTTGGGCAGGCAACTGCGATTATTGGGTCAATATTGTGCCGTTAATCATCTGGAGGTTAATTATGAAAAAACCCAGGTTATGCTTTTTTTCTACTAAGAGACAAACATTTAGGTGGTTCTTGGACTCCCACGAGTTACAACAGCTTGCCAGTTACAAGTACCTTGGACTGATTTTTCAGTCCAATGGCAGATGGATGGCCCATCTTGCAACTGCTTGTGCCCAGGCCAATTTGTTGGGGAAGGCAATCGGACATTATTTTAAATCACAAGGAGGTTACCTGGTAATGCCAGCTATCAGGGCGTATCAAGCCAGGTGTCTTGCACAGCTTTTGTTTGGGGCCCAATTCTAGGCCCTGGGGAGAACTTCTACGCTTGAGCGCCCACAAACTAAATTTCTCAGGTCGCTGCTTGCACTCCCCAGTCATGCACCTTGTGCGGCAGTTCGGCTGGAGTGTGGGGTATTACCATAGACACCTTGGTCTGGATTCTTGCACTTTCATACTGGTTGAAATTACATTACGGACTGGCTGCCCCATTGGCATGTGCTATGTTAAGGGACCAGTTTCACAGCCCATGGGTTAAGTTGGTGTTGTGGAAGCTGAACAGCATAGGGCTATCATCAGCCTCCCTTTGTACCCTGGGCTATTTAGCAGCAAAGAAAGCAATTAAGCAGAGACTCACAGGTATTAATCGGCAGGAAGAGATCACCGACCCTCGCTCCAAAGCGACTATGGTGGGACTTGTGGATTTGTTTGAATTTGCTCAGCTCCCTCCCTTATATCTCTCACAGCAACTTCATCCCCAGGTCAGAAGGTGTTTCAGTATGGCTAGGATGAATGTGTTTCCTACGCTCATGATGGAGGGTCACTTTCAGGGGGTGCCGCAGGCTCTCTGCCTCTGTAACTGCTCTTTACGGGTAGGCTTCACTGGACCATCTTTTATTCTCTTGTGAGCTTTCTCGGTCCAGTCGTGATAGATGGTTGGCAGCGAGTCTTGAGCAACGGGATTTGAGATCTCCAGTTCCCTTATTGCTTGTTTGTTTGGAAGGGCGTAATGCAATTCTTACCAAAAATGTGGCTTCTTTTCTATATGATATTCTTAAGGATGGGAGGGTTGATAATCCGGCCCCTCCTGTTGAAATTGGGGCTCCCTGATCCCGGGGACATATATGTTGGTGGATGTATGGCTCTGATTAGGTTTATTTATTTGTCTGTCTTATGTGTTTTTGTATGTGATAGTTTTTGTCTTTTGTAATATGTTACAACTTTGTTAAACATTAATAAATATCTAATCTATTCTAATTTACCCTCTCAAATAGTACTAGAACTAGGGGACACTCCATGAACCTAGCTTCCGGCAGATTTAAAACAAATAAAAGGAAGTCCTTTTCACTCAATGCATAATAAACTTATGAAATTTGTTGCCAGAGGACATTGTCAAGGCCAGTAGTGTAGCTGGGATTAAAAAAGGACTGGATAAGTTCTTAGAAAGTAGGTCCATTAATGGCTATTAACCAAGTAGCTTACGGGATGTACTTCTTACTGTCAGGAGCTGGGAGTGAACAACGGGGAATGGATTGCCCATTGTGACTGTTGGTTCTTCTCCCATGCGATCGACATTGGCCACTGTCAGAGACAGGATGCTGGGCTTGATGGATCATTGGTCTGACTCAGTATGGCACTACTTACGTTCTTATGACTTGGGCATCACTGAAGGCTGAGGGTGCAAATCCTCCCCCAATAAAGTCCATAGAAGTGGAACAACTGACATTACTAGATGGAGGATTAGACCCTGAGTTTAGGCAATTGATGTATGGACACTAGGTGACATGCCTTGTGTGAATGCCATATAGGTTGGTGATTAATTATGGCTTCCATCTGGCACTTGCACAGGACATTGCTCTACTTAATAGTATATCTTTGTTGGGTAAGGGGACTTGGAAATGAGAGGAGTTCTCATCTGCATGGGATCTTCAGAGATCCCGTGCAGTCCTCATCTCTCTTCTTTGTAAAAGGAAGTATTGGGGTTGGAAAATTCCTTTTGATAATAAGAGGTTTCACTCTACTTACTGGTACTGTGGAATGACAAACAGGCTGCTTTCTCTGGAAAGGGCAAGCGGGAAAGTCTTAGTATTTGCTATATTCCCATTATTCCGGCTTCTGAGAGGCCTTTTTTAAAGCTATTTACCTAAAAGGCTGGCACATCCAAGTTCTGAAGAATGCTGTATCCTTTCCCTTGCCTCAGAGTGATCCCAGGAGCCCTGCAAATTACACAACACTCCCCCAGAGATCTGTGAGGGGGAGGCACGGAACATTTGGTGTGTTACCTTTAGCAAAAGGCCCTGCTAGTACATTACTACGGATGCTGAAAGTTTACTTGAGTAAGACTTCTTTTTCTCTATTCTCTGTTGTTCAAACAGTGAATTCAAAGTGTTTTGAAAGCAGCTTAAAAGGACAAAGGGGGAATATCTCTCAAAGGCTTAAAACACAAACCCTCGACTCGCAAAGACAGGAGGCAGCCTGCTCCTCTGCTGAATGAATCGGCGTGACGTTCAGCTCCGGTTTGGGCTCTGTAGCCCTTTGTGGATAGGCCGTGACATCTGGCCAGCTGTTCCAGTAGGTGGTTTGCTGTATCCTGTGAGTCACTCATGAGTAAAGCTGCAGTTCTTGTGCAGTACTGTAGGCGCTGAGATCCGGTATGTTCTATGGGGCCGTGGGAGCAAAGACTAACAAGGGAGAATAGAGAACATCTGGGAAATGAATTCCCTTCTGACCAGCACACAAAGGGCTGTATTCGTCACCTCCCCTCCTTGAAAGCGAAGAGGTCCCAGGAAAACAAGTCTCCCCCCACACCCTTCAGCCGCACAATTTTTTTCCTCTCACTTCTCTTTATTGTGTTTCTCCAAATATTTTTCTCACTGTTAACTTTCAAGCCTTGGGGCTGGATTTTCAAAAGTGAGTAGATTTCCGTGATTGCACCAAGATGGAAACTAGTGATGCAAATGAGAGCTGCTTAGGGGGCATTTTCACACAAATCTCTTCCCCCAGATTTTTCATTTCTTACAGGAGATAACCATAGGAGATAACCATTGTGCCTTATTGTTTTTCACATGTTGCTTCCCCTGCTGTCAATTTTGCCATGGGTATTGCCATAGTCAACCAGGGTGACCATACCGCCCCTTTAAAAGAGGATGCTTCTGAAAAATACATGTTGCAGGGCTGCATTGGTTCTAGTGCAGTCCTGCACCATGTATTTTTCAAAAGCGTCCTCCTTTAAAGGGGAGGTATGGCCACCCTATAGCCAACTCTAGCAATCCTATAATGCTGTATGGCTGGTTTTTGTGTCTGATGTTGTGGGGCTCTTATTATGTGCAAGGCAGCCTAACATGGAAAATGTCTCTTCCTGCATTACAGGAAATACACAGAAAGGAATTAGCACCATTGATAAACTTTGGCTTGAGCCCTAACACTTGTGAGTTATTTGCAAATCAAAAGTGAGGTGAACTAATCTATTCACACAGTTTTTAAAAAGGCAGGATAAACAAGACCGGACATGTTTTTGTTTGTTTGTTTTCCTTTTTGAAAATCTGGCCCTTATTTTGAGTGCTGAGCACTTGAAACTCTGGCTCCAAGATCTTTATACATTCTGGCCATTGGATTCCCTTCCCTGGGGACAGCGCTAGTTTGTGAGAGAGTCCTTCGGCTCTTGGATGCTCAAGCTTACTCAACCATCCACAGGCTGGTCAGGGGGGCTCTGCATTTTCCTTCCTCAGTATTGACAAAACCTTCCCAGAAGCCTCCCCATCTCATAATCTGAAGGGTGAGAGGAATCCATGCTATTTCCCCTGTAACCACTAATACAGCTCTTTAATGCTGATAAAGCAACAGAGCACTTAGCGGCCTTGCTGTCTGCTCTTTGCGTTAGACACACTTTCCACCTCCAGAAGCTATTGCTATGTCAAGGGAAAGGAAACTGAAGTGTTTGATAAAATACCTTAAATAGATAAACAAACGCTTCCACTTCTCTACGGACCACAACCCATTAGCTCATTTCATATTCCAAAAGACTGGGCTTTCTTTCTCCAGGCTCTTGACATCAGCTCCTAGAAGTCACTTGCTCAGACTTCCAGGCAGAATGACCGGTTATGGTGGGGGATTTCCTGGCTGCTGCAGTTCGAACAAAGTATTTAGTCAGTGTTTCCATCGTCCCTCACCTGGTGGCTGGAGAATGCATGGACGGTACTTGAGTTCCTATGGCCAGAAGTGCTTTTAATGTCACTTCTTCATCCTCCATTCTCTGGAATATCAACATGGGGAGAGAGAGAGGCTAATAGGATTGCAAGGGTGAGAAATCTTCGGAGCACCACAAACACTACGGATAGGCTATTTTTACACATGCAGAGTTATTCCGAAGTAGCTGTAATTCCAGATTTGTCATTCTGGAGTTGTCATTCCAGAGTAACTGTTTCCAGAATCATTAATACTCTGGAATAAGCACTATTCTGGATTGGTGGTGTAAACACTTTTATTCCAATATAAGAGTCACAAGGACTGCATCAATCCCATGGTGCAGTGCAGTTGTATTATAGCACCTTAGAGAACTCCGACCGAGAGGATTGCTTCTGCTAGAGCATCGGTTTTGTCATTAATTGACCGGGACATAAATTTCCAGATGAGATTCTGTATTTGTGTAGAGAACTGAGACAAACAGGGGAGTTCCACAGGGAATTCTCTCCCTGCCCATATCCGTCTTGCCCCCTCCCTTCGTACCTTCAAATCCCTCCTCAAAACCCACTTCTTCCGCTCTGCCCTTCCTAACTCCTGCTAACCATCTCCAACCAGGATTATCCCCCACCTGGTATCTGCAAACTCCTAATGTACTGTAACCAAACCTAGAACGTGTACCTGAGTTCCCGCATCCTCACGAATGTTGCATCCCTTGTCTCTCCCTCTGTTCCCCCTTCCCTGTCTCCCCTGCCCCTGTCTTTAGATTGTAAGCTCTCGGGCAGGGACCATGTCTATGTTAATCTATGTAAAGTGCCAGGTACATCACTGGCGCTATATAAATGCTTATAATATAATAATAATAATAATAATAATAATAAATAAATAATTGGATTCTGCCACATGGAGAGCAAAGTTGAATTTCAAAGCCTTCTTCTGCTCTGATTTCTGGGTGCTGTGCGGGTAGCTGTGAGCCCCTCTTCCCCCAACATCCTTGTTGTGCCTATATCACTTGGTGTCATGGGTCCCTGGAGCAGATGGGTGCAATGGATTCCCTCCAATGTAGAGTCATAGTGGATTAAGAGGCAGCATGGATTGGGTAGCATTTTGTCACAGCCTTCTCTATCGTAAATCCCTACCTGTGACATTTTACCATGTTGGGTAGAGGGAACATAAACTCTGCTTGCAGTTCTCTATGGCAAGAGGGATCCAGTCTGGACTAAGCATCTACATAATCGCAATTCTGGATTTATTTTATTCTGAAGTAAATAAATCCTTAAAAATCAAGATGTGTAACTCCGAATTAAAAACAGAATCTGGATTCATTTACTCTGAAATAACTGTTTACACAAACACTTAATTCCAGACTTAGAGGCATTTACTCTGGACTAATGCGTGTGTAAAAACAGCCCCAGTTGGCACAAGCAGCTAAGGGGACTTGTGCTACATTTCACTGGTAGGGAATTAAGAGTGTGTGTTGTTCTCTTCCCCACTAAGATGGCGCAAAGTTGCACGTGCTCTGATTGCTCTGTGCTGCGCACAATGAAGACCAGCAGGATGTGCAAGAAGCACGTTATAGAATATCATAGAAGCACGTTTTAGAATTACTGCTTTAACACAGGCAAAAGTGAAAAGCTCTTCTAACAGGTCAAAGGAACATAGCAGCACCTGCGATTCCAATCCATACCAGGCCAACGGTCCATCTTCATCTTGTATAGTATCATTTCATGTCTCCGACAGTGATCAACTCCAATAGTTTGAGAAGAAGCTGCAAGCAGCCCTTCAGAGGAACAACTATGGAATAAGCTGCTAAGGACGCTTCTTCCTAAGTCTCCTCTGTTTCTCATAATCTGAAAGCTGGGGTATTCAGAGCTGACAGACGCAACTATCCTCCACCATCATCAGCTTCCATTAAAAATATATATATATTGCCCTTCTCTATCTTTCCCATGGCTTTTCACCCCTGTAGCCAGGGGTGTAGCTATAATATGTGCAACAAATTCAGCCACATCAGTGCCCCTGTGCTTGGGAGGAGCCCACAGACATCTGGGGTGTTTTTAGACAAAGCACCTCCCCATGGCCACCCATTCATCATGCATGTTGCAGGGCTGCATTGGTACCCTATTCAGCCCTGCAATATGCATGATGGCTGGGTAATGGGTGGGGAGGTGCTTGTCTAAAAACCCCAGTAGAGAATGCATATGCACACTGGAGTGGAGTGCCCCAGCAAGGGACCCATTCCATCTGCTGCATAGCAACACCTCTGCCTACAGCTTCTGAGCAAAGAGTGGGTATGAGCGCTTTATCTGAAAGTAGATCTTCTCAGGCAGTTCAGACTGATGGACTGACGTGACACACAGTAGTTTATCCTCCAGGAAGGAAGGAGCTTGGGCTCCAGTTAAACAGTCATTTCATCAGTGGATGAAGAAGGATGAAATCTGGGTGTCACAGGTGGGAACAAGATGCTAATGGAACCCAAAGTCCCTGGCTGGAGCATCAGCTGTGGGAATTGATCCAAGGCCCTTTACATCCATAAGCATGTGCCTCTATTTATTTATTTATTTATTTATTTATAACAAATATTTATATTCTGCACCCTCCTGCGCATTGGCAGCTCAGGGCAGCGAACAACACAACACATGATCACAATACTATAAAATCCATTTAAAATACTACAAATATTTAAAATATTAAAAATACCAAAAGCAGAAAAGCTAAAAGGCAGAAAACGCCTTCCCTCAATCCCCTGCCCTCCCCACCCCCTTGCCGAAGGCCCGACAGACCAGCGAGGTCTTACAATATCTTCTGAAAGATATTGGGGTCTGGGGATAGACAGGCCTCCATCGGGAGGGAGTTCCACAGCCGAGGTTCAGCTATCACGAACACCCTCACCCCAGGATACCCGGGGGACTTCGAGTTGGGCGCCCCCCGGTTGACCGCAAGGGCCGTGAAATGACCTGGGGCCTGAGACGGTCTCGCAGATAAGCATGACCCAAGCCGTTTAGGGCTTTATAGGTCATCACCAACACCTTGAATTGGGCCTGGAGCACTCTATTCCTGGAGAGTCCTCAAAGTCTTTGGGCTCATTCACATAGTCAAGTGCGTACTAGCTAGGTTGGAATAGGCCCTGGTGCAGGAGATGGAATTAGGGTCCCTCAGCCCCCATTGGCAGGGGGACACAGCTGCACCAGAGAGTGTGGGCCCCCCAGACTCATGGGCCCCAGTGCAGCTGTACTACCTGTCCCTGTTTATAGATATGCCCCTGCACACAGCCCCCAGAAACACAGCGGGGAACGATCATTGAGCATGGCACAGGCAGTGTTCACCCGCAAGTGATGGTGCCTTGTGAAGGATTTACTTCGCATGAACAAATCCAGGCAAGACAACCCCGGACATTGGCACTGCATTGACACACCACCACACATATGGGGAAAGCCCGCTGCACAATCGGTGCAGTGCTGGTGCTGTATTTCTCTTGTGAACAAACCATGCAAGACAACCGTCATCTCTCAACCCTGATGCGAGCAAATGTCGGCTCTGCATGCAGAAAGCCTCTGTGCTGTGGAAAGCTCGGCCCATATGAAATACATCAGTAGGGCATTCACCACAAATACTGGAAAAGTTGAGGAAGCTGAAAACCTTCCCATGAGCATTTTCATGTGAAAGGCGCAGAATCCGTCTCCTGAAAGCCTTAGCTCATACCAAGGCAGTTGGCATTAGCAGCGGTTGGGGAAGGGATAAATCAAAAGGGAGTGGGCAATCTGTGGATAAGTCAGCTGAAAGGAGGGAGGTTTAGCTAAGGGAGTGCCAAAGCCTGAGCAACTCAGTATTTTAGATTTTAGATTATTTTATCTGCCACATAAGATAAGACAGAAGTTGGCTTGGATACTGAAAAGTCAACCATTTCTTCCATCTGTAAAGACTTTACTGCTGCTTATCTATATGGCAGGAAATTCTTCCAGGAACATTTGTGCCTAGATATGGTATCTAGTATATGGTGATTGGTTCTGACTAGTCAAGGGAAAGTGAAGTCTCGAGAAGACTCAAGGAGGCACTGAGGGTGTGTGTGTGTGTCATGTTTTCAAAACTCTAAGTAATTTAGGAGCATTAGGCTACATTTGCACTTAGCTCTTGTCCCTGCAAATCGGTCCTCAAACTGGCACATAATTTCAAGTGTAACACATGTAAGTATGCCTATATCGGGCCTGATCTCACTGATTTTGCTAGCTTTCTTATTCCACTTCTTCAAGAGACACAAGCTAAAACACATGTACATATTTCCAGTTTATTGTGCTTAAGTTAAACAATGGTAAGAGCCTACCAGCTATAATCCTTGACTAGACACTGCCTAGGTCAGTACACTGAATGCAAAACAATCTCCAAGGAGCAGTATGAGAGCTAAGTGTGTTGTGGATGCTCAAAGCTGCTTACGTTTTGCTGGTTTTGACTAAAGCAGAAAGTTAACTTGCTAGTACAAAAGCAAAATGTAGTCCAGCCCTAACCTTCATTTTCAAAAGTGAGTTAGGAACTTAAACGTAATTGAGAATCAACAAGACTTAGTCTCACAGATGCCTGAATCAATGTTGAAATTGCAGTTTAGGCTCCTAATTCATTTATGCACTTATGAAAAAAAAATTAGGCCATTTTTAGACGAGTGGACCAAGCTAGCCAATTTTAAAATCTGCTTTTAGAAACCTTGCACAGGTGGCGTTTAGACGCGTCTCCCCTCACCGGAAGTCGCCCGGACACATTCTTTTTAAAACCAGATTTGTCAAACCTCAATGTCGGGGTTTCATAAATCTGGTTTTAAAAAGAATGCACAAGCCACCTGGCGCCACTGTTTCCAATGGCGGCCAGGCGACTTCCGATGGGGAGGCCTGTCTAAATGCCACCTGCACGAGGTTTCTAAAAGCAGATTTTTAAATCCGCTAGATTGTCCCACTCGTCTAAAAATGTGCTAAACCTGGTATTCTCTCCTTTGGCAGAAAATCCCTAACATGGCGGAATATGCTGGGGCATTGTTAGAGAGTGGGCCTAACAGCCAGAGTGTGTTGGTAACACACACAAAGGGCAGCAAGAGAATTCAAGATAGTTAGGGCCTGCCTCTCCACACCACAAGTGTAGGAACATTAGGGGACAGTTACCATGCAGTGTCCCTAAACCTAGTCACAACAAGGCTCTGCCAGACCTTAACTGTATATTTGTAACCAGGGTAAAGTTTTGGTCTTGGATGGGCCCTCGGTCTCTCTTTCTCTCACACACATACATGTAGATTTGTTTTCCAAAAGAATCACTTCAGAAGAGAGAGCAGCCCAATCTAAAATTCTTGAAAGTCTCCCCTCTAATCCCAGTCCGACCTGAAATACAGGATTTGCTGGCTAGAGGCCTCTGTGTGTGTGTGTGTGTGGAGGTTTTTAAGTGTCACACCACAGGCAGCGCCTCCCGTTAACCTCTTCACTTCCTTCCACCTTGCCAGGATGAATCTCATAGGTTTTGAAATCCTAGCAACGAAGGAGAACTTCATTCCGACCTTTTATTGTCCTCCCTGAGTGAAACGCAAACCCCATCATGCTTTCTTGTCGATACAATAAAAGGGGATTCCTGCCAAGCAATGACTCGCACATGGGGCTGGGCCTCACACTGTTCTCTCCATCCCCACGCTGGATGAGGCCCCGCAGTCCCCTGTGGCAGAGACCCTGCCTCTCCCTCATCTTTGAGCCAGCATTCAGTATGTTGCTTCTCCAGCCCTGACTCAACTGGCTCTCAGGTCTGAGATCAGGTTCTTTGCCTCACAAGCATCCAACCCGCCCCACCCCCTTCATCAACACCAGTTAAATAAAACCAGGATCAGCTGCCATGCCATGGGACTGAAAATGGAGGGGGGAATGACAAAATGAGAGACTTTCATATGAAGAGGGCAGGGCTATGTCAGAATGGGGGTAGGGAAAAAAGCAGAGAAGTAGCAACTCTAGTGGAATGTGGTTACATAAGATTTTATTTTTTTATTTTTTTAAATTAAATTTATTTAGAGCTATTTTTAGTCTGGTCCCTCCTGCTCACAACAGCAGCTCAGGGCAGCTTGCAACAAGTCGAAAATATTAAAAAAAAATCAAAATCAAATACATAAAATGTATATTAAAAATCATTAAAAAAGCTGAACCAAACCCCCACACCACTGCCAACCCCATCCCACCCTACCCGTCTCCCTCCCCAAAAGCCTGGCAGAACAGCCAGGTCTTACACTGTCTCTGGAAAGAGGGGAGGTCTGGGGCCAGGCGGGCCTCCGTCGGAAGGGAATTCCATAGCCTAGGAGTGGCCACCGAGAACGCCTTCCCCATCGTTGCAACCTGGGGGACTTTGAGTTGGGCATCCCTGGTTGACCGCAGGGGCTGCGCCACAGCCCGGGGCATGAGGCGTTCCCGCAGATAAGTGGAGCCCAGGCCATTTAGGGCTTTTAGGTCAACACCAACACCTTGAATCGAGCCCAGAAGACAATAGGCAGCCAGTGCCGAGAATGGAGCACTAGTGGTGGTGTAATGTGCTCGCAGTGACCTGGCCCCGTAAGGAGGTGGGCCGCCGCATTCTGCAGCACAGCATCACCTCCGTCTTGTCGGGATTCAGTTTCAGACGACTCGCCTTCATCCAATCCCCCACAACCGCCAGACACCGGGTAAGCACCGAGACTGCCGGGTATGGGTCTGCAGAAAAAGAGAGGTAAAGTTGTGTATCATCGGCGTACTGATGGCAACGTATGCCAAACCCTCTCACGACCTCGCCCAAAGGCTGCATATATACGTTGAACAGGAGGGGGGACAGAATAGAACCCTGCAGGACTCCACACATGAGGTTCCGGGGAGATGATGAACACTCCCCAAGCACCACCCATTGAATTATCCTCGCCAGGAAAGAGCGGAACCATTCAAGAAAATTCCGCCCACCCCAGCCTGGTCCCGCAGACAGGCCACCAACATCTCATGGGCAACTGTATCAAATGCTGCCAACAAATCTAATAAAATCAAAGGAGACGATCTGCCCTGATCCAATTCACAGCACAGGTCATCAACCAAAGCCATAAGTGCAGTCTCTGTGTCAAACCCAGGGTGAAAGCTGGACTACGAAGGATCAAGAAAACTGATCCAATCCAGGTGCCCCTGAAGCTGCCGAGTCACCACCCGTTCAATAACCTTCCCTAAAAAGGGAAGGTTAAAGACTGGCCGGTAGCTGGCAAGGGAGTAATGTCAAGCTATGGTTTTTTGAGCAGAAGCCGCACCACCGCCTCTTTAAGATGGCCCAGGTATTGACAACCCTGGCCAGCAATTGTCCTAATGTCTCATGGCAGGCCTTGACCAGCCAGCACAGACATGGATCTAACTCTCAACAAGTGGCTCTAACCACCCCAAGGACATCCACCACATCATCAGGCAACACCATTACCCACTGAAACTGATTCCATGAAACAGGACAAGGTAGGGCCTTCATTACGTCAGGTTCTCCCACTGCTACAAGTGCAGTATCGAAGTTGTGGTGAAATGTCATACTGAGTCAGACCAATGGTCCATCAAGCCCAGCATCCTGTCTCTGAAAGTGGCCAATTTTGGTTGCATGGGAGAAGTACTAGCAGTCACACTGGGCAATCCATTCTCTGCTGATTACTCCCTGCTACCGACAGTAAGAAGTTCCCATCTCGTAATCAACTTGGCTAATAGCTGTTAATGGACCTATTCTTCAAGAACGTATCCAGTCCTTTTTTAAACCTAGCTATACTACTGGCCCTGACAACTTCCTCTGGCAACAAATTCCGTAATTTAACTGTATGTTGAGTGAAAAAATACTTCCTTTGTTTTAAATCTGCCACCAGTTAGGCCCTTTTTAAATGAGATTGGCCCATGCCGATCTACTGCATGGGCACGTGTGGGCGCTGCCCGTGTGACCACCGCGGCAAGTGGGTAGGTGTGCATGCGTGCTCCCGCAGTACACCCATCGCCCACACACAGAGCAATTGGCCAGAATGGCAATCACTCCATGCATGTAGGTGGGTGGAGATGGTGGGTGTGTGCCTGTGTACTGCTGCCCCCACCACCACCCACACACCAGCGTGCACCCACACACACACACGCACACACACGCCGCAGCCCGCTTAAAAAGGGCCTTAGTTTCATGGAGTGTCCCCTAGTTCTAGTGCTACTTAAGAGGGTAAATAAACGTTCCTTAACTACTTGTTCCACTCCACCCAAGATTTTATAAAGCTCTAGCCTATCCCCTCTCATTCTTCTCTTCTCCAAGTTGGTTGCCACATTTGATCCCAAATATGTGAGTGAGACATGAGACAAAAGTAGGTAAGATGATACGATTTTCTGGACCACCTTTTGTTGGTTTAAGCTTTGAAGCCACACAAAGCTTTTCTTCAAGCAAGAATTAAAAAGGTCAGAACTGAAACTGAGGTAAGTACAGTCTAGATTTGATTAGCATAAGATAGTTAGTCGTCACTTCCATGTTAGTGATAGGCCTCGCAGGTGGCGGTTTGAAATAAAAAGTCATTATTGTATTTAAATCATTTCAGTTCCTAAAGGGGAAATCATCCGCAGGTATAAGGGTAAACATTAAAGCAGGGGTGAGGAACCTTTTCTCTCCCAGGAGCCGTTTTGCAAATTAGTGCAAGCTCCGAGGGTTGCATAGAAGTTGGGAACAGGAGTTCTTAAAGGGTGTGCTCATGAAGAGGAGGGTCCAGGTCATAAATTGGGGCCGTGGATCTGTTTCCTATCCTTGTGTGCATACCCTCATCTCTGCTCCCTTACTTTGAGTTTTTCAGTGCTTGAAAGGGGAAACTGGGCTGATACTCCATCCCTCCACACCTGTCTGTCCCCAAAGTTTACAAACAGCGCAGCCAAGAAGAAAGTTTTTAGAGTGGGCGGGGGTGGAGAGCAGTGCTTGAAGGTAGGCAAAGGATCTAGGGATCAGATCCAGGAACTGGAAAGGGGCCACATAAACAGGAGCCACAGGCTGCATTTGGCCCTCGGGCCCTTGGTTCCCCACCACTGCCTTGCATTAAAGTGTCTGTCTATTATACACCTATAGTGAGTCATGAAGGCAAAACCTCTATTTATTGTAATGTTTTGGGTATCAAAAAAGTGTGGATCTGCTGCACAAAGCATTAGCTGAATTGATCAAGGGAGACCAAATAGCTGACAAGTTAGACACTGTCATGTACAGAAAGCATAGTTGTTCCTCACCGTCTCTCAGGACGTCTGTGATACACAGCCCATCCGCCTGTTTTATGCAGGTTCAGAAGGGGTTTTCTAGAAGTGGCACTGGAAAAGAATCAATATATGCCCCAGTCCTATTGGAGAAGGGCCTGAGGAGGGGACCAAAGAGTTGTGTGGAACAGAAATTCAACCCAGCACTCTGTAACTGACCAACACTGGTTTAATGCTGCATTAAACCTGGGCAGAAGGGCGAGTTATGTCTGAGGTACTACTGAGGAGATTTAAGGCCTTGGCCTGCAACAGGCCTGTAACCAGAGCTTCTCCAGTCACAGAGTGACTGACCAAGACGCAGATGGATGGGCTGTGCCACATAGACTGTCAGAGAAATGTCACAGGGCACTTCAAGCCCAGCTACCATGGGCAGCCTCTCTCCGGCTACATCTTCATTTCAAAGTATATTGTGAGAGGGTGCAAGTAAAATTACCACTGTTGAGATGCAGCAGTGTCATAGTGGATTTTATGGTTGCTCTGCCATAAAAGCACAAATTAAAGAATTGATCCCCACGTGATGTTTCCCTGCCCAGTCACTTTGAAAATGTTTAGCATGGTGGGGTGGGGGGTGGGGTGGAGTTATGACACATACAATCCACTCGATTTAGACATCAACCTCAGGTGCGCTACTAGCACCCCTCCCACTGGCTCTGATGTTCCACGGCTGGAGGACTCCTCTTGCTCACTCTCGGCTTCGGAACTAGCAACTGGTCTAGGAGTAAAGAAAAACACCCTCTGTGGAGAGAGCCTTCCCCACCACACTGGAGGTGCTTTCCTAACCTCTCCCCAGGATGCTTGTCCAGCTCTCCTCCCCAGAGGCAACCCTCCTTCCCAGCACCATGATCTACTAGAGACTCATGTTCCACTATCTCTTAGCGTCCTCTGGTTTAGCAGAAAGGGTCTGCTGATGTGATGATCAGTCCCAAATTCATGCTGTGGGGACTTGGGCCTGTGCAGTATTGAGCTGGTACCAGTGACAGACACATTTATTTCCATTCACTTGGTGCCCTGACAGGGCTGTTGGTATGCTCATTAAATTAAAGAATAAGCATCCTGCATGCAGAACATGTACCTGACTGTGTTGCTCACTGCCGTGTTCAGCTCTGTTTCTCCTTAGGTTGCAGGGAGGAGGGCTTTGTTTGAGCATTTTTCCAGAGACTGGCTAACCTATTAAAGTGATAAAAGTATGGTTAATATTAATACAATTTATAACTGTCATAGACAACCCCTCAGGAACTTCCATTTGTAAAGAACAAAAAATGACATCTGAAAATTCCATCCAGAAACAATACCTCAGAGAGCGGTGTGTACCCCGCAGCTCAGAGACAGGATACAAAAACACTAGTAGCTGGCATGTTCATGCTACCAGTCAGTGGGATGAATTATAGCCTAATTAGCCTCACACAGGGAGGCTTTGTCTGTTCCTGGTCCCCAGAGAGGCAAAGGTAAAGCTGGAATTAACATCTATTGCCCAAGCCCAGCCAGGAAACCTCCCACCATCATGTAAAGCCATTGGAGAGCGTGTGAGGAGGGGGTTCTAAGGAGCGTGCCAGGTAATTCTCTCAGTCTGAGTGGGAAATGAATTGCTGTCTAGGGGGCACTAGGCAACGCTAAGATGGGATGGAGGGGAGCAGGGGAGAGAAAGGATTAGGGAGACTTTGATCTGCTATCCCTGGATTTCCCCAGTACCCCCAACTGGAAGTGCATTCTCACAGATGCTTGTGAAATCTACATTCATCCCCTTTTTGCTACTGCTCCTGATAATTTTGGTGGCAGGGGCATAGCTACCATCAAGAAAGGGGGCTCAGTTAGGCCCAGGCTTGTTCCTGGGCACGGCTAGGAAATTTTCAGTAGTGAAAGGGGAAACGGGGCCGATACTCCATCCCTCCACACCTGTCTGTCCCCAAAGTTTACAAACAGCGCAGCCAAGAAGAAAGTTTTTAGAGTGGACAGGGGTGGAGAGCTGGCCCCCCTGGATGCTTAAAACGTCCTTCCTGGTCGGGTTACTACCAATCCAGGGGGCTTCAGTGGGAGCCAGGTCGGCAGCACAATCCTTGGGGGACTCAGAGAGCCTTGGGAGGTCTGCTGCCCCTTGCCCTGAGGGGGGTCCATAAGCCCAGGCCTGGCACAGCCTTACTATGCCACTGCCTGGGTGTGAGGGACCCACTAAGACCAGTGTTGTGTTGGAGGGAGTGTCAGTGGCTGGGGGAGATGGCCCATTTGTACCAGGATGGAGTCAGGCCACTCTGGTGGCCACTGGGGAGACAACAGAGGTCAGGTTAGGGGCACAGGCAGGCTGGAAAGGCAGCTGCTGGGATGAGCTGGGTGGAAACAGTACCAGATCCAGTCCAGGCCCGGTACAAAATGGTTGTATGAACCCCTTCCTAATATAGGAATGTTTGAGGGACACACACTGACATGCCCATTAGAAAAAGGAAACTGTTATCATCATTAATTTTTTTACAATCAGTCCTCTTCAGAGGCCTGTGCTCCCTGCATTGTAGGCTTGTATGTGATGCATATGCTCTTATTCCTAGGTTATTCATAGGTTCCATGTGTTGGGGGCTGCCTCCAGAATTGCTGGAGGCTAGGGGTGATTCGGAACAACTGTTCTGTTTTTGTGGACATTTCCACAAAAATAGAACGGTTGTTCATAATTTCAGCTGGAATGCCGATTAGAACCTTTTCTGGCATCCCAATCAAAATTAATTGTTTTTAAAATGGCCATTTGCACATGTGCAAAAGGACACCCAAGCCGTTTTTATGATTTGCAAATTGGCACTGCCCTTAGCCAAAATGGTGCCACTGGTGCCATTTTGCGCATTTGAAAAACAACCCAGCTGCCATTTTGCGCATGCGGAAATGGCCATAGTATTTAATCTGGTCTGATCAGAAATCGTAACAAATGATCAGACTGATCATTCAGTCCGACAGAATTGGATTTTATGCTCCGCCATCCACGTTTGAGGTTCTATGAGCCCATTTTTTATGCCAGTGTTTCTCATATTCATGTTATCATTTCAAGTTTATGCACGGATTCTACGTATTGAGGGCCCTTGGTGCCCCACCCTCCCCAACATGAGGCTCTGTGCAATTACACACTCTGCACTTGCCTAGAGTCAAGGTAGTTAAGACACGAGCGGACTGTGAAGAGTTGCAGGGAGATCTTGCAAGACTGGGTGACTGGGCATCTAAACGGCAGATTAAATTTAATGTGGACAAGCGCAAAGTGATGCACATAGGGAAAAACAATCCAAACTTTATTTACTTAATGCTGGGTTCTAAATTAGGAGTTACCACTCAGGAAAAAAACCTCACAGTCATTGTGGACAATACATTGAAATCCTCAGCTCAGTGTGTGGCAGCCGTCAAAAAAGCAAACAGAATCTTAGGAATTATTCATAAAGGGAAAGAAGATAAAACTGAAAATATCATAATGCCATTATATTATTAATTATTATTATTATTATTATTATTATTAACAAACATTTATATAGCGCCAGCAGTGTACCTGGCACTTTACAAAGTAATAAATTAGACACGGTCCCTGCCCCTAGGGCTTACAATCTGAGAGACAGGAGCTGGGGGAGAGACTTAGGAAGGGGAACAGAGGGAGAGACAAGGAGTCTAACATTCATGAAGATGCGAGGTCT
>QEPC01004358.1:5030237-5076038 GCA_003113815.1 Sphenodon punctatus | reverse complement strand
CCCCCACCCTCCTCCCACCTTCCCTCCACCCCCAAGGGCCCCCCACCCTGCTCCCACCCCCCGAGGGTTATGCCGCCTACCGTTGCCCTGGCTCTGCCTACCGTTGCCCTGGCTCCGCCTACCATTGCCGGCCAGCCTTACTGCCCCTCCAACCTCAATACCCACCAGCTGCCCCTGGGTCATGGCCAACATTATAGCTGGGTTTAAGGAAGTTTTGGACATGTTTCTGGAGGATAGGTCCATTAGCAGCTATTAGCCAGGAAGGTTTGGAGAATGTAACCTCTTACTGTTGGGAGCTGGGAGTGAACAACAGGGAATGGATCACTCCATTGTGACCTGTTGGGTACTTCTTCCAAGTGTCCAAGATTGGCCACTGTTGGAGACAGGTTCATGGCTCGATGGACGTTGGCTTGACCTAGTATTATGTTCTTAGATCCAGCCTTGAGAGGAAACACTGCATGGGAAATGCAAGTCTTAGTTCCTAGAGCCTACAAATCTTTGGGGCACCACCAGGGCTACCAAAAATTAATTTAATATGGCCAGTTAGAGGAGCAGTTGTGAGTTGTAGATTTCACATTCAGAAGCCAACCGACTCTTCTTCTCTGATCCATTTAGCCAGATTTTCCAAAGAGCTCAGTGTCAGATGTGCAATTGCTTCTGCTTACATAATGGAAGGAAAATGCAAAGTCTCCCAGGCTATCCTGTGCATAGTCTGATTAGGAAGGCCAAGCATATTAACAGGCCTTCATCATTAAATACATTTAACCAATGCAGTCCCCAGGGAAGAGAAACCAACAGCCAGAATTTTTAAAAGAGCTACATTTTTGGTGTGCATTAAATTTCAGTTGCCACTCCCGTCCCTCCAAATTTGGTTTCCAATTGCCAAATACAGGGAAGAAAAGCAGAAAAAATCCCATTAAAACCTTTTGGAAAATTGAAACATTCTGGTGACTCATGACATTTTTCATTATTATTTTTTCTTAAAAGCCATTCCCTGTTCTTTTTAAAAATGGATCATATTTATTAGCCTTTGATGGAGGTAACAGGAAACTTGCTAGCCTTGTTGTCCTGCTTCTCTTTCTTCAGAGAATAGATGCTGTCATACTAGGTCAGACCAATGGTCCATCTGGCCCAATATCCTGTTTTCAACAGTGGCCAATAGCGGATGTTTCAGAGGAAATATATATGGAGTAATTCATTCCCCATTGCTCACTCCCTGCTCCTAGCTGGGAGAGATTTCATCTCCTGACCACTCTGACTAATAGCCAATGATGGACTTATCCTCCAGGAATTCTTAGAGTGTTTTTACGCAGAATGTGTAGTTGCACATCCATCCATACCTCGGTCTTTCTCATATATCAAGTGGCTACTTCTTTAGCCCTTTCTTCCAGCCAGCTGCGCTGATCTGTGGGATAATGGCTGTTTTCACATGGACGGGGTTGGGTGAGGGGATGGGTGTGCTTACGTGGTGGGTGGGTGTCCTTTTACACGGACATACACCCACCTCCACCCACGGGGTCTCCTCCCAATTTTCCGGATGGCCCCATGTGTGGAGATGAGTGGGTGATGGGCGTAGCTGGGTGTGCACCGGGAGCACGTATGCACAAACACCCACCACCCGTGGTGTTCACACGGGCACACACCCAGTGCACACCCATCCCCCCCCCGCTGTCCCATATGCACGGACACANTGGAGATGAGTGGGTGATGGGCGTAGCTGGGTGTGCACCGGGAGCACGTATGCACAAACACCCACCACCCGTGGTGTTCACACGGGCACACACCCAGTGCACACTCATCCCCTCACCCACTGCTGACCCATTTCCATAGACGCCCCCCCACTGCACACCCGCCAGAACACCCAGCGGTGAGTGGGGCCATCCGTGTGAAAGCGGCCAATATCACAGTGTGCCTTCTTCCAAACAGGGCCTGTAGCAGGGTGCAGCCAAATTGAGATGCTGGCTCTTTAAGGAGCTTAGCACCAGCAGCATGGAACAGGTGCTATTCAAGTCTCAGGCGCTTCCTAGATTGGAGGATACAGCCTGATACCTGATTGAGGTATTCAGCCTGGTACCTCACAGCTGAACTTGGGCATGACTGAGTGGAGAGCTCAGTATGGGGAAGCCTGAGAGGAGGCAGGAGTTAGAGGATAATTTTGGTGCAGGGACATCCATCCCCTCCTGTCCCCAAAGCTAGCAGGCCCCTTTCCTTCCTCTCCTGGTTAGCAGCCCCTCTTCCTGTAAATGCAGCCAAGGGAGCCCTGGGGAGCAGTGGCATAATTTTGGGCTAAATTTGCAGGTGGATGCTGAAACTGCCATGAGGCTCTGAGGATTTGCCCTGAAGGCTTAGCAAATCTTTGGTGGATGCTAATCACCCATTCTTCTATGCACACATTCCCCATGGGTGTGGGCCCCTTGGATTCTTGGGCCCCAAGCATGTGCACTGCTGCCAGAGCCTATTATAGCTATGTCCTTGTTCCCTTTCTCTGGTAGTTCCACTAGCATGTAGTTGCCTTCAGTTCCTTGCTCAAGTGACCATGTGATTTTTCTGTGTGATGTTACAATGCTGTAAATTTTGAACCCAGGGCTTGCTGTCTATCACTGGTGGCCAAAGCTGTTCCCGCGTCTATTATTTGTTTAATTATATATATATATTTTAAAAATTGGGATATTGCTGGCTGGAAGCCACTTGGGGAACATGCAACATTATTGCTATTTTTGAAGACTGATACCGCATTTGCACCTTACGACGGGTGGTGGCAACACTCCCATGAGGAGAAGATACGGCGGGGGAAGGAGGCCGGTGCCATCACAACTTCCGGTGCAAACGGGGTTCTACCACAACAATACTCGCAAGTGACAGGGCTCAGAATCCAGCCCTGTCACTTGCGCGTATTGTCATGGTAGAACCCCGTTTGCACCGGAAGTTGTGACGACACCGGCCTCCTTCCCCCGCCATATCTTCTCCTCATGGGAGCGCCACCGCCACACCACCATAAGGTGTGCATGCGGCCTGAGTTATGGATGATGGGTGTGACTAAAGAACAGGAGTGAATCCGTAATTTAGAAACCATGCAGGATCTGACCTAGCTAAAAAGCTGTTCCTGAGAAGAAGGAAGAGAGTTTGCGGGTGTCAGGCCATATTGGTGGTGGGTGCAAGGGTGGAGAGACTCGGGCCAGGGTGCGTGACCTTGGGCGCACCCCCATAACAGGGCTGGAAAGGGGCCAGGAGCACGTAAAAACCCATTCAGGGGTACTGCCGACAGAGGAAGCGGCTCCCCCAGGAACAGAAGCGCCGAACCACCGGGAAATGGCTAAGGCAACAGACATAGCTGACGCAGCCCCAGAAGAGCTTGGGCTGGACGTGCAAGCAGGTGCACCAGCAGACCCACAGGGAAGTTGTCATGGGTTGGAGGCCCAAACCCCCACTTTACCGGGTTTGAGCGACTCAGTTTCTCTTGTGCACAGCCCACTTGAATTAGTTTCTCTCTCTGGTTAATTCAAGTCTGCCTCAGGGAAACTCCTTTGTCACCCAAGGGCCCGATCCTTCCCGTTTACAGACTCTTTACTCTCTGGGTTCGCAAGAGCTTGAGGGCTCTTGTTGCTCACTTGTGTTCCAATGTTAGACACAGACACTTCTTCATAAAGATAAGAAGTAAGTTTATTGATTACATAAGCAAGATAGTTGATACAGAGGGTATTTTCAGACGTTACGAGATCACAGTGAACCCCCATCAATACCCACATGGGGTCAAAGCACCCTGAACGTCTGTTAGGCGGCCGCCAGATGTTCGCCACGGTCAATTCCCACATGGGGTCAATTTCAACCACGCTTCCGGGGCTCCCCGCCAGACAATCCCCGAAAGCGTGATCAAAGAGATCCCTGGCGGGAACCAACAAAAAGTCACGTCTGGCCAGTGACCACGGCCCGGAATCCCCGGCGGGATTCCGGGCCGTGGTCAAATCGGGTGGGCGGCGCGGCCGCATTGGCTGCAGCGCCCGCCCATCTCCCCAGAGGGTGAGCGGCGGGGGAGTGGGGGGCGGGGCTGTGCGGCCACACGTTGCACCACACGGCCCCTCCCCCTCCCTGATTCCCCGCCGGGATCAGCCAGCACGTCTGTTGGCCGTGCCAGAGTGATCCCAGTGGGGAATCTCAGGGTTGTTTCCGTGACGGGGCGAAGCCGCCCCGTCACGTCTGAAAACACCCAGAGTGGTTACTAGAAATCAAAGGTAAATATAACACATTCCTGATCTATACTGATTGAGTTCCTAAATAAGCATCTTACCCTATAAAGGTCCATAAGCTTCTTGTTCCTCAGTCATAAAGGTGGAATGACTGGGCACTGGCTTCTTAGTTGGTAGAGAGCAAAATCATGTCTCTCTGCCCATGGTTTCTCCAGCCTGCTGCTGGCAGGCTTTTCATATGCAGATGTAACTGCTGAGATGACTCAAGGAGAGAACTGCTTAAGGTGACTCACTGGGCTCTTTAAATAGTCTTTCTCCTTCTTTGTCTCTGTTCCCGCCTTCGGGAAGACCTGCAATGTCACGTAGGCAACCCAGGCAAACATAAAGACCCATCTACATCTCCACAAGGTTACGTCTGGCAAGTGTTCCCAAAATACACATTTTTGGTATCTCTTTGCATTTCCTGTAGGTTGGTGACGTGTCACAGCCCTAATTTGAGTTTTACAGTTTTCAAGTGTAACATTACATACATGTGGGACCTTTTGCATTACATATTTACCAGACTTGTAGTCTACATGTAGGGTATTTTCAGACGTTACAAGATCACAGTCAACCACAGTGAATCTGCACATGGTGAAAGTGATCCGGTAACGTCTGATGGGGCGAACGGAAGTTCCCCCCCAGATGTTCATCACGGTCAATCGCGGTGGGGAATCACATTCACCACGCGATCGGCTGAGCCCGCGGGGCCGGGGCCGGTCATGTGGCGAATGTGATTCCCCGCCGTGATGAACCAAGCTGTCTCGTCTGGACAGCAGCCACGGCCCGGAATCCCCGCAGGGATTCCGGGCCATGGTCAATTCGGGGACCCTATGTTTCTCCGTGACAGAAGTGTCAATTGGTTGCAAGGGCAACCTAGACGTTTAGCACCCCTGCACCAGCATGCTCAGCAGGTGGGAGGGGCCTGGGCTACAAAAGCAGGACCGGCAGCATACCTAGCTGTAGGTAATCAGCACACTTGTGAGGCTGGCCCTTTGTGACTCCTTGAATGAAAGACATGGTGGTAAATGTGGTGATTGACTCTGTGTCGGACACAAATGTGTATGATGATATTTCCCCCTTGTTCCACTGTGTACCCTATGATGTTGTGTTAATACCTACTTGAGAATGCATGAGTCTTTCCCTCCTTGTGTGTCCTGTGCTACGGTAAGAAAGCCCTCCTGTTTCTTGACCCTATTCCCTTGTGAGTAGCCCTATCCATCCCTGTTTTCTGGTTCCTGGAGTCCTTTCCTCCTTTCCTCACGGAGGAGTACCACTTCCCTTTTTCCTCAGTTGAGTGGTGTGTGGATGAGCAGAAGGAGTGGCTCAAGGGGCGTTCCTCTGGGACTCTGCTGCCCTATGATGATCTGTGCCTAGTCTTATTAAGACAGCGGGGCACAACCAAGATCCTGAGGAACCGTTTTCTCATACAGCAGAATCCAGAGAAGAAAGTTCCTGTGATTGTAGAGCAAGAGGTACGGGTGTAATGACATCCTACCCCTATTCCCCTGACAGTGGGCATCTGACAACTGCTTGAACTCTGGAGTCTGTAGGGTTTTTTAATGGAACCTTTAGTTTTGAAGTCTGCTGTGTCACAGGGATTTCTGTCCCTGCCAAACCTGATTGAAGGCAGCTATGGGGGGATTTCACAGCTATCCTCAGTGACCGAAATTTTAGAAACTGCTTGGCAACCTAAAAACAGAGCAACAGAAAATATAAACAAATGAATGGTCCAGCATATGAATCGTTTTCCTCCTGAACATGTTCTGTAGCCAGGAAGCTAGTACTTCCGAGAACACAGAGCTCAGCAGAGTCCTTGATGGGGGTGAGACTTTGTGGATATAAAGATGGAGAATAAAGCACTCCAAGCTGATAGATTTTTTTTCCGTGGGAAAACTGGCACAGCTGCTGTAAGCAAAATCTTAGAATCAAGGACCCTTGTTTACTGCAATTTTCTCATTGCCGCCACTGGTGAAAATGCAGTGAACAAGGATCCTGCTTATAATCCAGGGCCTTATTAAATAATAAATTGTACTGAGCCTCATCTGATCACTTTGCATGCTTTAATGTATTGATCTTCACATGCCTATGAGGTAGAGAAAACATGATTATCTCCATTTTGCAGGTGGGAATCTGAAAGTCCCAGGTCCTTTCTGAAGTGACTTGCCCAACAAGAGCCAGAAATGGAACCAACCTCAAGGTCCCTTGGGTCCTAGGCGTCCTGACCATGGAACTATTTCCCCGCTCTTACAATGAACTGCTCCTATCAATGGAAAACTTTGCTGATCCCTAGAGATTTCTCTTCAAAGAGAAAGGAGATAAAGTGACAGCAGTTTGAAAGGGCAGATTTTTGTCTTCCTTCCAACTAGCAACCTGGAAAATACAACCAGGCTACTGAAAGAACTCTACAAAGATGAGAATGATTTAACCACAACTGACCCATCAGGGGAAACGTTAGTGGAAATAGTCATATACAGTTACCCTTAATGGTTGGAATATTAGTCCCATAACTATGGAAAATTTATCCCTATGTTTTCTTTAGGCGTATTATGTATTCCCACGCACAAGTCTTTGTTAACTTTACTTTAAGATTACTAGACTGCATAGCTCATCAACCCAAACCATAAAACTCAAGGATGTAAGCAGTTAAATTAGTTCACTTCACTCACCGCTTCTCTTTCTTGGTCGCTGCTTCCCCTCTTCCATCACCCATGACCCATGTCTCTTGACTCTTCTTTAACAGCCTCCTTACAGTCTTAACTCTGGCCATAGTCATTTCATAATTCATAGATAAATTCAGAGTTCTGAAGGGATCAAAGAACAGTAGCTCTCAAACATTTTGCCTGTGTGAAACAGCTTGAATCCTGTGATCCCAGAAAGCAACAAACACATGTATCAGGACTGCGGTCCCCTTCTGGAAAAGGTGCACCCCCCACTAGGAGTCCTGACTGATGGTTTGAGAACCTCTACTATAGCAACATTAAACAGGACATTAAATTTCCTACAGCCATTACTCTCTCAAGCCCACTTGTGTCTGATAAGAGCAGGGATAGGAAAAGCTTCTTCCACCCAGGGACCACTTTGAAAATTAGTACAAGCTTCAAGGCTCACAAATAAGTCAGGGCCGGGGTGCTTAAGGGATGCACACGGGAAGACGAGGGTCCAAATCATGGATCTGTACCATAGATCTGCCCCCTATCCTTGTGTGCGCTCACTTATCTCTGGTCCCTTCCCCTAAGCTCAGTGTTTGGGTGTAGAAATTGAATCCAGGGCCAGATCTGGAACTGGAAAGGGGACAAATAAAAATTTACCACAGGCCGCATTTGGCCCCCGGATGTGAGGTTCTGCACCCATGGACTAGAGTACGACTTCTGCAAAGGGGACTCATGTAGAGTTGAAAGAAAACTGCAAGTGCTGAAGAATCCCTCCTCCTCCCTTGATCCGTTTGTCTCAATCAGTCCTCACCGTTCACAATTTGTACTTCGTTTCCAATTTGAATTTGACCCATATTCATCTCCAGACATTGGTTCTACTCAAAGCATGGCAAATTTAGATTAGGAGGAGTCATTTGTTTTGCTCTATACATGGTTTGATGGCTAGGATCAGGCTGGTGCAGCTTCCACAACCACACCACCGTATGCTGAGCTGTGTGTGGTTTTAACTTCACATGAAAACTGGCTTCTTGTCACTGATGCAAACCCAGGCTGGCGGTGTCAGAGAGTTAAAGATCCAACAGCTCTCAGCTGCCCTGTTGGCTTATCCTGTAGTTGAAATGCTAGTAGGTCACAAGAATAAGGGGAATAACTTTCTGTGTATGTAAAACACTGCAAACAGCTCACTCCACCCGTACGCTACTGCAGCCAGGGTCTGTACTACCTCAGTTTCTCCCAGAAATCGGGCACCAGACGTTTGCAGTTTATCCTACACAACATTTACCAATGCGTATAGGGTTGCCATATATACACATTTTTAGAGGCCGCTTATGAGAAATGCAGGTTGCCGGGCTGCATTGGCACCAGTGTGGCCCTGCAACCTGTGTTATGTATTAATTAATAATTATATAGTGCCTGCAAATATACACGGTATTGTACAGTCAGTAATTAGAGACAGGTCCCTACCCCAAGGGGATTACAATCTAGGAAAGACAAGGGAGGGGAGACAAGGGGGAGGGAAACGTAGGGAGAGACAGGGATACGTTCAAGGTAATTAGTAAGAAAGCCCCTGGAGCCGGTGTCGACCTACAGCTCCTCCTGGGTTGTGTTCAGCTAGTTGCTAGTTATCATTCTGGTTTTAGTTTGTAACTTTGGGTAAAAACAGACGTGAGAGCAGCCCACTGTGTCCCGCTTTGGACCCGACTTCACCTGCATGGATGAGCAGGCACTGCCAGATGTTGGCCTGAGATGGCCCCGGGCCATGTTGGCAGCTAGCCCGGGCTCTGACCTCAGAAAACCTCAGATCACAGCCCTGGCAGCTAAGACCCGCCTGACCAGGCCAAAGCACACCAAAGCAGGCTATCACATCTGTTCCCACCCAGGCCAGCATACTGGCCCGGATCAGGTCCAACCTGGGCCACTGCCACAGCTGGCTGTCATTGCCTGCCTGTCTTGGCGGGGTGGGTTGGGGTGCTGGGCATAGCACGTTTGACATCCTCCGCGCCCTAACCTTGGCCTTGGCCTTGGCCTTGGCCATGGGCATGTTTGTTTGGCACCCTGACCCAGCCCAGACCGTGTACAATGCGACTTTCCTCCCAAGGCCAGGTTGGGCTGCTGCCATGCTGCCGCCACTTCTGATTTTTACCCAGTGTCCCCATGAGATTCCTGTAGCTTCACTGCAGAGTCTACAAAGAGGCCAAGAGGGGAGGGGGGGGACTCAGATGGGAAGAGTCAGTGGGAGGGGGGAGCGGAGGAGGTGGATCAGGGACAAGGGGGCAGAGACTCTGTATGTGGCTTAGAAATAAAGATCCTTGTTGTTGTTATAGGCTGTCTCCAGCATCTTGCATGCAGGGGAAATGATACAGGACACAGCTACAAAAGTATTCTTTCTACCATGCCTCCTGCTCGCTCACTCACTTACTCACTCAGGGTTTACTAGGATCTCAGGGATTTTCTCAGGAAATAAAAGAACCACTGTAAACACTCTGATGACCCATTCACAGCATGCACTGGAGGAGGAACCAAAGTGAAACACTTGTCTGGATAAGGAAATGCTGTAGTGGAGTGAACTAGTAGAGACTGGCAGCCCCCAGCACCAAGGTTTGGCCAGGAATGATAAATCCCAGTCATCACCAAGGAACAGGCTGTCAAAAAAGCATTTGTTGTGGAGACGGAGGTCAGCGGTGCAATCCTCCATCCATTGACATCAATAGCAAAACTCCTATTGACTTTAAGGGTGAAGGATTGCACCCTCAGTCACTCCTCAAAGCAGGTGGAGTCCCGTATTCATTTTCACAATTCTAAAAAGTAGCCTTTGTCTGAAATGTAAGCCCTGTGTGCTTCTTGGCCTGCAAGTGTGTGTGACTTTGCATCCAGTGCCCTGCCCATAGAAAACAACTGCTCTCCATCTTCTTTACCACAACCTCTCACCTTTTTGAAAGCAGTCATCATGTCTTCTTTTTCTCAAGCCTAAACATTTCCTTTTCCTCACAGGCATTACTTTCTAAACTCCTATAGTACAGGATTTTTAGATGCAGGGTGAGGAACCCTTTTCCTTCCAAAAGCCACTTTGAAAATGAGTACAATCTCTGAGGGCTACATAGAAGTTGGGGGTGGGGATGTTTAAGGAGTGCACTCAAGAAGAGGAGGGTTGAGATTATGGATCTGTGCCATGGATCTGTTCCGTGTCCTTGCGTGCATGCAAGCCCTCATCTCTGTTCCTTTGCCCTGAGTTCAGTCTTTCAGTGCTTGGGGTTAGGAATTGGATCCAAGTGTCACTAGATCCAGGAACTGGGGCAAAAACTACTCATGGACTGAATTTAGCCCTGCACTTCCCTGCAGTTCCCCACCCCTGATTTAGAGACTATCCCTATGAATTTTTAGTCCCAGGCATCATGCCACTAAACTGTAACGATACTTTCAGAGGCCAATTCCATGGTTGCATAGGGCCTTGATTTATGTACCAACGGAATTAAAAAATGGGAAAGCAAAGAAATTCTCGATCCCTGGGCAGAGGGCTGGAGGATAATTGTCATCCAAGAATTTAGTTTTCACTGATCTGCCCTCATCAGTCAGCAGATGAAGGTAGCACTACTGAGCAAGACTAAGTAAGGAATCTAATGATGCAGCATGGGGTCCCTCCAAGCTGCGAGGTCAGTTGCTCCTGGGTGCTAGTCCTCCCCCTAGGCCTGAGTAGGGCTCCAATACACTGCAACCCACCCTCCACGCCGCCTTTATAGAGAAAATCTATCCATGACTCTGGGATGATGCCTGGCCTGCAGTTAAATCCAAAATGACCAAACCACTCACCATAGCTCCACAGGGGATACTAGATTTGGGTGCTGTGGAAGGTGGCATTTTCCTCACAGTATGTACATCCTTAGAAGTCTGCCTTTCGAGACTGGCGTTTCCAGGAAGAACATGAAACATGGGAAGTGGCACAAGTTCAGAATGATCTCCCAGGTACCCAACTGTGTGGTAGGGATGGGCGAACAGAACCGAGTTCGGAAATTTGGTTCGGTTCAATTCGGAAATTTGGTTCGGTTCAGAAGTTTGGTTCGGTCAACCGAACTATTCGAGTTCGGTCCGAACTCCGAACTTCCAAACAAAGTTCGGAAATTCAAACCCCATTTATTTATTTATTTATTTCAATTAATTTCTACCCTGCCCCTCCTGCCACGCAACCCGGGGCGGCTCACAACATATAAAATACTAAAAACAATTTAAAACATTTATAACAATAATAAAATATTAAAACAAGGCTAATTACAACTAATAAAAACAAATCCAAATAGGGCGGGGGGTTAAAAAATCCCTCACCCTACCCTACCCTCCCACCCTCCCCAAATAGAACTAAATGGAATATTATCTTTTAGGGATGGGTGAACAGAGCCAAGTTCGGAAATTTGGTTCGGTTCAGTTCAAAAATTTGGTTCGGTCGAGTTCGGTCCGAACTCCGAACTTCCGAACTGCGTTTGCCCATCCCTACTGTCTGAGTTCCTAACACACCCCACTTCCCTGCAAAGGACTATTTTATTAGTGGATTCTCAGTTCAATATATTTTCAGTTTCCAGGTCATTTTTCAGCCTGTCAAAACGTATGCCTGGCATGCATGGGACAGAAAGATAGCTTTATCATCTGAGTAATTTCAGAACACAACCTATAGAAATAAACATTTAATCCAGATGGTTATCACTTATGCTTTGATTCTGGCTTTATACTAATAATATCTCTGCATCACTGGTTTTTTTTAATTACACTGGCTGCATTTCCTTCATGACTCACTGTTGTGTAACACTCAGAGAGGCGCTTGATGGGCATGTGGTGCAGGTTTGTACAAATGAAATCACCAAATTCGCTGGGCTGAACGTTTGTGTTCACTAAAAAGCCCATTTGGCTTCCTTGCTGCTGGGTGTTGGCTCAGTAGATTAGAAAGTGCCAATCAGAGATGAGAAAACAAATGCAAGCTCATTATCCTTGGGGTTCTGAGACTTCTTGGAAATTAATTATCCACCTTTCCAGTGCTTCTCACAGGTTCAAGGTTCCTGTGATTGGCCACCTACAAGTGAGATGACCAAGGTCTTGCTCCTGTTGCTGAGGAATAGATCTTAGGAACATGCCAAGCCAACTCCTGGCATTTCGCAACACTACATTATTTATGATCTGTTCCTCACTGCAATCCATTGGATGTGTAGCCCAATTAAATGGATTCAGTCCCAGAGGAAGAACTGTCAGTCATCCTTAGTGATAATGGAAATAGACTGATGGAAGGAGTGGTGTGGTGTGACAACCAGAATAGGGAGCAAGCAAGCAACCATGGGGGTCTCCAGATGAGAGAGGGAGGGGAGGCTGCCACACCTTGGGCAGCCACAATGCAGTGGCTTGTGTGGCCAGTGGCAGCTAGATGTCTGCCCTGCTTTGGGCAAGTCTTACCCGGCTTTAGGCAACCTTTCTACGTCCTGCATCCTTGGAAAAAGGCTGGTGACACGGCATTGCAAGGTTGCCCAAAGTGGGATAAGGCTGTCCAAAGTGGGCCTGCTCGTGTGTCCGTTGACCCAGTTGCCCACCACGAGGTAGGTGGGGATCGGACCCACTTGTGGGGCTGCACCCCATATTGCCACAGTTCTATTCTAGGTTCTCATTGGCACTGAGTGAGCCACCTAATTGCTCCATTACTTACCTTTCATTTACCCTGCTGTGAAACAGAGATATGATGTTAGCTTTTGCTTCCAGAAAGCTGAGAAAATGTTGTTGTTTTCTACTTGAACATTTGTTCAACTACAGCAACAAATTTCAAGTCATCCATGAGTGTGACCTTTTTGCTTCCATGAATGTTCAACGGCTTTAACTTTGCTGGTAAAACTGAATTTTAAAAAAATCAGATTTCAAACCTCCTTGTCCAAAGCCATGATCTTGGATGCACATGCGCCAGCTGAGATTCATTGACTTCTGGGGCTGCCTAAATAAATCATCCCTGAAAGCACAATCCTCCACCATTAAAGTCAATGGCAAAACTTCCATTGCCTTGAATTGTCGGATTGTCATGTAAAAGTGAGTTTTGAGCAGGGGCGTAGTGACAGTTGGGGGCAAGCTACAGGTGGGGGACTGCCCCAGGGCCCAGGCTTCTAGGGGGTCCCAGTAGGGCCAGCCCCATCAGAACATTAAAATACCCTGCTTTATCTCTGACAGAGCTGCCTGTGCCTTCCCTAGTGAGCCAGGACCCAGATCTGTCAGCAGCTGCTCCCAGTCCCTGTGAGGAGTGGGAGCTGCCTGTGCAGGATTTACTTCTCTCCTGCTCGTGTCCTCCGTCCTTCACTGCTCCCATGCATTAGCCTGCCCTGGCATCAAACTCCCATGCCTTGCTTCCTTCCCACTCCTACCACCAATTCTGGCATCCCACCCCCATGCCTTGCTTCCACCCCCATTTTGGTTGAGATGGAGTTGAGTAATTTGACTTGCTCTATTTGCAACAAGCCGCTCACAAAGCTGAACTGAAAAAGAAGTCAGAAAAAGACATGAAACTCTTTGAAAGATGGCAAATTAAAAACTCTTCAAATAAATTATTTTTTGCACAACTTAGAATTAACCAGTGGAACTAATTGCCACAGGATACTGAGGCCAAGAATTCAACAAGATTCAAAGAGGGATGGGACTTCTGAAAGATTGAGAAAAAAATATCCAGTCTTGAGGGAGTGTGTTGGTCAAACATAAAAAGTAAGGTTATTTTCACACAGATGTGGCGGTGCTGGCAGTGCTCAAACCCGGAGCAAGTCCGGGGGTGCACCCCAATGACTGCCCATTTACAGCCATGCCTGGGTCCATTTTAAATGGACGGGACACCTGCTGCAGCCCACAGTCTACCTGTACAGTACCTCTCCTCCTCACCATAGCGTTGCGGACTAGAGAGTCCACAATCCTATGTTGTTGCCAGGGTAACCCCAGGACGGGAGCGGAGCTGCAGCATGAGCCCACTGAGCAGATAGACAGCAACCCCGCCTCCCGCTGGTGCCCCAGGGTTGGGCTGCCTGTTCCGCTGGAGGTACTCCTTGATGTTCCAGAACACTGCCAGCACAGCTGCCCAGAGCATGAACACAGCCTGCTCCGTCTCTGCTCCACCTGCACAGCTGGAGGACCGCCTTTAAATGGACAGCCCACACGGGGGTGAGACGGGGCAGAGGCAGAGGTGCTGTTCCTGCGAAGACACCCAAAATAGTTCAGATGAAACCTTTTATTGGATCTGGACCATCCTCAGGGGCGTAGCTATAGATGGGACATGTCCCCGCGCAGCAGAAATGACTGTGAGAGGGGGATTTGTTGCGCCCCAACCCCCAGAGCGCAGAGGAGACCTGCAGCGGACGGAAGCCTGCTAGAAGGCTCCCCATGCTGTTTTGCCCTGGGGTTGCTAGGCAACCAGCAGTTCGACGCGAAAAAGCGCCATCATGTGGGCTGGGAGGTGGCTCCTTGTAGGAGGGGCTGTCCTCCCGCGCTGCAGAGAGAACGCAGCATTTGGGATCAGGAGGCTGAGCAGTCAGCAGCACGGCTCCCTCGCTGCTGACTGAATGGACCTCCGGAGGCCGACTGAGCAATTCAGATAATGGGCCGAGCGAGGAAGAGAGCCAGGGCGGCCAAGAGCCGCGTGAAGGAAGCTGCGACGGCCCCCCCTCAGGAGGAAGGAAGGCCTCAGGTGATGCAGCGGCCCAGGGTGGTAGGGCCAGCCCCCAAAGGGGCTTTGTTGGGGAGGATCCCCACATGCGAGGAGATGTTTATTTTTTATTTCTGCAATTTGTACCCCGCCCCTCCTGTGAACAGCTCGGGGTGGCTTCCAACAATATAAATACATAAAAACAGAATAAAACAATTTTAAAACAATCAACAATAAAAATATTTAAAACAGGGCCCCGGAAGTTAAAACAATAAGACAGGATGGGGTGAAAACAACCATAACCCTAACCCACCCCCCACCCCCAAAGGCCTGGGCGAACAGCCAGGTTTTACAACACCGCTGGAATGACAATAGGCTTGGGGCCAGGCCAGGCGAGCTTCCTCTGGCCTGTGAGGCCATGATGGCGGAGCAGGCCAGCCGTGCCGAGCAACAGCAAGGAGGGGTAGACCCTGGGCCCCTTGGGGAGCATGGGGAGCTGGTAGGCCCAGATGGGGACAACAGGGAGCAGGATTACCCTCCGATGCATGGAGGAAGGGAAGGCACTGAGCCACAGGGGTTGGAGGCTCCCACCCAAAGCCCGCAGGCGGGAAACACTACTCGGGGAGGCAGGGTGATCAATCCCCCTGCCCAATACTGCACTGGGGAAGGGGGTACCCCCAGAGATCAACCCCCATTGAGATGCCCCCCCTCTGCTGGCTCTGGGGTAGCCCCCAAAGCCCAGATGGATGAGGCCAGGGGACAGGTGGGGCACCAGGGCCTACCGTGCAATGAGCCCGAGCAGCCTGGAGTGAGGGCCCCAACAGGCCCATTGCTACAGGCTTTGTATGGTGAGAGGGGTATTCCTGCCCAGATAAATGAGGGCGGGATGGGTGGATTGACCCTCAATGGAATGGAAAGGGATAGAGGCCAACAAGGGGGATATCCCGGTGGGAGATCAAGTGCCATGGACTCCCCATACGAGGGGTTGGAGGGCCGGTGGAGTGTGCCGGGTCTGGGGGGGTTGTGTTCTCCTACAGCACTGAAGGACCCCCAGAGAGTAGGCGATGCATGGAGCAGGGTCAGGAAGAACGAGGTGGAGATGAACAGATGTGGCAGCGGATTTTGGCGCTGGAGAGTGAGTTGCTTGAACAAAGGCGGGAACGGGCAGGAGAGCATGTGGCATGGCACCCCACCGCTGGAGCTGTTTATAATCAGGCTGCACAAGGTACAGCAGGTAATTCTGGGCACAGAGGAAGTCACGGGGACCAAATAACAGGGGCGGGGTGCCAATCGGAAGTAGTGACGAGGGAGGTGATGGAGCCTGGGTGTCAGGTCGCGGCCGGCCAGCAAGGAGGCAGGGAGAACCCCCTAGGGAGCAGGGCCGGGTGTGCAACGGTGCCCCAAGTTGTGGTACCCCAAAGGGTAGAACAAGGGCACTCCCAATTAGCGTGGATGAATGGATCATGGGTAGTGGTGACGCCAGTCATCCTATCCAATACAGGACTGGGGGTAGCTATGCAAAAACCCGGGGCAATAGCGAGTGCACCTGTGGGGGCACCTGGGCATGCAACCTTATTGGGGCAGGGAGTAGTCCTCCCTGCCACTGGTACGGTTACACCAGCACGGGGTGGAGAGCGCCCACCCCCAGGTGGGGCTAGTTTGGATTTGGCTGCCCCATTTGGTGAGCACCTGCACCAAACCACTAAAGAAGAGATATGGAAAGGTGAGTATGTTGATTTATTTGCCTTACTCTTTAGTGACCCGATAGTCGAGCACACTACACTAGAGGAAGAAAATAAAGATAAAGAAAAGTTTAGATGCCCTAAAGCAGATACTAGGAATTGGGCCAATTGGACGTCTGCGTACGCTGTCTTTATGGGAGTCATGATGCAGGCCTACCCAGGGCGGGGGTTAGAATTGCATAAGTACGCCGACATCGTGTGAAGGGCTTATGGGACTGGACCGCCTGGGGCTTGGTTGCGCTACAATGAGGCCTTTCGACATCACGCAGCAACCAACCCTGGTTTGCGTTGGGATGTTCATGCCCATGATTTGTGGCTCAAGAGCATGATTGACGCAACTAGTGCACCTCGCACTGACAGTGGGCACACTCTAGTGCGGGGCGGAGTAGCACCGGCTAATGAGCCATTTTGGTGAGACACTCGAAGGGGAGGGCAAGGGGCCCCTGGCCCTTATTGGGAGTACAATAAAGCCAGGAGGTGCAACAGGCAGTCATGTTGCTTTCAGCACGTGTGCTCTCGCTGTTCGGGAAGTCACCCACACTGTAACTGCTTCCCGTCACGTCAAAAGGGTGGAAAAGGGAGATATGGGCAAGGTGATGGAGGTAACAGGGGTAATCAGAACTCATCACCTGGTGCTAGATCAAAAAAGGGGACCGACACCGGTAAAAATTGAACGTTTGGAGCAGGCATTATTAAACTACCCAAATCGAGCAGAGGTACACTATATGGTGCAAGGCTTTAAAGAAGGGTTTGTAATCCCAGCGGGCCCAGTTCAACTTCGACGAGTCCCCCAAAACTTGAAATCTGTAGTTGGGCTCGAGGAAGTTGTGAGGGCAAAAATAGGCAAAGAGCTTGAGGCAGGCAGGGTGGCTGGCCCATTTGACCAACCCCCAATGGACAATTTGATAGTATCACCATTGGGAGTTGTGCCAAAGAGGGCAGCTGGTGAATTTAGATTGATACACCATCTGTCCCATCCAAAAGGAAACTCCATCAATGATGCCATCCCAGAAAGAACTGACAACCATTAAATACGCATCTTTCAATGTCGCCATAGCAAAGGCAAAAGCACTGGGCTGCTTGCTAAGTGTGATGTTAAATCTGCATTCCGCTTGCTACCAGTGCACCCTAACAGTTTCCACCTTCTGGGTTTCGTTTTTGAAGGTCATTATTATTATGACCGGGCCATGCCGATGGGATGCTCGATATCATGTTCCGCATTTGAGCGCTTTAGTTCCTTAGTGGAATGGGCTTTTAAGCAAAGGATGCGGTCGGGCGATGTTACAAAATATCTTGATGAATTTTTCATACTCGGCCAGCTGCGTTCTGGCGATTGAGCTGCTGCCCTCCTCTTGTTTCAAAATTTAGCCAAGGAATGAGGTATTCTGCTTGCCCCCGAAAAGACTGAGGGGCCAGGAACCAGGCTAACCTACCTGGGGATCGAGATAGATACAGAATTTATGATATCTAGATTACTGGAGGACAAGTTGGTGTCCCTCAGGCAGAAGTTGAGAGAAACTCTGGGGTTACGAAAGATAACCATGAGGGCCTTACAGTCATTGGTGGGGAGTCTCAATTTTGCCTGCCGGGTGGTTGCACCAGGGAGAGCCTTCTTGTCCCGGCTATATGGTAAGTTGAGAGATGAGTTATCTCCTCACCATCATATACCCCCACCCTTATTTATTTATTATCCCAGACTGTTTTATTGTAGTGTTTTTATGGATTGTTTTATTATATTGTTTATAAATTTATAAATTATTTTATAACTAACTTGTTAGCTGCCCCGAGCTGTTCGCAGGAGGGGGGGGATACAAATTGAATGAATGAATAAATAAATAAATAAATAATAATAATAATAATAATAATAATAATAATAATAATATAATATACGGGTTATACAAGAAATGCGGCAGGATTTAGGCACGTGGCTGGAATTCCTGGAGGGGTTTAATGGTGTCAGTTTTTGGAGGGAACGATTATTACTGAGATCTGACCTTCAAGTTCAATCAGACTCTGCCGGGGGAGTGAGATTTGGAGTTTATTTTGGAGGTCATTGGTGCACAGCTCGTTGGCCTGATGAGTGGCGTCGAGCTGGAGTCACCAGGGATTTAACCTTCCTGGAACTATTCCCAATAATAATAGCAGTTTTGCTATGGTCCCAGCACTTTACCAACCATGTAGCGAAATTTTGGTGTGACAATTTGGCAGTGGTGCACGTAGTGAATTCCTTGTCCTCTCAGTCCCCTAGAGTGATTACTTTGGTCAGAGTATTGGTGGGAACATGTTTAAAAAGTAATACTTTATTCACGACGCAGCATGTTCTTGGGGTTGACAATGGCATAGCCTTTCTCGGTTCCAGATGGACCATTTTCGAGAACTGGCACCGGAGGCCAGGGAAACACCAGACCCTTTGCCACCTGGGGTGTGGAGCCTTGGGTGTTAGAACTGCAGAACATCGTGCAGGGAATGATCCCTTGCTCCAAGGACACAGACTGCCTACAGTAGGGCATTATGTGAGTTTCAGAACTTCAGAGCAGGTCAGGGGTGGGGGCTAGGATTTCCCATAAATGAAGCGGAGGTGCTTCAATTTGCAATGAGATTGAGGCGCAGCGGCCTGACAGCTGGCATAATAGCAGGAAAGATAGCAGCCCTGTCATTTGCCAATAAATTAATGGGCTTTCCTTCCCCAGACAGGGGATTTTATATAAAACACATGTTGGAGAGCTGGGCACGGGCGCCAACTTGCCCAAGGGCAGTTAGGACTCCCATTACTTCCCATATATTACAGCAGATGGTCAGGGTACTTCCAGTGGTTTGTAGGGACAGCTTTGAAGCACAACTTTTCACTGCAGCATATGTACTAACCTTTTTCGGAGCATTCAGGGTCAGCGAGATGGTCGCCCTATCAGCCAGAGATAACACCGCCCGTGCAGTAGGGTTTGAGGATCTTGAGTTGACCAGCATCTCTTTACGAATACGACTGCATGTGTCAAAGATGGATCAAAGAAGAAGGGGACAAATGGTGCAGTTATACAGCTGTGGGGTGGATAGCATCTGCCCTGTGGTGCAGTTGGGAAAATACTTAGTTATACGGCCGGCTCTGCCAGATGGCTGTTTCTCCATACGGACAGCACCCTATTAACTAGTCATCACTTTTCAGCCACGCTGCTCAGGGCATTGGGGCACATAGGGCTCTCACCTGGGGAGTATGGATCACATTCGTAGGGATGGGCGAACAGATCGCGGTTCGGGTTCAGCCGTTCGGTTCGGCTGCGTTTGGTTCAGCCGTTCGGTTCGGCCGTTCGGCTAGTTCGCCGGGTTCGGGTTCGTCCGTTCGGTTCGGTCGTCCGAACAGACTGTTCAGTTAGGCCATTTGGCTGTTCCGTTTGGCCGTTCGGCCATTCGGGAAATGTTGTTATGGGTGTTTTTTTTGTTTTTTATATGGTTTTTTGGTTTTTGGGGGGTTTTATATGGTTTTCTTTTGTTTTTTATTTGGTTTTTCTATGGGGTTTTTTAATTTATTTTTTTTATCTAATATTATATATATCTAACTACACTAAATCTAACTGCTATTAACTATTCTAAATGCTATGAACTAAATGGATAATCTAATAAGTACACAGGCCTACTCCTACAAACACTAAAACTAAATCACTAACGCTATCTCTATCACTAAGCTAACTCCTACATCTATCTATCTATCTATCTATCTATCTATCTATCTATCTATCTATCTATCTATCCCCCCCATCCCATATCCATATCCATATCCATATCCATATCCATATCCATATGGATGGGCGAACGCGGTTCGGTAGTTCGGAGTTCTGCCCAAACTCGTCCTGTTCGGACGACCGAACTCGAACCCAAACCTGAACATGAACATACCGAACAAACTGAACACCGAACAGCGAAATGGCCGAACGGTTCGGTCAGTTCGGATCGTGTTTGGGCGAGTTCGGGTGGCAAAAAAAGGTTCACTGGAAGGTCAAACATGACAGGTTATTACCTACATTGCAAAAAATGGTTGATGAGCTGGCACCAAACATAATAGTGGTTTATTTGGGTGAAAATGACATACCTGCTCGTAAGGGAGTTAATTTGATTGTAAGTATTAAGAATGATCTGTTGATAGTTAGACAATGGTTTCGCTATGTTCACTTAGTTTGGACCTCTTTAATTCCCAAGTTAAAATGAGGAAGAGCACAGAACCCTGGTAGGGTGGACAGCGCTAGGAAGAATATAAATAGGGAGATAGTGAAGTGGATAAGGGGGTTGAATGGCACTACTATTCAGCATTCAGCGATAGTTTATTCGAGGCCCGAAATGTATCGAGGAGATGGGGTGCATTTATCTCCTATTGGTAATGAGCAATATTTGTCAGTTTTGGTGGGACATTTGCAGTCCCTGGTTTAAGAAGGGTTGGTGGGTGTCGGGGCGGTCAGTTTACGACTCCCCCTTTGTGGCAGGGGTCGAGTATGCGATAGTAGGATAATTAGGTAAGGTTATAGGAAAGTTAGAGTCATCTCCTTAAGAGATGGGGAAGTGATACCCAGGCAATGCCGGGCACAGCATGCACTGGTATCATGTCCCTGGGAGGGGTGTCTTAGCAGGGTGAAGAAGGACAGGCGCAGCCCTACACCTTGCGGGCATGGAAACTCCTTACTCTGGCCCAGAACAGGCTTGCCCCCTTCGGCCATGGCCAGTGACCTGTCGAAGGGGTGAAGTTTTGTTGGTTTAAAGGCAGTGTCACTGGAAGGCACATCCAGGGCTTTGCTTAAGTTAACAGTTTATGATTAGCTAGCATACTGGACCCAGATTGCCTGATGCTTGCTTGTTTGTTTGTTTATTTGCCTAGCCATATGGCCATTGCAACAATAGCAACTAACCAATTTGCCTGACAATTACCCACCGTCCTGAGATTTGATTAATAAAGAGTGTGGCCTGTTTTATAACCCATGCAATGTGTCTGCGTCTAATTGGTGGGGGGGGGTGCGTCGACAAGTGGGAGCACTACCCCAAGTCCCAGGGTTTTAGGAGGGCCCGGTAGAGCCAGCCCCACTGGGACATGAAAACATCGCGCTTTATTCTCTGCTGGAGCTGCCTGTGCCTTCCTCAGAGAGTCAGACTCAGGAGCCAGTACCATGTCTGTCAGTGGCTGCTCTGAGTCTCTGCAAGAAGGGAGAGCTATCTGTGGAGGGGTCCAGTTTCAGGTGCCTTGGGATAGCAGGTCAGGCTTGGTACCCCAGCTCAGACTGCGATCACCCTGTCTCACTTTATTGCTCTGCCCCGCTACTTTTCTCCTTCATCACCCCCTGCACTTTACCTCCTACCTGCCCCCATGACTAGCCTCTCCTTAACCAGCACCCCGCCTCCCCCCATGCTCCAATCTGCTCCGGTGCCTTGCTTTCCTCCCCAACTCCCTTGGAGACAGGATACTGGAATGGATGGACTAAGGCATAATCCTGCCTAGTGATTCATATCTTTCTAATCAGAGGTATTGCCCTGATACAGCTCTCAGAAATCAGTTATTCACAGTCCAATATGTACTGGTTTTGTCTCAGCTCATGCTTGACATTCAGAACCATCAGTGTGAGATCAGCAGAGAACCAGGAGTAATCTCAGTTCTTCAAAGCAGACTGTTTTTCCTACTGAAATGACACCTACATTAGTAACACTTCTTAGTCTATCCTGGAAGACTTGTTGGTCAGTTGAACTCCTGGGTATACCCAGTCCATCTCATAAATAGAGCTGTGAAGTATAAATACATACATGCACACTCCAGAAATATCCGTGCGTAAAGAACATCATAATTGGATAATTTGCTTTAAGGCCATCATGTGAAACTGTATATCACTGTCATGAATTATATCAAGTGTCCTGGCACGGCATGCCCAGTCATCCAGCCCAGCCCCCTTAACCAGTCTGCATTGGAGACAGATGGAAATTCCAATGAATGACATTGGATTAGGAAGAACTAATTGGGCATCAGGTTTCCCCCTCAAAATATTTCTCAGCAGCATCACAGATGGGGAGTTGTGTGGGCGTCGGATGTAAGACTAAGGAAATTCACTCCTTCTGTTCAAATAAATCATAATTTTACTCGGTTTACTCACCAGTCATTGAAAACAGTACATGGCAGGGGATAGAGGGTAAAACTCTGATGTGCTGCCCACCCTAAAAAAATAAAATATTGTCCAGAAATTTTGTAGGCTTCCTGACTCTTTTGCTTAGGCCAATCATTTGTAGCTCATTACTGCTATGCAAACCTATCCTAGGAAATGAAGAGCTCTCTGCATGTAATACCTATATGTTTCTGTCTTTATTTCTGTCAATACATACAGTATAAATATATAGCCAAGAATCCCAAAAGTGACTAGAGATTTTGGTTGCCCAAACATTTGCAGGACTGACTTTATGGCCTAGCTGTCAGATAGTAAAAAATGTAGTACAGTACTTTCTGCAAATCTGGCAAAATCAGTAGCCTCTTTTTATAATCATGGACAGAAAGAAAGATGGAGGGGTAGACAGACAGACAGACTCTCGTGTACACCAGAGTCACCAGCCCCCACTAAAAATCAGGAAACTGATTTTAAAATTGTGTAAGAAATCTGGGTTATTTTTTATTTCTTTTTGCTTCTGAGCCAGAATTTTTTTAATGAAAGCAGAGATTCTCACAATTAAATGATGAGTCTTGTGATCTGAAGTTTTAAGAGACTTCCCCCATGACAAGACTCATGACAAAATTGAAAGTATTGGCAATCCTGACACGCATGCTGTATCCATATTATTATTATTATTATTATTATTAGCAAACATTTATATAGCACTGGCAATCTACCTGGTGCCTTACAAAGTAATTGAATAGACACGCTCCCTACCCTAAGGCTTACAATCTGAGAGACGGGGGGAGGGGGAGGAAAATGAAGGAAGGCGAACAGAGGGAGAGACAAGGAGTCATCAGCCCCCATATTAGCATACTTACGTATCAGCTTGCAATAAAAAACCTGCACTTAAGCTCCTGGCTACAAAAAAAAGAGAGTAGTAATAAATGAGTAGTAATAAATAAGTTATAAATGTAGACATTGTCATGACAATGCTTTAATTAGAATTTGATCAAACTGGGAGTGGTGCTCAGCAACCTGGTAAAAAAAAATGGTTTTGCAGTTTAAGTATGAGCAAATTCACTGAAAATAGCGGCCATTAGCAGGTTGTTATATCCTTGTCCTAATGGCCAACTTTGACGATGAGTCTCAAGCATGACATAGAATTAACTTTACGCTGTTTGGGAGTCAGGTTACTTACTATGCTATTAATTTCCACAATGAAACACTTGGATCTGCTTTTCTGACTCCTTTAATCTGCTTCATTTGTATCACTAGTTATACTGACCCTACTGTATAAAAAGCAAGAGTATGGTCTTGACCTCATTTTCCCCATCTCCCCTGACACAAGCTTCTGCTGTTCACTTTCCAAGCTTCTCCCATGCCCTCTGCTTATTGACTCCAGACATTCTTGTCCCTGCTGCCTCCCTGCAGTGCGCTTAATATCATTTACCACTGGTCAAGGCTACAACCGGTATCAAACATTTGTGCGGCCAGTCTGACTAGGGTGTTAAATTTAAGTTCTGGTGAAGGGAGTCTAGTGAGAGAAATCACACACAGAGACTTAATTTGTGGTAACTTAACCCTGGGAGTAAAGTACCACACACTATGCCAACTAGGCCTTTCCCCAAGAGATAACTTACCACACACAAAGGCCACATTCTGACAAACAGTTAATTCAATTTGTTGGGCCTTACTTCTCTTTTACTCCTAAAGCGATCACAAGAACAGAGTGCTAAACCAACTTTATTCAGGAGTACATACTCTACTTTGGTTTGTATTTCAAAGTAACTGTTCATGTGGACACTTTCCAGTATGAGGGTAACAACCAAGTTTCAATGATTATTACATCTTTGTTAAAGCAGTACTATTTTGGTAAAATGGGAGTCAGTGTGGTGTAGTAGTTATTGCTAATGTGCTGGACTTGGACCTGGGAAGCTAGGTTTGACTCCTACCCTAGCTATGAACTCACTGGGTGGTCTTGAGCAAGTCACAACCTCTCATCCTAGAGAGTCAGTGTGGTGTCGTGACTAAGGTGCTGGACTTGGACCTGGAAATCCATGGTTGAATCCTGCCCTAGCCATGAACTTACTGGCTGGCCTTGGGTAAGTCACAATCTCTCAGCCTCAGTTCCCCATCTGTAAAATGGGAATGTGTGTGTCTGTCCCTATGTCCCCCTTGTCCATCTTAGAGTTTAAGCCCACTGGGGAGGGACCTGTCTCTGACAATCTGTGACTGTAAAGTGCTGCGTACGTGTAGTAGCGCTATAGAAATTATAAGTAAGTAGTAGTTTATACTGTTTAGCTGAACACTACCAAAGTGGAGTCGTTACTTCAGTTTAATGATATCAACATAGTTACTTCAGTTTACATTGTTTATGTGAATGCTACTGAAGTGGAATAGTTTAACCATATCACAGTAGTAGTTACTTTGGTTTACCGGCTCTAACAGAACATAGCCAAAGTGTTTGTGTGACTGACTGCTGTGATTCAACAGGGAGTCATTTGATCTCTGGGTCCAGGGGATCACATGAACGGTTCCTCCCCCTGGATAGCATTACCCAAGGTTAAACTGCAACTGGATAAGGCTAGCTTAAACAGGGCCTTACTGGAACATCCTCCCAATGAATGATTGCCAAATGCCATTATCCCTGCCTTCCATCAAACAACTTCTCTAGTCCCATTTTGAGCCATAAAGCATTCTGGCTACAGTGCTGCTGAGGGAGACATGCTGAGTCTGCTCAATCTTACTGCTTGTCAAACTGTCCTATTACTCTCTATACCATGCCTGCTGTGCCTGTGAGCACCACCTGGTGCTTGCCCAACACAGCTCTCAGTGCCACGGGCGACAGTGAACTTAGCCAATAAATAATGGCACCGATCAGCTTTGTTCACATAGGAGCATCCAGTTAGACTTCTTTAGAGACTCCAGATGGTACAGCCAGCCCCAAAGAAAGATGAAAGTAGAGGCTAGAGCTAGCTAATCACATTACTCCACCCACAAATGAGCCTGCCCTCCAGTCTTGAAGACAGCTCACAGCTTTGAGGTCCTTCTGGAATTCCTTGCTTAAACCAAGATGCCCAAGTTGCAACAGATGCTAAAAGTGTCCATCTTATTGGCAGCTGCCTAAGAGGTTGTGACTCATCCTAAGAACTGGCTACAGGGACCTGCAGGTGTGAGGCCTACAGGCCTGGCTATTGCAATGCACTGGAACTACAGACTAATACACTGGACTAATATGCTGGACTTCCACTGGGCTGACATGCTGTAGCAGAGGTACTAGGCATCATTCCCCCTTGAGCTCCACACTCTGCACTGCCCACTCAATACCTCAACAAGCTCAAGTTCCTTATGCTGCATGCTTAGTCTTCATGGCCTTTCATGTTTGAGTGACCCTGGGACAGTGCAGACAATGGGTGTTTTTACACACACATTTCTACTGCATGTTTGATGTTACGTCCTGAACTTTCTGTGTGTCTAAATCACTCACCCAGATCTTAAACATCCAGCTTTTTGATCTTCTGTGTAGAACTTCTCCCAGAACTTTTGTGTGTAAAAGGTTCAACTGCTTTGCTCCAGGCAGCTGTGGTCACTTGGTTTCCATGGCAGCCTGTCACGTCTACAGCTGCAGCTACTTTACACTGTCTCAGGGCCGTGTTTGTGTGAAGAATGCATCCAGGAACTGCCTCAGGGCAGTGTGTGTGTGAAAAATGCATCCGGAACTTAAGCTGCGTGGGAACCTGCGGCAGGTGGGAACCTGCGCAGCAGTGGCAGCAGCAGGAGAGGCGAGGGAAGATGCAGCAGCGCGGAGGAACCAGCAGACGGGAAAAGAGCTGGTGTGAACAGGGATCTGCCGCCACGCCGCGGCTTCTCTCGCGCATGTCAGGGCGCAAAATCCTGCCCTGACATGTGCGAGAGAAGCCGCGGCAGATCTCCTTTTGCACCGGCTCTTTTCCCGTTGTCCGGCTCCTCCACGCTGCTGCATCTTCCCTCGCCCCTCTCGCTGCTGCCACTGCCCGCAGGTGGGAACGCAGCCTGACTTGTGTACTTGTAAACCCAGAAGACTGAAAAATCCAGAACTTTAAGGTGTGTGTAAAAACGCCCAACGACTCACTCTGTCTCTCTGTCTCTCCAGCCAGGATCAACTGCAACAGCTTAATTCTTTGTGAATCACAAAACAATGAAGGCTTAGGGGAGTCAGTTGTTCATTTATACCAAAGTTAGGGCAATGGTGGGGCCATTCCATCCCCAGAGAGAAGAAAGCCACCATGGGTGTTTTTAAACAAGATGCTACCCAACATGGCCACCCAGGAGCCACAAATCCGACCACCTGTCTGAAGGTGGAGCGGAGAGATGAGCGCTCCTATAAGCCACAGATCACCCATTCATGTCCACTCATGGAGCACTGCCAAGGAATCTGGAGTGCTCCATGTGGGGCAAGCCAAATAGCTCCACGGCAACAGGCGGCCATGGAACCCCTGCCTGTATGAACTGAGGTGGCCAGCCATGCCAGCACACTGGTCAGCTGCTCATAGCCCCTGTGGGCAGGGGCCACAGCCTTTGAAAGTCAAGTCACAAGAACTGGCCGGGAGCACTGGGGAGCCTGGGTTTCCCAGCACTCATGCTGGGGACATGTCAATTGCAAAGACCAGCCTGGCATACTTCCCCCTCCCCCGTGGTCCGTGGCAGAGGGAGTGTGTGGTGGCTTGCCTCCACGATTGGGGCAGCCACGCTGGGAGATGCCCATTTGAATCCCTCCCCACGCACTCCACCTGAGAGGGTGTTCCGCGGCAATGCCACTCATGGCCAGCCACGGACACACACCCCTATCATGTTGCTCGTATAAAATCACCCCATGAGTCTCTTCTCACCTTCAGTATTCCCTTTGCAATACTGCCCTCACAGTAACACCTGTTCCTCATAAATAGCAAAAGGAGAGAGGAGAAGAGAGAGAAAGAAGGTGAAAGAGCAAGAGGGGAGGCAGGAGAGAGAAGGAACATTAACTTTCAAACATGCATATGGGGCAGGAGAAAGATAAACCTTGCAGTCTGCACAGAGAGTTTCATGCTCTGTGTGATTCCTGTAAGGCACTCAGTTGGGCATGGTACAGACAGATATGGTTCTGTGAAATAAGAACTTTGGACAATTGTCTGCAGTTAATTTATTAAGCTCCTACCTAAGCTTGGCTGGTGATGAGTCTACGGGTGCTTTTAGACATGCCGCTCTGTACCCAGATTTAAATATTCCACTTTTAGAAAACTTGCACAGGTGGCGTTTAGACACGCTGTCGCCATTGCAAACCACGGCTCGCACATTCTTTTGAAACCACATTGGTAAAACCCCGATGTTGAGGTTTTACCAATGCAGTTTCAAAATTATGTGCAAGCCACCGTTTGCAATGGCGATGGTGCGTCTAAATGCCACTCACGCAACGTTTCTAAAAGCGGATTATTTAAATATGTGTGCAGAGCAGCACGTCTAAAAATGTACTTTATGTTGATCTTCATTTCATTTTGGGTTTTTTGTTTGTGTGGGTTGTTTTTTTTAACATCCCCCCTCTCTCTGAGTCTGTGTTTGCACTATGTGACAGAGTCACAGGAATAAAGGCTTGATTCAGCCCCTGTGACAAGGATTTATGTTAATACCCCTTTAAGAAAACAGGCTGGAAAGCTGAAGAAGGTCAGCTGACAAGACACAGCTGGCTATAAAAGCTGAGGAAACAGTCAGAATGGGGAGTGGAGTGTTCTGTTCTGAAGAGTCTGGCTAGCTAAGTGAGAACTCTAGAAGTACCCAGGGGGCTGTGGAAAGCCCAAACCTCAGAGAGAACAGGAAAGAGCTTGCAGTCTGTAGCCTAGAGAGCCTGGATTGTGCCAACTTTACATCAGTGGGGACTCCAAGCAGAGGACAGAGCTATGAAGAGTAGGTGGGATCTATCTGTGGGTGCCTGGAAAGTGCCTTTATTTTGTAAATGTCATAAAGGGAAACTGGCTTGAACCAGGATAAGCCTTAAAAAAAACTGGAGGCTTTGAGCATGGGCTAGATGGAGCTTGGGGGAGGTCTGAGTCCTCCAGATTGAATACTCCTGGGAGTCGGTGTTGGCCCCAGAGAGGTGAATGGTATTCCAGGAGCGTTTAGTGGTGTGGCAGGAAGGGAGCTTATTCCCCAAAGGACAGAGGGAGGGCTGTTCCTTGGAAAGAGAGCCAAATGAACCCTGCCACACACCAGTACTGAAAAAAAAAATCAAAATGTGACTTTCACAAGCCTGGCAACATCCTATTGGAATGACCTTTTAAATCTAGATTCTCAAACCCCTGACACGGGAGCTAGTTTTCAAAGCCTGTCTATATTTAGGGTTGCTACCTTTCACAGTTTGACCCTGAGACTTCAATAGGCCAAAATGGGCATCTTGGGGTCAAACTGCAAGAAGCGGCAACACTATTTATAGTTGTTGTATAAATAATGGTGAATATTCTCTAGTGCAGGGGTGGGGAACCTCAGGCCCAGGGACCAAATGTGGCCCTTGGCAAGCTCTTAAGTAGCCCCTTTCCAATGCCTGGATTTGGTCTCTACTCTCAAGCACTGAAAAACTGAGCTCAGGATAATGGGGCAGAGAAGAGGACATGCACACAAGGGTAGGAGACAGATCCATGATCTGGACCCTCCTTTTCTTGAATACATGTGTTAAGCACCCCCAACCTCTGTGTGGCCCTCAGAGCTCGTACTAATTTTTGTTGTGGCCCCCAGGACAGAAAAAGTTCCCCACCCCTGCTTTAATGGTTTAACACCAGGTAATTCCCTTCAGAACAGAGAGGCTGCACTGCCATTCTGCTCTGCAGATGGTGGATCTATAATTACTCCAGGTCAGTTAAGTAAGTCTATTGTGTTCCTTAGACAGAAACAGTGAATCTGTATCCTAAACAGAAACTGCTATCAGGGTCACTTTCTGCTCAGGGTCACTTTCTGCTCATTCTGCCCCTTTCTCTGTTACTCTTTTGGGGTCTCGGATCTGTGAAACCAGCATGGTCCCCTTGAGGAGACAGAAAGTATCCAGGAGGACACAGATGGTGCAGAGAGAGACCTGAGCACAGCCTTATTCCACATAGAATCAGAAAGATTTGTGTCTGGCTGGGGGTAAAACCAGGAGATGTTGGGGGGATCTGAGCAGAGAGACTATAATGACAGGCAGAGCAAAGCACTAACAGGTGTCAGGGAAATCTCAGGTATAATCAATCAAGGTGCCTGGGACCAGCTCACACAAATCATAGAGTACTTGAGCTCTAGGCAGTGTCATCAGCCAGAAGTTGTAAGAGAGATTTGATACTTGAGCCAAGAATGGCAGGTGACGTGTGCCAGTGGGTCCAGAGCTCTGTGATTGCTTGCAAAGCCATGGACTTGAATCTCATTTAAACCCAGATCTGTGCAAGGTTGGTCTCCCCCATGTGCCCAAGATTCTCATGACTTCAGCACAGGAACTTAAGAGCTTTTAGACTGGATCTGCCCAATGGTCCATCTAGCCCAATAGCATATCTTTGACTGGATACTTTAGAAGAAGTGTGATCCATTCCTTATCGTTCCACCCCAGCATCTGACAGTCGGAGCTTTTATCTCCTAACCACTTTATAAAAATAGCCAATGAAGGCCTTACCCTCCATTAATTTATCTAATCCTTTTTTGAACTCGGGTGGAGGAAACCGCTAGAAGAGGATATTACCCAAGCTTAGCAAACCTTGGTGAGAATGTCATGATTTCCCCCTGTGCCTCATCAGAGAACCTGCTGTGCTTGCAATGGTTCTCTTACTCCCAGGTGATATAATCTTGAACCTAAGTATGGTCAGGGAGTGCATTTTACTCCATGCAGGCCTGTACACAGGCATCTCTATTGTATTCCTAGTTATAAGTCTTGCCAACTTCATACCTCCCAACAGTTTCTATTTAGGAAGGACAGTCCCTCTTTGGGTGCTGAATCCCACTGTCCCTCTTGCAGGAGAGAGAGCCAAAAAGAATGAAATTCCTGCCTCAGGCACCTCTTTTCTAGTTGCCTGCCAGGAAAAGCGCTTGAGAGGACAATGGAAGGATGACAGAATGGTAAGAAACTAAGTAGGTTAATGAACAGGAGAGCTTTTGCCCCTCTCTATGCACTTGGAATGTCAGGAGGTGTGGAAGTGTGTGAGCTTATTCACTGTGGGGTGGGACTTATTGTTAAGAGGGTGGAGCCTGTCCCATTCTGGCTGGATGCAATTGGAACTCGGTCTTCCTTGGCGGTAGGAGCTGTCTTTCCCAATCCTATGAGCACCACTAGTGTATGGAGCTGCCAGATTTTTACGCTTTGATTCCTGAGAGCCAAATGAGCCTTTCTTACTCGTCCTCCATAGGCAGATTTCCCATGATGACGTTTCTTCTGCATGGTTCACAGTTCTGCTCTGGAGAGAAACCCATGCCATTTGAGCACAACAGGCTTTTGAATACCAAGCCAAGACATGTGGAATGAGAGCAGACCCTGCTCTCTCCCCTCCCCCCCTGAGTCAGGTGCAGCCTGGCTTCTAGGGATGGGTGAACAGATCGCGGTTCAGGTTCGGCTGCGTTCGGTTCGTCCATTCGGTTCGTTCGTTCGTTCGGTTCATTCGCCGAGTTCGGGTTCGGCTGTTCGGTTCGATTGTCTGAACAGGCTGTTCGGTTAGGGCATTCGGCTGTTCAGCTGTTCGGCCGTTCGGGAAGTGTAGTTATGGTGGTTTTTTTGGTTTTTTGGTTTTTTATTGGGTTTTCTTTTGTTCTTTATTTGGTTTTTTAGTTTTTATATGGGGTTTTCTTATTTTTTTTAATCTAATATTATATATATCTGTCTACACTAAATCTAACTGCTATTAACTATTCTAAATGCTATGAAGTAAATGGATTATCTAATAAGTACACAGACCTACTCCTACAAACACTAAAACTAAATCACTAACGCTATCTCTATCACTAAGCTAACTCCTACAACTCTCTTCTATCTATCTATCTATCTATCTCATATCCCATATCCATATGAATATATATACATCCATATACCCATATATATGTATATATATATGGATATATATACATCCCATATATATGGGATGGGGGGGAATCACAAATAGAAGAGGAGTCTGTAGTGAAATACATACATTACATACTCAATGAGTCTGTACAGTGCATAACACAAGGTTTCAGTTTATGGTTTAAGTTTCATTTCATTACAAAAGTGAAATGAAACTTAAAGCAATCTAAAAATCCTACTCAACACCTGCTGTTCAGGAACAGTGACTAGCTCAGAAGGTGTTGGGAAGTGGGGAGGCAGATAATTAGTTTCGTTTCTTGCAAGCCTCTCCACCCCTGGTGCCTGGAAGTCTGCTCCTCAGTGACTGACACCTCCCTGTAATGTTTGACCTTCCAGTGAACCTTTTTTTGCCACCCGAACTCATCCGAACGTGATCCGAACTGACCGAACTGTTCAACCATTTCGCCGTTCGGTTTGTTCGGTATGTTTGCGTTCGGGTTCGGGTTCGAGTTCGGTCATCCGAATAGTTCGAGTTCGGGCCAAACTCCGAACCGCGTTCACCCATCCCTACTGGCTTCTCTTTCTGATGGCCCTTGTTTGTTCTGTGGTAGTGGAGTGGGAAGAAGGGAGGGGCAACGGCTGATTTTTTTTCCCTTCTTTTTTTCTTTTTGGGTGGGATGTCAGCCTGCAGAACAATTAAGAACTGGCTTCAGGGTTAGCTCCTGATTAACTATTACACCAGCGTTAGTTAGTTAGTTTATTGTTTGGCCATTGGCCGTAACAAATTCAGTACAAACTTAAACATTAATAATAAGCAAAAGAAAGTCAACATAGCATCATTTAAAAGAAATTATAACTATAACTATCAACAGATATAATCTCTAAAATATAAAACAGTTAAAATTTGCCTTGCCCTTCCCAGGGTTTATGGCAGCAACATTTCACCCCTGCATCTGATCTCAGTTTTCCTTGAGACCAATCATAGTGGGGTCTTGTAAAATGATCAGTATATTCTGTATTACATCAATTACAAAGTATCCATTCGGATTTACAGTTTAGTAGTAAAGTCCAATAGACACTCCCTCAGTTCTCTGGCCTCAGATTACATTCACTGATATCAAAATCAGATAGTTACATAGTTGCATCAGTTTGACCAAAAATAGCAACAATTGAGAGCCCCCTCAATCTGGGGGTGGTAATCAATATCAGCACTGCAGGTCCCTCTCAACCACTCACAGTTAGCCTAGTGTTCCTGCCAAGTTCTAACCACCAGGCAAATTTTGCCACCGCCCTTGTTATTTCCACATTTGAGTTTGCTAATAGGTAAGATAATTTCCAGCCATCTTTCCAATATTCTTTTCCTTTTAATAGTGGGCTCATAATTCTGGACCTTAATCTCTCATGATGTGGGCAATCAAACATATAAGGCTCAAGGTCTTCGATTTTAATCTGATGACAGTGACAAAACCTCAAATTATACATAATTCCTTTGTATTGCCCTTCGAGGACTGTAGAGGGGAACAATTGAATTGCATCCTCATACAGGTAAAGGCAGCCCTGGCCGCTGTATTCTCTATAAATGATCAATAGTCCTCATACACAAACAAAGTTTTATATTCTGCAAATCGCGGAGCAATTGAACAAGCTTTAATTTGGGCCATGTTCGCCTGAATAAAAATATCACTAGTTCTGCCCTCCAGATGGGCTCTTGCTTTGCCCTGAGGGCCACTGGCTAGCTCAGAAGTGGACAGGCCATAAGCTTGGATTAAACATTTGGTTTTATAAACCCATGAAGCTTTCCCCTTAAATGATTTTTGTTCCATCAGGCACAATTTGGGTAGCCTTTGTTCACTCATACGGAGAAGATGTATCCAATATCTAAATATAGCTAGTTTGATCTTGTATTCAGTGGAAAAAACACCAAGTTGAGCTCTCACCATACTAGAAGGGGGAGAGACAGGAACTCCCAGGACCTTTTTGTAAATTTTCAATTGCACTGTTTCAAGCTCCAGAGTGTAAGCATGGCCCCAAACCACAGCCCCATATATCATCTGCAGGATCAGTTTGTAATTAACCAGGTGAACTACAGGTTTAACAAGTTTGGCCTCTGCTGTTCTCCAGAATCTCAGTATTTCATTGGAGGAATGGTCAGCTTTCAACTTTACTGAATCTAGATGTTTAGTCCAGCTACCCAAATAATGGAATAAAACCCCAAGTTATTTATAGGACTTGACTTGGTCTATAGGCTGCTATTTGCCATTGACTGGAATAAAAGTAATTGACAAATACCAGCACCTTTGTTTTGGAGTAGTTTATTTCTAGATGGTTTATTGCACAATAATCCCTCAGAGCATATAATAATCATTGCATGCCTACCTTTGTAAGTGACAGAAGGACCATGTCATCCGCATAAAGTAATGACGGAGTATGTCTCGGTGCAATGTGAGGGGGGTGGCTTTGTTTAGTTGACATATAACTAACTATGTCATTAATAAAGAAATTAAACAAGAATGGCATTGGAGCCAAAACGCACCCCTGTTTTACCCCATTGGAAGTTGTAATAGGCTCTGAGAGTTGACCATTATTAGTAAGCCATACTCGAATTTCTGTGTTGTCATACAAGAGCTCACTCAAATTTAGTAGCCTACGATCTATATTTGTTTTCCTAAGTTTTTCCCACAGGAGATTTCTGTCTATCAAATCAAAAGCAGCTCTTAAATCAACAAACACCAAATATAATTTGGTTCGCTTAATTACTACATATTTTGTGACCAAATGGGCCAGGACAAAACATTGGTCTATTGTGGAATAACCAACTCGAAATCCAGCTTGTTCCTCCACGATAATGTGATTGGTTTCAGCCCACACGTCAAGCTTACTTAATAGTAACCGAACATACACTTTAGCTAGAATGTCAATAAGACTTATTGGTCAATAATTAGAGGGGGAGGACATATCACCCTTTTTATATATAGGGACAATTATGCTAGAATTCCATCCCGTAGGGATATTTCCCAGTTGGCTTATTGAGCTAAAAAAATTGCATAATATAGGTGTCCACCAATCAATATGTTGTCTAAAGAGTTCCCCAGGTAGAGCATCCTCACCAGGGGCCTTATTGTTAGAAATGCTCCTCAGTAAAGTTCTAACTTCTAAATTGGTGATTGGGGGCCAAGGAGGATGGAGTGCCAATTCTCTTTTCGGGTTGCTATAGGATCGCCTATGTATATTAAAAATGCCATCAAAATATTCCTGCCACACTAGATTAGAAATGTTGGCCTCAAGGATGGTGGTATCATCTTTAGCCCCATGGTTTACCAATTTCCAAAAGGATACCATGTCCTTACTAGCCATGGCTTCCTCCAAACGACTCCAAAGGAGTCGTTGGTGATTTAGTTTTTTCTTTTTAATCAGCTTTTTATATCTAGCTTTGACTCTAATTAGTTCTGACAGACTCTGGGAAGATGGATCAACTTTAGCATTTTTAGCTTTCTTGTTTAAGTCAGATTTGAGTCTTTTACACTCGCCATCAGACCATGGCGCAGTATCAGAAAAAGTGTTGATTAAATGAGGAACCAATATTGTATCCTTAAAATATTTCGTTATATTTTTAAAAAGGGATTCAGATTGTCCCTGATGGGGTCAAGTTTCAAAAACTCTTCCCTATAAAATATCAAGTCATCTGCCAAAAAAAAGCTCTTTACTGAGTTCTGCCAATTTATTGTTCCATCTCGGAGTCTTTAGGTCTTGTGTCAATAAATGGGCTACGCCCAGATTAGTTAAATTCATTGATACTGGATCGCGGTTGAACTTGATGGAAAGTTCTAATGGCTGATGGAAAGGCAAAAACCTTACAGTCCAGTGATCTATCCAGTAGTAACGCAGGTACACAAACGTAGTCCACTACACTTGTGCCTATGGGAGCAATAAAAGTCCAATCCCCACAAAGATCTGAGTTGGTCCTACCATTCAAAACTTTATAATTCATTTTATATAAAAATTGAAGGGGCTGTAAACCAAAATTGCATCCCTGGAATATCTGGTGAGGGATAAAAAATCATCATCATCCTCAATCCCCATCATTTGGGCAATTGGTGAGTCAGAATTACCTATTCTGGAATTGAAATCCCCCAATATAATAGCTGGAGAGTAGGGGAATTTCTCATTAATAAGGTCAAGGAATTCATATAACTGCTTCCAAAACATAACCCTTTCGTAAATACCCCTACAGGGTAGTAGGTAAATATTTACAATAAACAGGGAAGCCTCGACCCCCCAGGAAAGATGTAATGCAAACTTATTTGGGGGGCATTTTCCAATTTGTGTGTGTTTGTCTGAAACTTCTGACTAACAAATATAGCCAGACCCCCCAGCTGGTCTACCAAACTTAGCAGTCTTAGTAGCTAGGCTGGTCCAAACATTAAAGCCTGAAAGCTGGAGATCCACCAGGTCCCCAGTCCAGGTCTCTTGAACACACACAACAGCATAATTAGGTACCAATTCTATGAACTCCTTGTTTACACTAGTAGCCCATCCAGCAATAGTCCAAGTCAAAATATGAAATGAAAAACTGTTCCTAGAAACACTATGTAGGGGTTTGTGGGAAAGTCATGGACTGGTTCTTATATTAACGGTATCATTATCTGCTGCTTCTAATATATCCATCTCAACTGCATTCTTGTAGACTGCCCCAATCTCCTTCCCCTTAGTTTGCCCATCGACACAAAGTTTGGTATTCCCCAAACAGGCTTTTAAGCCAGTATGCGCGTTAAAAAGCTTCTCCCTCCTGTCATTATTATTTTCAATTACCACTGTATGATTTATTGGGTGATTACTATTTCCTGTCCTATTGCTGCCTGCAGTTCTGATCTCGTGAGCACAAAAATCCAAACTATTTTTACCTAACTTAGATTGTAAGGCACTTAATTTCTGGATAACCTTATCTTGGTCAATAACTGCTAGAGCATCAAATGCCACACAAAATTTAGATTCTCTAGTATTGTTAGCTTCATCAGAGAACATACAAAAGTCCATCAGGTCCAATCACCCTGGAGACCAGGAATTAGGGGGTAATTGACAAAAATCTGGCTGGCAGTCAGATCTGTTACTCGGTTGCAGTCGAGGGACATTGTTCTCATTGGCGTACAAAGGGGCAATATCCACACAAGTGTTACACTCGAATACTCTATCTATGGAAATACCCCTTGTTAGCAAAAACTTCCTTGTTAGAAATTTTTTTCTAACAATCTCTTTGTGGGTAAATTTAACTTGCAGTTTGAAATTCATTCCATTATGCCAAGGGCCATCAATTTTAAGGATTTAATTTGTTGTTAATTTCAGTCCAGTCAGGTGGTATATATTTCTTTGGACAAAAGCTCTGGATTCCCAACTTGGCAATATCCCATTTGGAAGGGGGCAGATATTTAATAAAATTGCTTGCTTGTCAACTATAAAGGATTTGGGTGCGTTCCTTTTAGATACCCAATAGTCATGTCTCCCCGCAAAGGAAGGGAGAATGTTATACTTGTTTCCCTCATTTTCCCTTCCTTGCGTTGGAGCGACCACCTTAGGGAGTGAAGATACATTACTACCAAGACCCTCTTTATCATTAATTAACATATCAAATTTGCCCACTAAATCCTTGAGCTGTTCTGTTACGGAAACCAAAGTATTGTCCATATCTGAAATATTAGAGAAAAAAGGGGAAACTGTTTGGCTTACTAAAAGACACTAGGTCTTAAGAAGTTCTACCAGTTCGTAACATTGGGAATGCTTGCGGTTGTCTTGACTCTCAGCACTGTTCTTGGCATTCCCCGTATCTGTTGATAAAAACTGAGATAGCTTCGTTAGATCAAGGTTACTGGTAACATCCTGGCAAGCAGTTTAGGCGGCATCATCTTTATCCTTCACATTTGCCAAACAGGAAAAATAGTTTGTCATAGGACCAAGCGAAGAATTATCTGCAAATTGCCCCTTCGCAGCTGAATGTAGCTGCAACGGCTAATTTGTTGCGCCCCTTCCCCCCTGGAAAAAGAGGGGCACGACAATTTGGAGGAGGGCTGATTGGTGTGATACCACCCCCTCCCTGCCCGTTGTGTGGCCGGATTGCTCCCTCCCAGCAGGGTATTGGACCCTGCAAGGGGAAGAGGGAGGGGGTGGATTTCAAGCCCCGCATGGCGAAAAGAATGATCGACCTGGCCAGGGTTGCTAGGCAACCCTTGCCGGAGAACAGCACTGAGAGAGCAGTGATTGGGGCACAGCACGGGGAAATGCTCCCATGCGCAATGTAGATTTAGGCACTCCTGCCCCAATTGTGCCGGCTTGCACAATGCGCAGCCTGCCCCAGGGCTAAGCAGGGCAGTAAAGGCAGGCCCCCTGCAGGAGTGTCGGGTCGAGGGGGTTAGAGGGCGGCAGGACAACCAGCTCCTGCAAAGGGCCCCAACTCCAATTAGAGTCGACCTGCTGGAGGCGGCCCTGGACACCCACCCGGATAGGGCGGAGGTAGAATACATCATCAGTGGTTTCAGGGAGGGATTTCGAATTCCAGCGGGAGAGGTCCACCCGCACAAAGTCGCGCTCAATTTAAAATCAGTGCAGGGGCTAGAAGGAGTAGTACAACAGAAAATAGAAAGAGCGGGCTGAGGGTAGGTTAGCTGGCCCTTTCCCATCCCCACCATTTCCGGATCTGGTTGTCTCCCCATTGGGAGTTGTCCCCAAAAAATCCCCGGGCGAGTACCGTATGATCCATCATCTATCATACCCACGAGGCAGGTCAGTCAATGACACCATCCCGAGGGAGCTAGCCACTGTAAAGTATACATCATTCGACACAGCAGTGGAACTGGTAAAGCGCCATGGGCCGGGGTCCTCTTAGCGAAGTGTGATGTAAAGTCTGCATTGCGCTTGCTACCGGTCCACCCAGATAGTTTCCATCTGCTGGGGATGTTGTTTCAAGGGCAGCTTTATTTTGACAAGGCAATGCCAATGGGCTGTTCAATTTCCTGTTAGGCATTCGAGCTTTTTAGCACGCTGATAGAGTGGCTGATCCGGCGGCATACCCGTGGCGGGGATGTCACCAAATACCTGGATGACTTCCTCTTCATTGGCGGCGCAGGGACTGGCAAATGCCGGGAGTTAATGAATGCTTTCCAGGAACTGACAGACAGCTTGGGCATCCCATTGGCACCCGAGAAATCAGTGGGCCCAGCCACCTCCCTTCAGTATCTGGGAATCGAACTGGACACAATAAAAGGGGTTTCATGGCTTCCAGCCGACAAATTGGCAGACTTACGAGAAAAAATTACCAGTTGTACGTTGGCCCGCAAGATCACGGTAAGGCAGCTCCAATCCTTAATTGGTAGCCTGAATTTCGCATGTAGGGTGGTGGCCCCGGGTAGAGCCTTCTTGTCCCGACTGTATGCCAAGTTGGCGGGTTCACCTCAGCCCCATCACCACGTTCGGGTCACCCAGGAGATGAAAGATGATTTAGACGTCTGGTCTTCTTTCCTGGCGGAATTCAACGGAGTGAGTTTGTGGCGGGATGAGCTCTTAGTGGAAGCGGAACTTCAGGTCCACTCGGATGCCGCTGGGGGGATGGGCTTCGGTGTGATATTCAGGGACCAGTGGTGCGGGGCCCCTTGGCCGGCAGAGTGAGTGGAGCAAGGTGTTACTAAGGACCTGACGTATTTGGAGCTTTTCCCGATAGTCCTAGCTGTCCATCTCTGGACAGGGGATTTCTCCAATCACACGGTCCTCTTTTGGTGTGACAACCAGGCGGTAGTCCACATAGTCAATTCCCAATCATCCCGCTCACCTAGGGTTATGGGGTTAATCAGGGCTTTTGTGTTAGTGTGCCTATGCAACAACATCGTGTTCAAGGCACGGCACGTGCCCGGGGTTAACAACGGAGTGGCTGATGCTATATCTCACTTCCAGATGGAGCGGTTTCGCTCACTCGCACCTGGATCCAGACGGGATCCAGAACCCTTACCCCAGTGGGCATGGAACCTTGGATCGTAGACCTCTATAACACCATCCAGGGATCTTTGGCGCCACGCACACGGGCAGCGTATCAAAGAGCCTTCAACGAGTTTCAGGGTTTCCGTTCATCCCAGGGTTGAGATACAGGTTTTCCCATCCCGGAACATCAGGTCCTTAAGTTCATGCTGGTGATAAGACAACAAGGTTCTGCGGTGGGCACCATTAGTGTTAAGCTGGCGGCAGTGGCTTTTATGAGTCAGCTAGCACGCTACCCATCACCCGACCGGGGATTTTTTGCCTGGCGCATGTTGGAACCGTGGGCCAGGGAGCGAGGCATTCCACAGGACACCAGGCCGCCCATTACACTGCAACTGCTGGTAATTCTTCCCCACATTTGCCGGTCAGAGGGAGAAGTCAGACTGTTCACAGCCACATTTATAGTGGCTTTCTTCGGCGCATTCAGGGTGAGCGAGTTAGTGGCTGACTCAGTCAGGGACAGGTACAATCGTGCCCTCACTATAGAAGATGTAGATATTAAGGAACAGGAGGTAGCGTTGCACCTGCGACGGTCAAAAACTGACCAGAGGGGGCAGGGAATCACTATATCTTTGTCACGGGCGGGGAATGTAGACCTCTGTCCAGTCCAGGCTCTAGCTCAGTATTTGGCAGTGCGGCCGCCGGTTCCCGGTGTGCTGTTTTGTCATGGGGATGGCACCCCCCTCACTAGATACCAGCTCACGGCCGTTATGCAGGCTTCATTAACAGCACTCAATCTCCCAGCGGAGTGGTTTGGGACTCATTCATTTCAAATAGGGGCCGCCACCTTCGCCGCATCAGAAGGGCTCAGGGAGCAGGAGGTTCGGGCTATAGGCAGGTGGCATAGCCGGGCATACAAGACATATGTCAGGTTCCCCCTGGCTATGTAGCATGAATAATGAATGTTTTGTCTCCTCAGGTCCCAGGTGTCCACAAAAACACAAGGTCTGGATCGTGGGTCATAGCCTGGTTCGATGGGCTGGCAAGGTGGCAGAGACATCGCACTGGGGAATGCAACTGGACTTATCGGCCTACGCTCAGATCAGGTGGATTGGACAGGGGGGCATGCGGTGGCGGCAATTGATTCCTACCCTTAGCAGGGAAAGAGGCACAGGCCCGGATGTATTAGTTATACATTTAGGTGAGAATGATTTAGTCAAGAAAAAAGGGATCCAGATGCTGAAAGAAATAAGAAATGACATCTGGTCCATCAAACATATGTTCCACGGGGTGACTATCCTGTGGACTGACTGGGTAGAAAGAATATCATGGGGACCCGGATTACCGCTGCGCAAGATCGACAGAACCAGAAAAATAGTGAACAGGGAGATAGGAAAATGGATCAGACTCGTGGACAGGGGGACGATTCCCCATTGAGCCATCACTCATAAGAGGGTGGATCTGTATAGAGCAGATGGGGTCCATTTGTCCCCCACAGGGAACGAATGGTATTTAGCGGCCTTAAAGGAGAAGTTGAGGGAGGTTATAGTTGGTATGGTATAGGTGGGGGGTTGGGCCTGTCCAGGAAGTCCTGGCAGCCCCTAAGTGGCAGGGGTCCAGCACTGGGGTAGGTAAGTTAGAATTTTGATTGGGGCATCTCCTTAAGAGATGAGGGGATCCCAGCTGCAATAGCAGGGTATGGCAAGTGGTGGGGTCAACCCCTTGGGAGAAGTGACCATGAGGGCTGTCGGGACATGTACTGTCCCCGGCCTGAGGGCACTACCCTCCTTCCCCGGCCCGCATGGGCCCTGGTCCCCTTCCCACCAACATCATAGCGGGAAGGGGAGACGTTTAAAAGTTAAGAGGGATTGGTACCTGATGGGATATCGGACCAATCCCCAAGTTATAGTTTTGTGTTAGTTAGGGGTGCTGGACCCAATTCATTGGTGTGAATTTGCCCCCACCATTTACAATTACAATTCGTTAGATAAAGTTCAATCTTAATAAAGAGTGCGGCCACTTTAAAACCCAATTTAATGTGTCGTGTCTTCCTTGGGGGGTGCGCCGACAAGTCCTGATGTGCTGATGTAGCAATAAAGTTGGTAATCTTTGGAACTGGCTTTTTCACTCCACTGCGCCAGAGCCTTGACTGGTAAGAGGACTAAAGAAGTCCCACCTTATTTCCTGATGCCAGCTTCCCTCCCATTAGAGGAAAGGAATGCAAGTTGAAGGAAGTATCTGATATAACTACTAGAGAGAGCATGCATGCGTAGCTGTGGCTGGAGGAGCTGCCCCACACGCAGTCTAGTTGTGGACTGGCAAACTCTTGGCCATGGACTGGCACTACTCTACAGGCCAGCATGCCAAAGCTGGAGCTATAATAGGGGCAGGCTGGCGCTATATTAGTTCCAGCTACACTGGAGCCCACAAGCCTGCGGGGGGCACACCATATGGAATGTGTGCATAGGTTAATGTGTGATTAGCACCCAATGAAGACTTCCTTAGTACCTCTAGGGTAGAAGTGGGGAACCTCAGGCCCGGGGGCCAAATGTGAACCTCAGCAAGTTTTTATGTGGCCCTTTTCCAGTGCCTGGATCTGGCCCCCCTGGATCCAGTCTCTACCTCCAAACACTGAAAATATCAGCTCAAGATAAGGGACCAGAGAGGAGGGCCTGCACACATGGGTAGGGGATAGATTCATGGCACAGATCCATAATCTGGGCCCTCTGTTTCTTTAAGCACCCTCGCCCCCAACCTCTATGTGGCCCTCTGAGCTCGTACTAATTTTCAGTGTGGCCCCCAGGACAGAAAAGGTTCCCCACCCTGACTCTAGGGGGCCTGACATTCCTGCGTTGCCCAATGTTACTGTTTTGTCTGAACCAATAAAGGCAGCCATTTGAACAGCAAAAGAAGAGAAAACCCCTTTGACTCTGCAGAAGCCTCTAAGGATGGAATGTATGTAACTATGTCTGCACACATGGTTGACAATGCAGAGCTTTAGTACCGAGGATTGCACATCTCTTCAATCACTGGGGCAATGCCAATTAGTTGTCCTCACTGATGATTTACCATGGGTGGATTTTTTTGTCTAAAGCCATTAAAAAGAGTGGAGACAGAGAAGAAACTAGCTAAGCTCTTAATCTTTGCTTAAGGAGGTAGCAGATAATAACTCTCCCTGCAAAACTCAGAAATATAACAAAGCTCTCCAGGTCAAGAAGAGTATCTTCCATGAACAAGGCATGCAAGGCAGAGGCTAGCGCTGATGTTGCAGAGGTAGGTATTTCAAAATCAGGGAGAGACTATTTATAGAAGCTGGCTCACAAAGGAAACTATTGTGTTAGCCATAGAATTCATGTCTACTCAGCAATACCTGGCATCCTAGATTTTAAAAGGGAAATGAGGTCAGAATAGAAAGCTTTCTCTTCCCTGTGTTAGCGAAGCTGTTAGGAAAATTCATTCTGAGTCAACATTTTGTATATCCCTCCCCCTCAAAAAAAATGTTTTAGCTCTTGCTTCCAGCAGCTCTTAATGCAACAGGCATGAGTTGAAACAGCATTTAAAAATTCTGCTTCCATTTCTTCCAGCAACTGGAAAATGGAAACAGCTGTCCCCATTGAGCCAGCCTGGTAAACATTAGAGGAGATGCAGCAGGGATCTGACTTTGTTTCTGAACTGGCTCTCAGTTGATGAGCTAGAATTGTAATGAATCTGGGTCAGGGTTAATCAATACTTCTTCAATTGTCGGCTCATTCTGGACATTTCCAACACTGAGGATGCTTTGGAATCCAGGATATTGACTGATTGCCATAAATAAAATGCCTGTGAATTTTCACCGATGAGTGAGCTGCCATGTCTCCACAAAACAACCCACACGGGAAACCTCAAGCTTCTACTGTATTAGTCAGATGCCCTTCAGAAAATACCATTAACTAACCATAGCTGACGCTGTCCACAAACCTAATGCAGAGTCCATAGGGAGATAGAAATCATGAGGCTGGAAGGGACCATGTAATGTCTTCTAGGGAATAGAAGCAAGATTGATTACACCTAAGCCATCCCTGGCAGATGTTTGTTCAACTTATTTTTTCAAATAGTCCAGTGATGGGGACTCCGCAACCAACCTTGGGAATTTGTTCCACTGCCCAGCTGTTCTTAGATTTCCATAGTTCTCTTCTTAATATTTAGCTTAAATCTGTCTTTCTGTGACAAGCCCATTGCCTTTTGTTCTCCCTTTCACAGCCTTTGAAAACAATTGCTCTTGATCCTTTTTGGAACCACCTTTTGAAAGCTGTAACTTAGTATGTCCTCTCCCCTCCCCCATCTTTTTTCCCCTTCTGTTTCCTATCTCCATATAGAAAAAAACGGCTCACCTACCCCTGCACATGCTCCAGCTGTACAGAAGTTCCTTATTATTTCTCCAGTGCGTCCAAGAAACTCAAAGAAAAATCCTCCTACTTCCTGCACTCTTTCCCTACTAGCCTGTACTTGTGCAGTGCCTGCAAGAAATCAGATGGAGCCATCCATCATGGATGGAAAGCCCAAGGGGGAGAACTGTTTTCAGAGGAACCCCTGAGGGAAGGTAGCAAAGGACACGCCAGCTGTTTCTGTGCTCCCTAACGCCTACGTTGCCACAGGCAAGACAGTCCTCCCAACAAGAAGTATATCCTTCTGGGTTTCTTCTTGATCAAGGAGAAGTCAGACATCACTGCAGGTGGGCACCATTTTGTGAGCACTGCCTTGTACACCTGTACGCCAAACACCTTTTGCTAGGAATGTCGCATTCAGATTTGCAGAGGGAATGAGAATTTGAGTGCCTAATGCTTTTTCTTTTTACAACATGTTACTTTCTGGCCAACCGCATATTATACATATTAATTGTGCAGGTTAATTATATTAATAATGTTGGTAAAGCATCTAGAGAACCACAGATGAAAGGTGCTGTTGGAAGGAAATGGTTTGTCATTATTTATTACAAGCAGATTTCAACAGGACTTTCTATGAAGACACGGCACGTGAGGATACTAAGGCAGCATTCTAGAGGTCAAGATTCCTACGTGTTCTCAGTACAGCGAATCAGAAACAGCTCTACATAAATAACTGCATCAGACATTAGCAAGACACCACTGATATCATATCATCATCATCATCATCATCATCACCACAATTTATTTATATCCCGCACTCTCTGCTAACCTAAGTCGGCTCGAGGTGGCTCACAATAACATTAAACAACAATGTCTGGGTTTACATCCCACGCAGGGGAACCCAACATAATAATACATTATAACAATACCAAACATCCCTCCCACCATCCTTGAGGGGCCTACCGGAGGGCTGCCGCCGCCACCGCTGTTGCCACTGCTGCTACTGCTGCCACTGACCCGGCCCCCAGCCCGCCGAGGACCTGCACTGCCCAGCCTCCTCCAGGTACCATCTACCCCCTCCCCTGCTTGGAGGAGGGGCGGGGCATGGGCGCACGGCCTGGACTTCCGGGTTTTGTGCACGGCCAAAACCGGCCTGCCGCCCTGCCTGGGAGAAGCCACCCCTCCCACCATCCTTGAGGGGCCTACAGTGGGGCTGCCTCCGCCACCACTTCACCATTGCCGCTGCTGCTGCCGCTGATCCAGACCCCAGTCCGCCAAGGACCTGTGCTGCCCGGCCCCCTCCAGGTACCATCTACCCCTGCCCCTGCTTGGAGGAGGGGGGCGGGGCCTGGGCACGCGACCTGGACTTCCGGGTTTCAGGCGTGACCAAAAGTGGCCTGCCACCTGGCCTGGAAGAAGCCGCCCCTCCCACCATCTTTGAGGGGCCTACCAGGGGGCTGTCGCCACTACCGCTGTCGCCACCGCCACTGCTGCTGCCATTGACCCGGACCCCATCCCACTGAGTACCTACATTGCCTGGCCCCCTCCAGGTACCATCTACCACCTCCCCCACTTGGAGGAGGGGGGGTCCTGGGTGCACGGCCTAGACCTCTGGGTTTGGGGCGTGGCCAAAAGCAGTCTGCCGCCCGGCGGGCACTGCTGAAAGCACACCTAAGGCATGGCCCTTTGCGGGACTGAGGGGACCACTGGCGGGAGGCTTTGTCATTTTTAATTTTTACAGGGGTGGGGCGGGGAGTGAGACGTGTGTTTTATGAGGGTGGGGGACAAGGGGATTGGGTTAGGGAGGAAAGGGCTAATCCCCTGGGTGAGAGGACAAGGGATGGCCCTTGGGGAAGGTGGGTGAGGCCTCCCCGTGAGGGGGGGGCACTGCCCGAATATTAGGGAGGTGGGACTCCCTGTGAGAGATGGAGTCCCAGGAGGATGGGGGGGAGATGGGTGGGCAGGAGGGAGGTGGGCTTTGCCTCCCAGTGAGATGGGGGAGGCATTGCCCGAATGACAGGGAGGAGAGAATCCCTGTGAGAGAGGGAGCCCCAGGGAGAGGGAGAGGGGGGAAGGGGGGGGGGGGGGGGGGGGATATTT